>JADFUC010001028.1:0-445974 GCA_019722365.1 Lithospermum erythrorhizon
GTTGTGAGGGTGTCAAAGTTGTATAGTTGAGAAAGTAAACAATAATGTAATAGGTGAGAACTATATAATGATCATCACCATGCAAATACATTGGATGAATTCTCAAGCCTGCAAAGTTTTTATATTAAATCTATGGAGTCTATACTATATACTATGGCCGGCTCGGCAGTATGGGTTCTCAAGAATCTGTCCATCTTGAAACCTATTGAAGTTGTATTTACTCAATTATTTTCAATTATTATTGTCCCATAATAAGCTAACAAGTTCTCCATTTGTGCTATAATGCATGTGCTCAGTGCTCTCAATTGAATATGTACCTACAAATCTGAACACAAAAAAATGAAGCAGACAGATCTAGTTTTTGTCCCTGGAGTTGGCATAGGCCACCTTGTGTCTATTGTAGAATTTGCCAAGCAGTTGCTGGACAGAGATGCAAGATTGGCAATAACAATTCTGGTGATCCGGGCACCGATTACTCCAGAGACGTAGATGCCTATGTTAAGACTCCCCCATAGCGTTGCCTGAAAATCGAATCCGGTACATTATTCTCCCCTTGATGATCCTCCACCTGTTGAGCATCTATTAGATGCACCGAAAAGTCGGTGAAGGAAGCACCAGAAATATGTTTTGTTTAAGTTCCAGGCCTCTAGCAGGCCTGGTTATTGATTTTCGCACATGTTTGATTGATGTGGCCAATGAACTCAATGTTCCTTCATATATTTTCTTCCTTCAACTGCAGCCTTTCTTATTCATGCTTTATCTCCCAACTCATTATGAAAAGTTTCGAAAATCTTTTGATATTATGGATCCTGATTCCGACATTCCAACATATGGACGTCGTGTTCCTTCTAGAGTTCTTCCCACTGCTGTATTGGACAAGGAAATTGGATTTTGAGTGTATGATGAAACATGGTTCAAGATTTAAGGAAACGAAGGGGTTTGTCATCAACACATTTGTTGAACTAGAATCTTATGCTGTTAATACTTTAGCATCTGATAAGAAAAATCCACCAGTTTACACTGTTGGTCCTCTGCTGGATCTCAATAAACCATTAGTCTGTGAACAAGAAAACATCATGAATTTTCTTGATACTCAGCCTGATTCAGTTGTGTATCTATGTTTTTGGAATCCTTTCTGAGGATTTGAGCCAACACAACTTGTCTAAATCAAATTGCACTTGGAAAGAAGTGTGGGCAGAGATTCTTATGGCTCATCTGCTAAGAAAGAGCGAAGGACAAGCATGAGTCATAGATGGCTCTCAAACTCATGAGATTTTTGCCACAGGGTTCTTGGAAAGGACCAAAGTAGAGGAATGATATGTGATGGACACCCCAAGTGGATGTTTTTGCCCATCGTCATTGGCGGATTTATACTTACTGTGGCTGGAATTCCATTCTAGAGAGCGTATGGCACGGCGTGCCTATCGCTACATGGCCTATGTATGCTTGTTGTTAAGACTGTTTAATTTTGATATGGTTAAAGATCTTGGATTTTCGTGGAGCTGAAAACGGATTACAGGAGGCACTGGTATTCTTGTTGGTGCAGATGAAATTAAGAAAACTTTGAGGAACTTAATGGACAAAAGAAATCCTGTTAAAACAAATGTCATGGAGATGAAGGAGAAAAACAGGAAGGCAGTTGTGCATGGAGGATCTTCCTTTGATTCAATAGGATGCTTCATTGTTGATATCTTATCTCAAAAGCTTCCTTTAGTGAAGAAATAGTAGTACTCACTACTCTTCTATATGCTATTATTTTTTTTGATGCAAGAGTTACGACACAATAATTCCCTCAATCCCTTCCTCAGATTCGAACCCTCGACCTCACGAATCATGACGCTACCAACCGCTAGATCTTCATCTGATTATCTCCTCATACGCTATTTTAATATACATACACAATGTTTAATAATTACAAATATCATATTGATATTTATAAACTTGTTGATGATTTTAAGCTCTATATTGTAAGTTTGTAACAGTTGAGACTTTATTCAAATGGCATTAAAAAACAAGGACAACAGAAGAAGGGAGAGGCATAACATTACGTATATTGTCTTCATAGTCTGCAGATTCTATAAGCCATTTATACCCTCAGTGAAGTATTCAACAAAAGCATCCATTTTATTCCTTGGCAACACCACACCAATCTCCATACCACCAGAGTCATCTCTGCATTTGATAAGCGATATTGCCCCGGTTACATCAATGGATGGAACCTCCATCTTCCTAGCATTTCCTCTAGCCAAAATCGATGTCGTAAAAGTTGGCTCAGACCCTATGCTGAACAGTCTTGACCAATTGATATCTGCAACCTCTTCATGCATATTTTCTGGCAGTCCATGTGGAAAATTTTCGTTCTCAAATCTCTCGTGGATGGCCTCTCCAATAACCTCTGCTCCTCTTACAAAGGCGTTTTCGCCATTAATCAACTCTCGACTCTCCACTACTGTTGAACACATTACTAAGCAATTCCCAAAGTAATTTGCAGTGAATAGGCGGACTGTTCTGGTCACGAAAAATCAGCCACGCAAACAAAGAAATCTTTCTGGTTCTCCTCTAATTCCTCAACAGCATTGTCCGCTTTTACCATACAACTCCACACATAACCACATATTACTGTAAATGTCGATAAATGTTTTATCGACGAAGAACCATGTTGATCTGATACCAATCTCTTGAGCCTCTTAACGTCCTCGAGGCCAACGACAAAAGTAGAACGAACTTTGTCGTGGTCCTGACGACGGTTTAACTCGAAAGCAACCAAGTCCTTCTCGTCTGACTTATTGCTTGCCAATTGTTCCCAAACGATGTCATCTAACTTTTTTGTATGCTGTGTCATCACTCCCCTGTCATAAGTTGGCGAAAATTCAACACCTTTCGATTCTTCAAAATCTTCGCCTAATTTACAAATCATTGCCCAAGCCTTAACAAAAGAAAGCATGGAGCTTCCATCACCAGCAACATGTTGAGTGGCGATTCCAATACAGATTCCATTTCCTGGAAATAGAGTCACCTGGAGAGCAAGGAGGGGAACCAACCTTTCCCCACCTGATTTCGTCGATTTTGGGGGACTTGAGGAACCAGTGGGTAAAATTCATTACAGTTCCTGGATCTGATTATCACAAGAAACTCAAAATCATCAAACTATCTGCAAATACCAAATTAGAAATTGAATCTCCAACGGAGAAACGAATGTCAGGCTTCCTGGAATGCCCTGAATAAATGATCAAGTTCCCTGCAAGGGTTGGAAAATACTTGAGAGCAAGGGATACAGATTTCTTGATTTGTGGAATAATGGTATCAATAAAATTGCTCCTGGAAACAGGAATTTGATAGAAAAGAAGGCGTTGGACAGGGGAAAATCCAATCCACACCATGTCTGAATAGGATAAAGGATGAGACATCTCAGACACTGTATTTGGTGGTGGTGCAGCAAAGCAAGATTCCAGCACTGTTACTTGGTTTATGGGAGCCATACCTATGAATTGTTTGGATCAAGCAAATGATAGCTTTAGGGAAATAAAGAATTGAGTAATTAACATATAGCAACTATTTTTAAAGTAGTAGTCCAAAAGCAGGAATATTTTATTTAGGTTGATTGAGATCTATATTGTCTTAGTTCTAGAAACGAGTAGCACGCCATTGACTTTTAACAAACTTATTGGGGGGGTGGGTGTAGAACATGGATGGAAATCTGCTCATTCCTACTTGAGTAAACACAGTATTATCAACAAAAGCAACCACTTTACTTTTTGGCAAACCACACCAATTGCTAGTTCTAGATTAATATAAAATATGAAAAAATGAAATTAAAGACCGTTTCTAAATAACTTAATAAAGCATCCATTCTTTTCAGCAAAGCCAAACCAATTTCTGTACCTAGAGGCATCTCTGCTCGCCGTGATGGAAATTGCCCGGTCGAATCTATGGAAGTAACTCAACTTTCTGGGTTTTCCAACCAAATCCATATCATAGTAGTTTTGTCTTGGTGGGAGTCAACACTCATACAATCTTTGCCATGTTCTTGACTTCTGACATGTCTGTAAAGAAAGTTTCAAGTCCTCTGAGAACTCCTCCCTGGTAGTGCAGTCTCTCATGAATGGCCTCTCCAATCAGCTCAGTCGCGTTGAGGAAGCCTTCGTCTCCACTTAATTGCCTGTTCTTTGCACTTGTCATGCAATGTGTTAAGCAATTCCCAAAATAATTTGCTGGTATGATTGGATCGGTACGTCCCCTGCAATCAGCAGAGCAGATAAACTGTTCGAGTTCATCCTCGTCCACTTTATCCGCTATAGCATTACCTCTTTTCACCAAACAAGTCCATACATAACCACACACTACAGTGAAGGTCGATAAATGTTTTATCGACCTTCCTGCATCTGAAAGATGTTTCTAGCCCTGGATATCTCCAGGCGACCACGAATGTGGCTCGAACTTTTCACTGGTCTCTAGAGACAATTGAGCCTCAGCCTCAGCCATAGCATGCTCGGTGTTGGACTTGATGATCTTCAACTGCTTCCAGAAAACATCATCCAATTCTTTTGTATGATTTTTCACCAAAGTCCATCAAGGACTTGGGTGAATCACTTACTATCTTCTCCCCTAACCTACAAATTGAAGCCCATGAATTGATGAAAGCATGCATGGAGCTACCATCTCCAGCTACATGTTGGAAGGCATATCCAATGCATATCCCTTTTTCGGGAAATAATGTCACTTGGAGAGCAAGAAGTGGAACAATCTTCGATCCATCAGCTAGCACGAATTTATAAAATTCGCTACAATTTCGGGGTTGATCATTTACAAAAAAAATCATAATCCGGAAAACCAGACTCGATAAATAGTAACGAAATCGAGTTTCCATTTTGAAAACGGATCTCGGGTTTGTTAGTATCATCACTATTAAACATCCCGCTAGTGACGGGAAATGTTTAAGAGTAAGGGATAACGAGTTTGGGAATTATTTTCTCAATGAAAAGAGTCTTGGATACTTTGTGATCATAGAAAACAAGACGATGGACTGGAGATATTCCGATCCACATAATATCTGCAATGCTAGACTGTACCTACTTAAAGGCAATTTAGTGACTTCCTTAACACGACAAATCTCGTTTCTTGAAGCCATTTTCTTTATGCATCAAAATCAGACATCTAAATTGGATTTATATAAATTGCGATGTTTCCAGAAATATTAACAAGACCTCCATGTGCCATGTGGCTCGAATGTTCTGGATTGTTAGTAAAAACGTGTAAACGGATGCTTTCTATTTCAATTTAATAAGTAGTTTATTATTCAACAAAAATTACGTACATTTGAAGTTCCAATTTATTTGTTTAATAATATACTTTAACAAAAGATTAATAAAATTTATAATACACACTAAACACTTACCTATTACTTTTTCCCATCCATTTTAATTGATTTTCTCACATATCGAAATAAATCTTTGATATTCAATTACTTTTTAATTATATTACTAAAAAATTTGAAAAACTAATATGAAAGCATAGAGTTCATTACTATACAAATTAAGGAGCTACTCTAATTTGAAAAAATATTTAATCAAATAATTTTTCTAATATTCGAAATTTTAATTATTCGAATATTCAATATTCGAATTCGAATGTTGTCGATTTAATCGACCTCAATTGTGACGACCGACCTCGAATTCGATTTACTTATTCGAATGAAAATGTAACGCGAATACGAATGCCTTATAATTAGATTCGAAATTTTTCAATATATCATTTAGAATTGAATTTAATACTCTATTCGAATTCTATTTGTATAGATATTTTACTAACTTATATGAAAATATGTATATTAGAATTCGATTTCGAGCTCGAATATAAAATATGATGAATATCGAATCGAATTCAAATATTGATAGAATGGTATCGAACCGAATTCGAACTTAATTTTAGTATTCGAATCGAATTCAAATATTAATAGAGATCTCTATTATATTTCGTTAAGATCACGACATATGTTTATTTTTTTATTTTTAAATTATCTTTCCAAAAGAAATAATACATGTGTCATGATTTTAACAAATCATCATAAAATGAACATACAAATATTTTGGTGATTTGACCGCAGTTACATGACTTAGAAGGACGCAATTGATTCAAACGATGGAAATTAGGCGGTTTGAAAGAAGAAAAATCTATCTGGATGCTTTTCTAAGTCTTAGAATTGGAGTTTGCAGTTGAATTTTCAAGTCTTTCATTTTCAGTTTCTAAAAGCATTAAGGTGAAATGAATCTTAGAACATATTGACCTAACTCCTAATTTATAGTAATATGGCAATATGCTATATCTTCAATTCAATTTAGTTCACATTTCTAATTTTTAATGAAATTTTCAAGTATAAATATCTCAGTTTCAATAATTTAATTGAAATGTTTATTCAACTTGTTTTTGTAACAATATAATAAATTATTTGTTTAATTTTTCTTAACACTTCAAGTAGGAAGACCTTGCAGCCAAAGATTTGAACCAACTGAGCTGTGAAAGCATTACGTTTATAAAGACATTTAAGTTTTTTTTTATCAACTTTTGGTGATTTGAGTGAACAAGCTTGGACTGAATAGATCCGCTATTGCTTAGACATCATCGTTTTAAACTAATGAGTAATGATATAGTTAAATTTATTTTGGATGTTCAAATTATAAAAAATAATTTGATAGTATTTATTTAAATTGACATAATTAAAGAGAGATAATATTGTCTTTAAATAAAAATTGCTCTAGAGATAGGAAAACTGTTTTGGCATATGGTAGTCTTTTCAATTAAATTTATTTCACGTTTTCAAGTTTAATCATAAATCTGTTAGTATAAGTATTTCTTTTATTTCAATTTAGTTAGGAGATTTTTATTCAATCAATAATCAATTTAGTTAGGAAATATAAATAAATTTAGATAATATATCCTACAAACTTATATGTTACTATGTTGCATGCATATTTATATAATAAGATTAATTTATAGTCAAAATTGAGAACTTAATCATGAATCAAACCTCTCTTTAATTGAAATTATGAGTATTTTTAGTCTTTATTCTATTATATATATAAAATGCTACAATTGGATTACTTTTTAAAAAGTTATTTATAATTAAAACGTTACCTCAAAGATAAAAAATTCAATAAATAATAATTGAAATATGATTGAAGAAAGAAATGTTGAATAAGAATCTAACTCTCAAACTCTCTAAAGTACAGATTTGTGGAATAATTGAGATAACGGAATATAGATACGGAGGGTACATGAGGACAGTGTCCTGCAAATCTACAATCTTACAAAATGAGTACAGTGCATGGGGAGGGGTGTGCATGTGGGACCCAGTCCCTGTCCTAACCACAAGACATCCCTAAGCTCTTTATGTAATTATTAACGACTTGTAGCCTGCATTTCGAGCTGGCTTCATTGAGTAAACGCTGATTGAATAATCGTTGTAAATCTTATATCATAATCAACAATAATTGTAGTATCAACAATTATCTCACTACTCATCCCGCCTCTCAGATAATTTCCAAACCGATGATATAACATTAATTCAGATATGACAAACAGAAAGAAAATAATGTAGAAATTAAATCAGACACAAGGATTTTACCCTAAGCCTTTAATGAAAGGTACATCCAACCCGGGCCGCATCCACTAATAATATCATGTGAAGATTGTCAAGACCTTTAAGAACTCTACTAACGACTTCTCTTCAACCGGATGTTTCCCCTTTTCTCACACGAAAACCTGCACACAAGTCTCATATATATGCTCTCGTGATCTCTCTACGATTTTTCATAACCTCCTACCAAGAATTATAATAAACTATCAAAATTCTAAGAATAAATAATAAACTTTCCCTATTTTAATCTGGCGTTGATTTACAACCATCATCGAGGTGGTGGGCGGTGTTTCCACAGAATTACAAAGACTCATAACATATGTGACTACTTATCATAAGGCCTAAAACCCCCGAATCAATAGGAAAACTAGACAAAACCGCCTCTTTAAATACTCACAGACCTCGATCAAGCCCTCTCCAGCTTGAACCGACTCAGGCCGACAGAATATTACGTATTTTGGGGTTACAATCGGTCAAGTCTGGGATCACCGCAGAGCCGACGCAGGGCCAATTTCTCTCATCTAATCCGAGAAATGGCTCTTCAACCTCAACATCAATAGTTTGGTAATCCGCCAAATGCAAGAAACCACACCAGCTGCCTCGTGATGATGACTCAATCAAAAAATATCGCAGAACGAATCGAATTCATGACCTACTTGGCCACAAACTCCTCAGTACTCATCCTTCACCTCTTTGTTATTTTTCAGTTTTGTTGCCAAGTCTTTTTCAAGGCTCCATTGATTTGTTTAATTGCCTTATCGTCCATCAATTGCCTATTTATTACAAGGCTAAGCAGACTGCAGAGACCCATGTCTTTATTGTTCAATCGAAAAAATTCTCTTTAATTATTTGGTGTTCATGGATTCAAACTTTTTATCTAACTTAAAAAATAACGGAAGTAGTCCAATAAATCATTTTTTAATAAAATTGGTCGAAAAATTGATTATATTAAATACATGTGATCGGTTAAATTATGTCTAAAATGTGATGATGTTTAAAATCATTTATTCTAAATATTTTAATGCAACCCTATTATAGTATATTCATCGAGTCACCTAACACATTTTTCTTCATACATAGGTAATAATTTTATGTATGTGCGATTATTAATTATTTTAATTTTACTTTTTTAGAAGTTAATATATAAAAAAATTGATCAACGAAAATTCCTTATTAATATGTCATCGATCATAGGTTACAACTCAATAGGTACACATTGACGTTTCATGCCCTTATTCTATAAATATTGATTTTTTTTACTATGTAACAAATTGAACAACAAAGTGTAGCATTAATGGAAATACATAACGGGCGGGGGGAGGGGGCGAGTTTTTTTTAAATGTTTACTTTTTGGCACTTATAATGTACTTACTTAAATCTTAGTCATTGGATCATTACATTTTGATCAATTGTCAAGATTGAGTAAGGATATTTTATAGAATTATTGATTTTCGAATTTTAGGAAAAAAAACTTCCCCACTCACAGGTGCATTATGCTCGCCTCATAATTTTAGCCTTATCATTAATTATTCTGTATTTCTTGCCTTTTTATCCATTTCATTTTTAATCTTTTCTTCATGATTTTATTTTCCTTTCCTTTTAGATTTTAGTTTTATTCATCGCCTCGTAAGTTTTTTCATTTTTCTTACCTCGATTTTGTATTACTTCGCCCTGCAGAGCAATTGTATATAAAATATACGAATTGCTTATGGTCTCTGTCACATACTGACGGTAGAGTAGCCATGGCATTAATTTGATGCAGGTAATCCCACTCAACAACGTATCATGGTATTTTTAATATTTTCATGTAATGTTATATGTTTCTATGCTCATTTATTTTCATGCTCTTGCTGTCCCATAATTTTAGCCTATCATTAATTGTCTGCATTTGAATTTTTTCTTTTATTTCGGTTTACCTTTTTTCATGATTTTATAACATGCACAATATTTTTTCCTAATTTGTTGCCTAATTTTACTCCACCCGATTTAAATTTTTTATTTTATTTCAGATTATAGTTTTATGTTTAGATGATTTATAATTTAATTTTTTAAACATTCAATATAAATTTACTCTAAATATTCATCGTCATGAATCCGAAAAAAATATCACAACACAATCTATAATACAAATGTTACATGGTGGTATCCATTATGTATGTGATAATACCACCTTTTGGCATGAGTGGGCATTGCATTTGCATATTAATACAAGTTAGTTATGTACTTCTAGTTGTGATTTTTTTTTTAATTTGAATTGCTTGCTATCTTCTTATAATATCTTGTTTCATATTTGTCAAGAAACCTATTATCAAGAAAAAAATCAAACACAAAAATCCGTAAAACAAACAATACAAATTAATGCTATGATATTTAAACAATGAAATTCAAGAAGAACTGAGCAAATAAAAACTTCATACTATGTATAAAAAATAACAATGTGTCAAAATAAGAAGTATACATCGTTCAATGTAAAGGATCACCACTATTTTAATATAGCCATTGGAAGCCATATTTGTACATGGAATGGTATTTATAGCCATTGAAAGGATTCCATCGTTTCATATGCCGTGGTATTTTATCAAGAAAAAGGTGGCCCATCGCTTCAATGCTATGAAGATATGTCATCCTCATTCGAACTTGTCGCCTATGAAACATGTGATAAAATGTTAGTGCATACAATGAATCCCATAAGTGCATTATATGTGTTATCCTAAACTTTATATGACATATCACACCAAGTTATTTGAGCACATCCTCCATAATATTACTCTAATCATTCTAAAATCCCACCATTAGTAATTTTAGCGTATCCCGATCCTATTGTGAAATCCCATCATCTTATATGTGCTGGTATCATATTTCTTTCAAAACATAATATCTAATAAACAATATAATAATTCAAACAAATAAACAATCTAAAACATAATAAACCAACCAAACGACAATAATGTAAGAAACAATGGGACAAGATTGAACTTTCGTATTAGAAACACACACAATAGGTATTTTACTCTGCAAGATTATTGAACTTTCATAGTAGAACGCCAATTATAGATCAGCTCTCATCCTAACTAAATTCATCGAATAACTAGTAGTACAAGTACAAGAAAGATGATAGTAGACTCCTTAATTCACTCGAATAAATGATTTCAACCAAGAGGATGCTCACAATTATATTCCTTCCAAACTAAACTGGTCAGTTTCGATAAAGTAAATTATTTCTCATGTTCTTGAATCATTTGTCCAAACAATTGAAACACAAATCCCAAAACAAGTAAAACAACACAAGTAATAAATTATATGAATTTTTAAATAGTGTAACACATATGAAGACCTTAAACACAAAATTTTCATCAAGAAACCAGCAAAACATTCTTTGGACTAAACCCACAAAACAATTCAAATAAATCTGAAACTCAAACTCGTGAAAACTACACTTTAAACATGCAAAACATCGTTTTTTTATTTAAGAAAACAGTTTAAATTATAACGAGGAAAACCATAATAAAACAATTAAAAACATGCAAACTAAATTTTTTATTAAACCTGTCGGTTTGGTTTTTTTCTCAATTTTTTCTTCACTTTTTGCAAATCACCTCTAATTCTCCCAAATTTCGCTTTTGATATTTCTTACAAATTTAGTGGGTTTTGGTGGTTTGTTTTGTGGATTTGGGAAGGAATAAAACATTCAATTACGTATTTCGTGGGATTTGGAGGTACCCGAATCAGGGAGCGATTTTGGGGCGAATCAAATTGGGGTTGGACCCTGTGGTATAGTTCGCTTGGTAAGGAGCGAGACCGCTTAATTGTAAGCGTAACAGAGCTTCTTCATACGGCTGAGGCTCGAAACACGCAAGCCGACATGAACTCGTATTGAAGTGGTTTGCTTCTCAAGCCTCCCCACTCCGCTGGGAGGCACATCCCGCGATTTACCTCCTCCGTGGAATCCTGCGCACTCGGTACGCTTAAGAGACGATTTGCTACTTTTCAAATTGGGAATGAAATAAATCAAATGACGTTATGATCGAAAAAATGGGATGTTGATGATGAAATTAAATCACGGGGCGAAAATTAGTAGAACGAATGTTGGAGGGGGCGTGAGATTTGGGGTGGGATTTTAGAATTTTTTTAAAACAAATATTACATTAATAATTTTAACCTTATAACTACGCGCTTATAACTCGCTTGTAATCATCTAACTATATAAATTTATTGGTAGTAATTATGCCTACATGTCTCCTCTGAAGTGGATCTTCTCACGTTATCAATGTCATTCACACAGCCCCCACTGACATAGTCACATTGGTCACTCTAATTGTCACCACACAAATTGGTCACTAATTGCCAACCTTACCACCACTCCTCCGCCATTTACCTCCTTCATCCGCCACCACTCAGACCTAGTGTGTCACTTTATTTTTGTTTCTAAGAATCATGCAGAAAGCTGACCTGTGTTGTTTTTACTAACGGAGATTAAAAAGAATCAAGAGTCGATGGCTCTAGTCAACTTCGAAAATTTTATTTCCATCCTTTAAACTCAGTCCCTCCAAGTTAAATGTTGTTCTAGCTATCATAAATCCATGAGCTTTTTTCTTCTTGCTTGTGCATGTGAGTTGATTGTGATAATGTTCTTAGTCTAGCCCACATATACCAGTCGATTGCTGTTTCACTTTACTGACTTTCTTGAAAGGGTATGAAAAAAACAGTCTTTAATCATCTGAAAAAGTTTAGAAGTATTTGATTAAATGCCATATTCAATATGTAGTCAATGTACAAACAAAACCCATTCCCATTTTGTTGATTATTTTCTGAAAGGTGTTTGTTTGTGTGTCTAAAAACCTTTTTTTTTTTTTGGTGGGGGGTGTTAGTGAAATGAAGAATTTGAAGAGTTTTTCATGGTACAAGCAAACATCAGCTAATAATGGGAAGCTGGAAAGGAGGTTATCTTTAGGGGAATACCAGAGAGCAGAATCTTGGTCAAAGTATTTAGTGTCTTCTGGAGCTGAGATAAAGGGGGGTGGGGAAAATGAATGGAGTGCTGACATGTCACAGTTGTACATTGGGAACAAGTTTGCTTCAGGTAGACATAGTAGAATTTATAGAGGGATTTATCAACAGAAAGATGTTGCTATTAAGCTTGTTAGTTTGCCTGAGGAAGATACTGATTTGGCTGCATTGATTGAGAGGCAATTCATTTCTGAGGTCGCGCTTTTGCTCCGCTTGAAACATCCTAATATCGTCACTGTAAGATCTATTTTCTAACTTAAAGACACTAGTTTTTGTTTTAGAAGAATGTTTGATGTGTAATAGGGACTAGTTTACTGATAGTAAGAAATGTGATTTTTTGTTTGTTGGATTTCAAGTTCATGTATGAATGTAGATATAGATGTGATGTTGAAAATGAAATAGGGCCAGTTTCCTTATAATTTTGTACATAAACCTAAAAAGTTGGTAATTGTAGCTTGGATCATTGAATCAAACACTGCATTGGTGTGAAAATCCAATCTTATGGCATAACAAATGAAGATAAACATAGTCTAAAATCATCGAACATCTAAGATAGAAAAGGCAGACTTTCCATTTCTGGAAATGTTAGTTAATAGTAATGACTAACAACAGAATCATCCACTGCTACTGGGAAAGTACTTTTTTGTCATACTTGTTTTAATTATTTAGTTTTTCTTGGATCCAGTTTTACTTTGTTGAGCATTTCAGCCTCAACTAATCAATACGGAGTATATTCTTCAATACCATTTTTTAGTTCGTGATGGTATACTCGATAGTTTTTAATCTGGTAAACATCGAACAAATGTTCTGCTTTATTTGTCTAACATTTCTAGTACTGAGGAACCAAGTGAGCGAGCCGAGTTGAAGTATCAACTTGTAATCCAGTTGCTCTCAAGTTTACATATACCCTTCCTATTGTCTATGCTGCTAAATCTACACTTATGAAAGTGGCCATGTCGCCAGAATTGAGCACAGGAAAACCATAAAGCTTCTATGATGATGATAACCCTTGTGGAACTGGGTACAAATTTATTCAGTTTGCTGTTCCTATAATCGTTTTTCTTATTCTATCTAAAATGTTGGCGTCTATAGATAAGTATTCAATATGGCATTGAGTATCTGTCCCCTATTCCAATGCAGTTCATTGCAGCATGTAAGAAACCACCAGTGTTCTGTATTATTACTGAGTATTTGGCGGGAGGCTCTCTCCGTAAGTTCCTCCATCAGCAAGAGCCTTATTCATTATCTCCTAACATAATCTTAAAGATGGCACTTGGCATAGCATGTGGATGCACATTCCATGCTGGGGTATATTCACCGAGATCTCAAATCCGAGAATTTGCTTCTTGACCAAGATATGAATGTGAAGGTGGTGGACTTTGGCATCTCATGTTTAGAATCTCAATGTGGCAGTGCTAAAGGATTCACTGGAACTTATCGTTGGATGGCACCTGAAATGATCAAAGAAAAAAGGCATACCAAGAAAGTTGATGTATATAGCTTTGGCATTGTCTTGTGGGAGCTGTTAACAGCTTTGACGCCATTTGATGATATGACCCCAGAACAAGCTGCATTTGCAGTCTGCCAGAAGGTACATACTCAAAATTTAACTTGGCATTCAATTATACTCATCAAATTTGGTCCAGATATATACTCCTCAAATGTTACATTTTTATTACAGCCTCAATTAATTCCATAGACCGTCTATTCAGTTATTCGTGCAGTTTCTGTGTCTGGGGAGTGCGGACTTCGTTTCAGATTTATAGGTTTTATGTCTGTTATCATTATCTCCGTATAGGCCTAAGTGGCAATAGTAAAGGACCTACTAAGTGTAATTGCTAGGTTGTTCATCGATTTCTCTTTAATCATCAAGTTGGAAATATCAGATCCTTCCTCTAAATATATCTTATCAAGCCACCTTTAGAGACGCATTTGACCTGAAGTAGAATTAACAAGAGAACAGTAAATTACATATCTCATCTTGCATTTCATATTCTGAGAAGTGCATATTTATTTCAGATGTAATAACATTAACCGCACTTCATTTAATCACCTAAGGTTTGAAGTGTCAATAGTTATGTTGAATATGCCTTGAAAAGAGTTTGAATTGCTGCTGTCAGAAGAAGATCGGGACTTGGTCCCCGACCCAAGTCCCGACCAACATCAAGACCGAGTCCAGAGGAACGTCGGGAGGAGGTCGGGACTTGTCTTGGTCCCGACCTCGGATATTTTGTAGCGTTTAAGATGCATCTTTGATATAAATATCTTTTCAAAATTTCATTCTGAATTATTATAACCCAACATCCGATATAAGAAAGCTGTACTTCCTGCTTAGTATATAGTGATGGCTTCTAAATGCATAAACTATTCACCTGTCAGATAATCTATACATTTGAGAAGCAAAATGTTGCTCAATCAGAATTGCTTCTTCCATTATAGTGAAGTTTTCTAAAGGACTTATCCATGGATTAGTCCTAACACATCGTTAGGGATACCATGTTAAAGATCTGGTGTTATTTAATTTCTGTCTACAACTTTTACATAATTATGTGATTCCAGATTCGCATTTGTTATAACAAGTTATATTTGATAGATGTCAAATGATGTCATTGGCTATGCTGACTAATGTTCATAATTTGATGTTGGCAGAATGCAAGGCCTCCATTGCCTCCTGATTGCCCTTTGGCATTCCGCACCTATCAACTATCATAATCCTGACAAGAGACCACATTTGAGGAAATTGTTGCAATTTTGAACGCTACACTGAGTCACTAGAGCAAGATGCAGATTTTTCTCCACGTATACCTCTGAAGAATCTAGTAAATTCTTAAGGTGCTTACCAAAATGCCTTACTTCTTGTTAAAAGGCATAAGGTGTCAAGGATAGTAGTATATGTTTTTTCTGTTTAGACATGCTCGGTTATTGATTTTGAGTGCCATTTCCTCAGTAAGAGGAGGAAATTCTCCACATTTCATCAACGTAATTGATTATCTGGAATTTCTGAGACTTTTACATGTATTAATTTGTTGTTAAGTTCTATCTATCAGGTATTGTAGTTGTATAGGAATATGTAATACATGTGAAAATACTCATTTGACAAGCTTCTATTTGTTATGGCTTGTTTTCAAAGAGTTTCTTATGGTGTTGCTGGGGGTTTTTACCTGCAAATGTTGCCAGTACACTGCACATGCCAAATTTTGTTTGGCTTTTAGGTCTGTTTATTAAAAACCGAAAACCTAATGATTAAAATCAATTATAACCGAATCAATAACGAAAATATTTAATAAGCTGATAACGCTTGTTAAAAAGACTTAAATTGAGCTTATTAACAACTTTATGTCTACTTTATTTTATTTATTTATATAAAAACATAAATAAATAATAATCAAGAATTGATATAAATTATAAATATTATTAATATGAATAACAAATATGTAGATTACTAAAATATATTATTAATTATTATTAATTAATTATTATAATTATTATAGTTATTATTATTATTAATTATAATTGTAATACAATAATTATTATTATTAATACAATTTTTTTTTATTATTATAATAGTTTTATTTTTTTTTACATTATTATTATTATTTATTATTATATTATTACTATTATTATTTTTATTATTAATATTATTATACTTTGTTATTATTATTATTTTGTTATTATTATTATTATAGTTTTAATTATTATTATTATTATTATTATCATTTTTATTTTCTTATTATTATTTATACAATTAATAATATTATTATTATTTTTCTTATTTTTATTTTTTATTATTATTATTCTTATTATATTTATTATTATTAATTTTTTTTATTATTTATTATATTTGCCATTATTATGATTATTATTTTTATTATTATTTTTATTTTATTAATATTATTATTATTATCATTTTTGTAATTATTTTTATTTTTTATTGTTGCTATTTTTTGTTATTTTTATTATTCTTATTATTAATAATATTATTATTGTTATTATTATTATTATTTTTATGATAATAATAATAATGGAGGGTTAAATGAAATGTGAAGAAAATTATGGTTGGAAAAGTATGTAAATTTAGACTTTATTATTTGTGATTTTTTTTATGAGGAGAAAAATAAGTAGAAAATTTTAACTTAAAATTTTGTTAAGAATTTTCATAATTACTTAATTTATTAAGTATTAAAAATAATTTATTAACAAATAAATTTAATAAATTAAATACTCAATTAATTAAATTTAAATGCTTAATAGATTTATGTCTGCATACCCTAAAGACTATTACATTTCTAACTCGATTTCTCAGACTTAATAATTTTTATAATGACGTTCCACTTTTTGATATTTTCATCTGAATATAGATAATATTGATTTATTTAAGCCTTCCCCTTCTCCTTGTTCAATTATCTTCTACCTTATATAGCATCCTAAAAACTGTATTTATTTCTAGTTTATAGGAATTTATTTAAGTTTAAATATCTTTAAATAAAACTAATTGTGCAATTTGTAAAAGACCAAATTTACATATAAAAATATATTCAGAACATTCGTTTTTTTATAAATTTAATTAGTTGTGAACAAAAAATTCTTAAGATGCATAAACTTAATCAATGACGACATCTTAAGTTTCCAATTTTCACATAGTTTCTTACATTTTTCATAATGTTTTCAATTTTTTTTTTAATTTCACACTTTTAAAACTATGTTCGAAAACAAACTTACGCTTCAACCATGCGTACGACCTCATAGTAAAATCATTGACTTTGATCGGGTTACCTGATGTCCATTGAAACCCGACCAAGCAGGAACTCAGGCACCTAGCATGAAATCAGAGTGAAGTGACGGAAAAGAGAATCTTCCTTCCTGATGCTAGCCTGGTGTGAAGTGTGTGAACATCCCTGAATATCACTCATAATTTGTTAGAGTATGTAATGTTATTAACTGGACTAAACTTCTCAAGAAGCTAACCTTGCAAATATTTAAGGTTATTGTATCTGATCGACAATATAGCAAGCACCTTTTAGCCTTTGATTATAATACTTCAACTTTTCCTCCTCCATTTTTATTGTCCACATTGTTATGATCTACTCAAGTGAAATTGATCAAAATTTCCCTGATGAATCCAATGATTTATCATCTTTTCAGAAAGAAAAATGGTTGGCAAACCAATATCTCTACAAAATCAATGGCTTTTGGCTATTGGACTACTTTGTCCCTGGAATTTCAAGAACCATCAAACATTTCAGGCCTCTACCTTCTGATGTCATTTTAGCTTCTTTTCCCAAAAACTGGCACCACCTGGCTGAAATCTCTCCTTTTCGATTGTTATCGATCACTTGAGCTTTAGCTAGAACCATCCCTTAATTTAATTAGTTCCGGAGCATTGAAGCTCAAGTGTACGGTTCAGCAGACATAGAGTCATGGCGTTGGTTAATACTACGGATTCTCCTGGAAGCAGGAGAATCTTTAGCACTCATATGGCGCATCAGCTTTTAGTTCGAAACCTGAATTCTTCAGAATGTCGTGTTGTCTATGTAACAAGGAACCCGAAAGACACCCTGGTTTCGATGTTTCATTTCGTAAACAAGTGGAAAATAGCCGAAAAAGAGGCGTTATAAATTGAGATGCAAAGGATAAATTTATGTAGTTTTTTCCATGGGACCTTAATATGATCATGTTCTTGGGTATAGGCAGAAAGCTTAACAACCCTTAAAAACTTATTCACAACTTATGAAGATCTGAAGGCTGATCCTGACGACTTCAGGTCAAAGAAAATGGCAGAGTTTTGGGATGTCCATTTGGAGGAAAAGATGGGACAAAGAGGTGGAAGAGGTTATAAAGAGTTGTAGCTTGAGATATTGAGAAATTATGAGGAATAAGTCTGAGAATTCTCCAACTTGGTTTGAAGTTCCATACAATTCTTTCTTCAGAAAAGGGGAAGTTGGGGATCATATGAACTTTCTTGATGATGAGAAAATTGCCCTCATTGATGAAATAACTCGCATTAAGTTCCATGGCTCCGGATTTAACTATGGAATTTGAAGAAAAATTATGATGTACTTCCTGAATAATGTTGAGCCTGAATACTTGATCTCATATGATTATATGAATATATATGATTCAACACTTTGCATGGTTTCGCAGATATGTATTTATGTTATTGTTACTACTTCGTTTTGAATGAGCTAATTATTTTCTTTTAATGAATTGCAGCATTATCCATTTATATTGTAAATAAAATACGTAGTACGGAATATACAGAGATTAGTATCAAAGACGAGTGTGAGAAATGTAAATACAAAGGGTAAATTTTATGTGATGGAGACAATATTTGGAAGCAAATTTTACACTAAACGATGTAGTATGTACCACACTAAAAATGATATAAGTGGGACTGTTAAGAGTATCTACAACATATTTCTATAAAAATTTCTAAATATCACTTTTATCAAATTTAATTACTACATTTTAACTTTTAACACAAAATCATATTTTCTATTTTATTCCTTAAAAGACTCAAATAAAATAAAAAGTGGGTTGGAGAGGGTTCAAATATGAGGTATGCCTTAAAATATAGGTATGATTTTTACACTTTAAATTTTAATTAAAACGCTCCACTCTTTTATTATTTTTATCAACTTTTTAATTAAAAAATGGATTAGAGTGTGAAACCAGCACTATGCCCTCAAAGTATTATTATTTATCACATAAATGGAATAGAAAATATTCGAGAGCTTGAAGTCGAGACCTATCATTTTTAATTTTCAACGGTTTTTTGCTTCCGATCACATATTTGAGATACGTAAGATTAATTTAATGTGAATGCTCTAAACGCTCTAAGATATGCTATATTTAAAATTTGAATGATAGGATGATCAGTGTACGAATGTTGCTATATACAATCGTAAAAAATTTATACACGTAATTGATGTTTTAATGAAGAAATTAATCTTCATATGTTTTTGGCATATAATTATGAATATAGAGACTAGAGTGTCATGATGAATATTTTTTATGTTTTCAGTTAATTGAAATAAAATATTGATACTTTAAAAAAATCATTAACACTCCCTAAATATACATAAAAACATTTATGGACACTCAAAAAATTAAATTATTCATTTGGAAATTACGTTATACCATACTCACTCTTTTTTCAAACATATTCAGGAAAAGCAAAAAGCGTCAATGATACTGTGTATTAGACTGAATTGCATCTAATGATAAATTTACGCTCATGCACAATAATATCACACCTTATATCACCTTTCAAATATACAAATATAAATTCACCTAACCATAATATTAGTACTATTATAACTTACCATCTTCAAAAACTATGAAAACCAATTAATATAAAAATCAAACCTATACTCTTTCTATTGAGTACATTATGGACAATATAGATACTAAGAAACAAAATCATATTTCAAAAGAAAAATACAACAATACTAGTGCTATAATAATATGAGACAATTACTATTCTCAATGGATGAAAGTAGCATCACTAAATACATCTATACCAAATAAAAGTAAAATACAATTTCTCATATATACATAAATCATCAATATATCCCATTACACACACACACAACATATCATAACTACAAAACAACCATATACACCCACCTCACATTACATTATTATATCATGGCTTTCAACATATACAATTTTTGCATAAATAATAATTCAAAACCCTTTATTTATAAACTTAATAATAGAAACATCAACGTGCCTTATTACAAAAAACCAGATCCAACAATCATTTTAGTATATTATTATTAAATACAACAAACCTCTTCTAATATTTACTATTATCATGGATCTTTCACTTTCACAGGTTATATCTAGGTGCCTAAATTGGATTTGCTTGAGAGATGAATGACACAAGTTCATGAAAGATTAAGTACATGAAGACACCAACATACTTTTGAAGTTTAGTACTTTTTGTGTTTTTCTGGATTTACAAGACCAATCCTCCTATGGTTCAAAGTTTCTGCTGGATATAGTTTCAGAATTATAAAAATAAGAATCTTTTCGAAAATATTATAGAAATATTTAAGAATAATGAAAAATCTTAAAAATTAAGATAAGTTATATGTTAATTAAAAGATATATTTATAAACATAAATATTATATAACAAATATAAATATTCAACCCTATTAATTAGAATTACAAATAAAAAATATATTTTAAACACATATGTAATTTGATCACTTGACCCCTAAGATCTAATTTTGTATCCCCATGGGACTTTGTAATAGATCTAAGGATAATCTTTTGAATATTCTACAAATAATTTTGTGTTTCTAAACTTATAAATTAATGGTGCAATTATATATAAAAAAGTAATTAAATATTATGAAATGTAAAGTATGAAGTGTGGAATTGTAAATGTAAAATTTTCTTTGATTGAGAGAATTGCATATAACAGCTAATGCTACCTATGAAATTAGTTCTTGTCCATTATTAGAAATTTAGAAATGAATTCATTGAAATGGCCTAGCTTGTAATCCCCATCTGTCCCTTGAACTGTCTGTTTACCAAATGATGGATTCGCTGCGGCCGGGCGACGCGTGGTCCATACGGAAAGCACCAGCTCACTGCAGGGGAGAAATAGTGTCCAGCTTTTTTTATAAAAATAACATTGTTTTACCAAAGGTCAGACTGAGGGGAAATCGGTGGTGGCTTATGACGATAAGCTCATGTATGATCAGAATAAGAACCGACTACCCTAAAACATCACTGAGGTGCTGTGAAAATTATCTCTGTAAGATGTTTAATTTCTGAAAATTTGTAGTACTCTATTAGGTTTTGTATTTTTGTTCAATTTAGAAATATTGTTTGATTTTGATGGTTGGTATTTTATTAAGTTTGAACTTGGGTAAATTTCTTATATGTCAGATTATAAAATGAGTATATACTTTCAAAGAAACAAAAGAATTATAGAGGACAATTAATTCTCAATTTATAAGACAATTTGAAACCTTAAATCAGCAGACAGGCCATATGAACATTTATCGATGCCACATTACTTGCGCTGAGAAGCCAAAATCTTGTAGTTGGTCTTGAAAATTAAACAAAAGTCCCACTCAAACAGTTTTTTTGAATATGATAAATGTTCCATCCGAAATTCATGTGAATGTATATATGTACTCTATAGTCTACATACTTATTCAATGGTTGTGCTGTGTTTATATTTTTTCCTAATATCATGAATATACTAACGCGATTTGTCATGGTCTCGGTGACAAAGTTATGTTTGGTGCTTGGGGAGCTACATTGTCAAATTTCCTATTTGATTCACTAAGAGAAGAGAAGCAACATGTTTATGCATACAAATTCAACATTTTAGCAATATATTGTAGCTCCAAAACAATGTCTTGCTGATAACTCATTGTTTGGTCCCAAAGTTGATTAGCCTAAAAATACATCGTTTAGGCATTTCAACCATTCGATCTTTTGACATATTTTTGCTTATACTCTATACAAGTTGGTCTCAAGGCCAAATGAATAATTACTGTCTCACACTGACGGGCCAACAAAGACTAGGTGAAAATGTTAAGAGCGAAGGTCGGATCTAATGGCCATGGGTAGTTTTCTTCCAAGATTAAGTCATGCTAACAATATAACTAGAATGGCAATAATATAATCCAGAATATGGAAGAAAACTTATTATACACAAATAACATAACACATTACAAGAGTGTTGTTGGAAAACATGGGATGATTTGGTGCCCGACCAACTCTCTACTCATTTATTCTATTCAAGGTTGGCTTCATTACCTATATGTTTCACATGTTACTTAGTCACCGCATATAACACCTATCTATTTTGTCATAAGTCGGCTAGTCACTTGCATATATCAATTCTATAACTTCACCTATGTAAGCTTCACTCCATCGAGTAATGACTAATACCAAGTTGCAAGTTATTAAACTACTTTAATATTTCTACCTAGGGAAGTAAACTTCACAACTAAAAAATGTTAGTCCTTAAAACTACTTTATTACAAAGTAAAACTATTTTATAAGGCTTCATATAGTCCTCCATGGCCTCCACGTATCTAGGTTGGTCTTGGGTACCTGGGATCGTGTTTGACACATCCAAAACTCGCCTCGTTATCGCGGTGATAACGCGCGAATCGCCGGACCTCGACTCGATGAGAACTCCGGTCCAATAACTCATCCGATGTAGTAATGGATCAGTCCTGTGAGAGCATGGTGAAATTACCCATGAACCTGCTAGAACCGTCTACAAGTATCCGCTGATAACCAGAGGGATATATGCTGTTTCCAAATCCCTAAACCTAATTCATTCACTATTGTTGTTATTTCCGCATTCACCCTTTCTATCAGTTTTCGCCTTTCGCTCTCGCCTCTATCTTTAAACCTAATTCACTATGTTATGTAGTTATGTTTGTTTCAATTAGTTGATATTTCGATTTGCTTCGAGTCCTTCGATATTGACAATTTCTTCATCGATTTAGGTGTTTTTCATTCAGTTTGTGTTATTTTTCATTTAAAACATGTTTGAAAAGGTATTATTTTTAAAACATGTTTGATTTAGTATTTTTTAAAAAACATGATTGTATTTTTTAAAACATGTTTGATTTGGTAGTATTTTGGGTTTTTAATTTCGAGCGATGCAATTGTTTTGGTAACACAAGTGTATAATTTGGTAATTAGGTTTTTGAATTGGGGTGGATTTATGTTAGTGGTTTTTTATTAGGAACTTAATTAAAAAATTTATTTAATTAACTTTTTCAATTACAGTTTTCATTTTGGAATTCAATTTCAATTAGGGCTTTCATAATTAGAGATTCAATTAGAGTTTACGACAGGTAATTGGAATTAATGAGGTTTACAATTAGGTATTCACTGTGGTTTGGTAATTAGGTAATTGAATTAGGGGGTTTATAATTAGGAATTCAATTAGGGTTTATAATTAGGTAATTGAACATGGGTTTGCCAATTAGGGTTTTAATTAGTAGATCACCAGTTTACAATCAGGTAATCGAAATAGAGTTTAATTGTGGATTCATTAGAATTTACAATTAAGGTCATTGAATCTTAGGGGTTTGTACTTAGAATTAATTAGGGTAATTTAGAATTAGGGATTTTAATTAAAATATAATTGGGCGATTCAATTGTGGTTTTCAATTAGGTTAATTAATTTTTTTATTGGCAATTTCCAATTTGTAATTATTGTTATAAATTTGTAATAAACTAATAATTTTCATCAATTTTTAGTCTTTTCAAGATTCGTCCCTGTCTCCCACTCCTTCAATGGATGAATATAATGATGATGAGACTATTGGGGGAATAGAGATTGGGGAGCTGCTGGATATTAATAACAGTCCAACGCTTGATGGGTCAACCGCTGCCGGTGATTCTGCCGCAGCTTCGGATGACCCACAGCCAGAGACAAATGCCTATGGCAAAGGTACGCGACCGAGAAAATCCATTGTCCATAAATGGATCTTGTTGGTTGTCGACGGTACCAAAAACAAATGAAAGGGCTAATGACACTTATGATGTCAAGTATCATACCGAATGCCAAAAATACTTAGACAACTGTTTTAAAAGGAAGTTGAACTTAGGTCATGGTGAGAAAACACCATCTCAATCTACTCTTAATCTTGGTGATGCAGCTGATGCTAGTAAACCTAGCTTGGCTACATGAAAATATAATCACCGTAGCGTTGTAGAGCCTCAAGGCTTCATATGGTTTTAGGCCTTTGAAACATTTTCTATGATGGAAGGAGTTATATTTAATAAGTTTCTTAGAGAAATATATCCTGATATATTAGGATTACTAATAATAATCATAAGAAAGATCGTGAGACTTTTTATCTTGAAGAGAAAATTAAGATGAAAAAAAGTTTGCGGCCTTAGTTAATAGGATTAGCTTAGACCAATCGATCCAGTGGTGGTCCGTGGGCAAAAAATTAGGTATATGACTGTTACTGCCTATTACATTGATGCTAAATGGCAACTTAATAAGAGTCCTAACTTTACTACCGCATCTCCTCCTCATTTTGGTGAGGTTATTAGAGAATTGTTAGCGACGATGATTGGCATATTAGGGAAAAAAGTAGTATCCATTTCTGTTGATAATGCTTCTGCAAATGATAATTGTATTTCTAGATTGAAGGCTGATTTTAGTAATAGATTGAACCTACCTCTTGAGGGGCAACTGTTCCATGTGAGATGTTGTGCACACATTTTAAACTTGCTAGTTCAAGATGGACTTGATATAATCAAGCCTGTGGTTGATAAGGTTAGAAATGGTGTGAGGTATTTGTTGAATTCTCGAAATAAGATGTAAAGTATTTAAAAGATAGCATTGAGTTACAACTCGAGGGAAAGATGTTAGTATTAGATACCACAACCAGATGGAATTCCACCTGTTGATGCTCGGCCCAACGCTTACTTATACAGAATCATGCTGGTCCAGATATTTTTATGATCATTTATATATGCAAGTTTTTGGAAGTATTTGCTTATGTGACTGAGATAATTAGTGGCACTTCGTACCCAACTGTGAAACCTCAGTTTCTAGCTTGCTCGATCAAGAATGCTGAAAGTCCCCTTAATCAACACTTAGGGATACTGCAATGGAAAGCTGTAGTTTAAATATGACAAATATTGATCTAGCACCCTTTGATTTCCATTGGGTCAGTTTAAGCCGATCCAAGGTACCTTAATCCTATTACTACCCATGACTTAGTATTCTCGATTTATGAGGTTATTTAGAAAGTTTATCATGCATTTATTGCTCATTTTGTATTTGTATTCTGCTGTTGCCTATTCGTTGCCTATGCATTGGCGGTAACCATAAGGCCAATGATGAGTGATGCCATAGCATTTCATAGTTTCCAGGCCGCCATTTGGCATATTATGTCAGTTGCCCTGATCCGCTGCTGCTCATTCCGTTGTTGCCTATTTGCTGTTGACTCCGATCTGTTACCTAGTCCTGCCGTCACCGATCCTGGGTTGTCACTATTATGCATTTGGCGGTAACTATAATGCCAATGATGATATGCTATCTGAGGTTATCTGTGTTGCCATTTGCATCTTGTTTGCCTATTTCTGCATTTCAGCTGCGCATCAATGTCAGGTTGCCTATTAATCTATTATAATGCCAATGATGACATGCTACAGTATTCTGAGGTTAATTGTGTTGCCTATTCTGCATTTATGGTAACTAAAATACCAATGATGACATAGTATTCTGAGGTTAATCTATTGCCATTTGTGTTAGGTATAAAATGATTTTCATTACATGGGTTTATCCATTCTTGTATCCAAATAGTGATGAAGCAAAAATGTATCAAGCGGAATTGTCGAATAAGTTATCCTCCTTGTTTAAGCTCTATGAAAATTCCTACAATAATGTTGGGCCTCAAAATTCCCAAAATAATCAACAACCATCCCCTTCAAGTTCAGGATGTTCTGGATTGGGGAAGAGAACGCTTAGCGCTCCAAGAAACCGTTTATGGAATTGGCACTAACTGATCTCGAAAGTGTTATTTGGGAGAGGTTCCATGAAAATAAAATGAATGGATTAAGTTTGATGTATTAACTTGTGGATACAATGAGCCAACATCTTATTCTTTTCTAGAATGGCAAAAGATATTCTCTCTATTCCGGTTACAACTGTTGATTCGGAATCGACTTTTAGTGCGGGCAAGCGAGTAATTGATCCTAAAAGAGCATCTATGAAAACGGCAACGGTTGAGATGCTTCTTTGTGGAGGCGATTGGGTGAAAGAGATGTATGGACTGAAGAAAGGTCGCGGACAAAGCATTGTAAGTTGAACATTATCTATTAATGTGTTTTCTTATGTATTTTTTGGTATTCTAATTGATTTAACTCTTCTTGTGTACTAAGTTAATCAAAGCATTTAATTTTCAGAATATCATTTTAAGTAGGAAAATACAAATGCCTTCTCAACGACAACCACTTGATGAAATCGCTCTACATGGATCTCATTCTGAGGCTTCTTGATTAAATGTAAAAGATTTGTCCAACTATTTTGCTATGATGCAATGTTGTATCTTGTATGTTTATGCTCCAACCTATATTACTCTAGTTGCTACATTTTAAGAAAGTCCTTTTTAGTTAATGATGAAATGTTTCTGAGGGAATTTAAGTAATTTTCTTGTTAGTGATGAATTATTTTAGATGGATACTTTTCGGTTCGGGTTTGACATTTACTGATGACCTGGTCTTTGGATATTAAAACCGGTGGACTGCTATCCGCCCATTCTAATTGGACGGTTACGGGTCCATTTTTTCACCCAAAAATATCGTCCGATTCCTCGATTATCTCGACATTTTATCGGTGGATCGTGGGTCCTACATAGGACCGAACCGCAACAAGGCTCAACCACAACAAACACATCACCTCATCTTACCGCTGGAACTTGTAATAACCATAACAAACAATCATCTTGATTCATTACAAATTGGAGAAATAATGAAATTTCTTAACAAGTTGTCTACTTACGTAAATCTAACAAACTCAATTAAGAAAAATCATAAACATTTATTAAGTATGTTGAACCTCTTCTAAAAGAATATATTCAAGAAATTTCGAATTAGTATTTTCAGACCGAAATAATTTTAAACCAATCAACAAGCGAGTCCCGACCATGTTATTAATACTGGGGCGTGGATATACATTTACTAGTACCATTGCGCGCCCCATGCCCAAAATTAAACAAGTAGGCATCCACGCAGTTCAAGAACACTAACAACATACATAATTATATTCCCTACAATTCAAAAATAATCATATTTAAAATCGAATACATAACTTCACCATCAATTATTAATTATTCATTATTCTACTAAATATAAAATCTTTATACTTAGATTCGTTTTAAAAAATAGTTTCATAATATTACTTTTATTATAATTTTTTAAATTATAATTTAATAGTAATAAACATTCAAAACTATACCTCAATTTTCGAAAACTATCTCATTTTGGATTAGAATAGTATCTAACTTCTGACAAACGCTTACAATTTAAGTATTATATCCATAGATCCACCCAATTTAAAAATTTATTTTACCCTCAAATTTCTTCAAGTTTTATCTCAATTATGTCCTACATCACCATCTAAAAGCTCATTTTTACCCCCCTTTTCTTCATAATTTCATTCATGCCCTAAATTTTTATATATAATTTGGTACAAAGTTCTAAAGGGTTTGATTATTTTAATATTCAAATTGAGCTAGATATTTTTTTTTTCAATTATTGATGAATTGCATGGAGAATAATAGAAACAAGACATGATTTTTGGGACAAAGTCATAATTTGTGAAGATGGTTGAAGATAGTGGAGGATTGAGTGCAAACATTCATAACAAAGTAAATGGAGCTGATGATGAAAACTTTCCTGATAAGGTAAGTTTATAGTGTTGATTGATTAATTAAGTAGTTAATTAATTCTTTTTTTGTTTTTGGGTATTTTGTTTTGTTTATACTAGCTTTAATTAGCATACAATTACTTTCTTTGGATGAACATTTGAATGCAACTAACTCGATGTTAAAAATGCCCGAATGTCTAGCTCCCGCCTTAGTGGGCTGTGGGGGTCTGAGTTGTATGGATGTAACATGTACCTTGTAGTATGTAGGAGGGTGTTTATGAATTGACCCAAGATGAAGTGAAAAGACTATCTCGTAGTATTGGGTCGAGTTTGTAATATTGAATGTTGGTTTTCATTAGGTAGTTTCTGATCAGTTGATATTTTGAAAAGTTATTTATGTTTTTCGATAGAAGTTTGATGTTAGTAAATTGGGTATTTGTGAAATGTGAATATAGTTGGTTTTGTATAGCGACCTGATATTGTGACTTTAGAGCTTCTATAGTAATGAAGTTTCATGGATTCTTTTCAGGTTCAAGTAGGATCCTCTCCGGTGTATACAGTTGAGAAGAAGTTGGGTAAGGGTGGTTTTGGGCAGGTATTTTTGGGAAGGCGGGCTACTGGTGGGACTGAGCGCTGGCATGGATCTGTCGAGGTAAAATCTTGGATGGTTATATTTGATGCGATATGATTAAAAGTTCCTATAAATTGGACCTACGAGCTCTACATTTCAATCAAATGATTGGCATCTAATTTCAGAAGATGATTTTGTACCAGGTAGCTCTTAAATTTGAGCATAGAAATAGCAAAGGTTGCACTTATGGTGCTCCGTATGAGTGGCAAGTTTACAAGTAAGGATATATCGATTTCCACATATAGGCTTTCCGCTTGCACCTTTTGATAATATGTTGCAAAAGATTACTCATGTTTTCTTGTTATGTTTTATTTTATAACAGTACCCTGGGAGGAATTCATGGTGTGCCTAGGGTACACTACAAAGGAAAACAAGGAGACTACTATATAATGGTATGAACACTGTCTCATCTACTTCTGTTACTTATGCTGTTATGCACATCGATACTGATTTAATTTTATATGCAGGTTATGGACATGCTGGGACCTAGCTTATGGGATGTTTGGAACACATCTGGGCAAACGTGAGTGTCTCAACACTTCCATCTTGTCATAGTATTTTCTCGTTTCTTTCTAGTTCCAGTGATAATGTCTCTGGATTACTTTTTCCTCCACCTTGTCTTCTCATTTTCTATGAAGCTGCTGAATTATATTAATACGGAAGTACCTAATTCTGAGGGGGGGAAGAATCAGCATTCCATGTATTATTAGGGTTTTAAGTCCTAAATGTGTTTGATGCCCTTCCTTTTTTCTTGTTCATAATACGTTAAATAGTGGTATGGGGCTTAGTTATCTCCTTGGTGTTTAGTGTGGCATGATGGGCATCTTATCATTTTCTCTATATCTGTTTGCAGGATGTCTGCAGAAATGGTGGCTTGTATCGCAGTCGAGTCTTTATCAATATTAGAAAAGGTGCATGCGAAGGGGTAGGGAGTTCTTCTTCGATAACTGTTGTGTGTCTTATCCCATCTTTCTATGTGAAAATCATGCATCACTTATAAATTGCCATCATTGTTCTTTTTTTTATCTTAGCTATATTCATGGTGATGTAAAGCCAGAGAACTTTTTGCTTGGCCAGCCATCGACAGCCCAGGAGAAGAAATTGTTCCTTGTTGACCTGGGATTAGGTTAGACAAGTTCTTATATTCCATGTTCAATATGGATTGAGATTTGCCTCCATATATGTAACTTGTGTTCATATATGAATTACAGCCACGAAGTGGAGAGACAATGCTAAAGGGAAGCATGTTGAATATGATCAACGACCAGATGTCTTTAGGTCAGTTATTGTCGTATGTATCTCTGTCAATGTTCATCACTTGATGCTCTGGTTTCAAGTAAGTTCTGCTATTTCTATTCTTCTAGAGGAACTGTCAGATATGCCAGCGTGCATGCTCACTTAGGGAGGACTTCCAGTCGGAGAGATGATCTTGAATCTCTTGCGTATACACTTTTATTTCTTCACAGAGGCAGGTTGCCTTGGCAAGGGTATCAGGTATTTCTTCTTGTTCCTTAATGGTATTCAAACTGCTCACCCAGAGGTTGTCAAACTCTAACATAATTTCATCAGGGAGAAAATAAATCATTCCTGGTCTGCAAGAAAAAGATGTCGACATCCCCAGAAACCCTCTGCTGCTTCTGTCCAGCGCCTCTTAGGGAATTCCTAGAGATTGTAATAAATATGAAATTTGATGAGGAGCCCAACTACTCCAAATTAATATCTCTATTTGATGGAATCATTTCGCCTGATCCTACAATAAGACCGCTAAACACAGATGGTGCTCAAAAGGTGTTCTTTGTGAATCAGCTATGCTTACGTACCATTCACTTGGTGGTTTCTTGGCCATTAATCTCTGTTATACGTTTTTAGGTCATTCGAATTGGCCAAAAACGTGGTAGGCTGAATCTTGGTGATGATATTGATGAGCAGCCAAGGAAGAAGGTCCGCAATGGAGTTCCTGCAACTCAATGGATCTCAATTTATAATGCCAGGCAACCAATGAAGCAGCGGTATATGTCTTTTGAACTTTGATTCTGTTAAATATCATGGTTTCATCAGTGTTTGTTCAGTGCATATGTAACTTTCTACTCTTTCTACTTGTAGATACCACTACAATGTTGCTGATTCAAGACTGGCACAACATGTGGAAAAGGGTACTGAAGATGGCTTATTCATTAGTTGTGTATCATCTTGTACTAATTTGTGGGCTATCATTATGGATGCTGGAACCTCATTTACAAGTCAAGTGTATGAACATTCACCATTCTTTTTGCACAAGGTAATCATGGTTGATCTTTGATATACTTGGTTTATTCTTTGAACTTAGATGCATTTGGAAGTTCTTTATTGCGCTGCCGCTTTTGCAGGAATGGATCATGGAGCAGTGGGAGCAGAACTATTATATCAGTGCTCTTGCTGGTTCAGCTAATGGCAGCTCTCTGGTGGTAATGTCAAAGGGTAAGTAGATGCTTATTACTGCTTTAATATTTTCACAATTTCTTGACTTTTGTTTTTGAGTTTTTTGTGTTTTCTTGTTTATTTCTTTTCTGTTATTTTAGTATGCCTTTATGGATGAGCACTCTAGTTTAATTTAGATTTGAATCATAGTTCAGTGTATTAGGTCTCAGTTAGGCGACTTAGGCCCTGTTTGTTTTGGGTTAATATTTCTGCTTCTTCTTGTTTTGAGAATCACTAAGTAACTGATTCCTTCATTTAAGATAAGTATGCCCAATTACTAGTAAATCCAAATTATCCAAACATATACTCTGTTTAATTAATTAACAATCAGTTAATATAGTCACTCAGTTTAAGCCAAAATAAGCTGGCCCTTTGCAAAATTTGATTTTTCCTTTTCTCCATAGTCATATGTTGAGTAGTTTACACTTAGAACTTACTGGAACTAAATATGCAGGAACTCAGTTCACTCAACAGTCTTACAAAGTTAGTGAGTCATTTCCCTTCAAGTGGATTAACAAGAAGTGGAAAGAAGGCTTTCATGTAACCTCCATGGCAACGGCTGGTACTCGGTGGGCTGTAGTCATGTCTCGTAATGCTGGCTACAGTACTCAGGTAGGGTTCTTGTTCTGGTTGAATGCATGCATCCCTTTATGTAAATGGAATGTCTTCTCTGCATCAGCTGTGAACATTTCTATGTGCTTACTTGTTGTTTTGCATTTCTTGTTTCATACAGGTTGTAGAACTTGACTTTCTTTATCCAAGTGAGGGGATTCATAAACGCTGGGATACTGGTCACAGAATCACATGTGTAGCTGCCACTAGTGATCAAGCGGCTCTTATCTTGAGTGTGCCTAGGCGCACACTTAGTGATGAGACACAAGAAACTTTACGTACCTCGCAGTTCCCTAGCGTACAGGTTAAGGTATGTGGTCTTTAACTTCTTTCATCTGCAAATCCTTAATTCCATGTCCATGACCAGTAACATTTTTATGTTATTTCTTATATCATGTTCCTTTGTTCAAATTTGTTTTCGACAGTCTTCAGATTGGATCATCATAATGCATTCCGTTTTGATGAAATGTTATTAAATTTCTTCAAAATCTCTTATCATAGCTATTCCGTTGAGGTGAATTTGAAATTTAATTCACTATGCAGGACAAATGGGCAAAGAACCTCTACGTTTCGTGCCTGTGCTATGGTCGAACTGTTTCTTGAAAGTGTAATAGCTGAGGAAGGCATCATGATAAAAAGCTCCCCCATGCTTTCATTCGGATCTAATGTTTTCCACTTTTGTGAGCTTCCTGTTAATTGTAAAAGTTAGCAGTAGGAGCTAGATTATCAATGTAATGATAGAAGTCTGATTATGTTTTTGAAAATGTAGTGATTGTGTACATATGCCATGTAAGCCATTATATATCAAGATATGCCCTAAGGGGCTGATTTCGGATGTTATTTTGTTGTTTTTCTTGCTTTTTGATCTTGGATTTATTACCGTCATGATGAGAAGTGGGATAGGGCTTTGCACAAAACACAAATTCAACCAAACTAACTGAAATTCGAATCGAAAAACAATTGAAATTGACGAATTTGATTGGAATCAAATCCCATTTAGGGTTCGAAAAAATGTAACCGACTCCATATTGTTCGGTTTTCCTGAGAACCGATCGTTCGCTTTGATGGTATTATTATTTAAAAAAATTTATAAAACATGAGTATCTATAGCAGTAGTTCCTAAAGAAACTCTTATTTGATATGTAGAAAAGGACATTAAAAAAGTGAAAACCAACCCAAAGGTTCTCAGTTGTTATACACAATATCCAAACAGCTTAGTATTTGAGGATGAAATGATTATTTTGGTCTCTATTTATAAGTGCTGGTGAAGTTGGCCAGTAAATTATGATGAGGGGCAAAATAGCTGAGTCAAGTATACACACACCCAATGGGGCATTGATGTGAAATGACTATTTTGCCCCCCCCCTATTTGCAAGTTTAGTACTTTAGGAAATTTCACAAGAAAATCATATTTCACTAAAAGTTACATTCTCGTGTGTGTATAGTGTTGCCTTTAAAATAGTCATTTCAAGTAATAAAAACACACTAGTTTGGGTAGCGATATTGAACTTCACCATTATTGATACTTTTAAATAAAAATACACCACAAGCTACCACTGAGGCCTATGCCGCTATAATCCTGAGTTGTTATGTTACTAATATCTAAATAGTGTTTGAGTCAGTAGCGAAACGACTATTTTGCCTCTCCCCAATTTGTAAGTGTAGTTATTAAGAAGTTTCATTATATTTACCAAAAGTTACTATTCTCGTGTGTGTATAGTGTTGTCCTCATAATCACATCAAACAATGTCAAGAACGGGAGTAAAATGATTATTTTCGCTTCCATTCATAAATAGAAGCCAGTTGCTTTTATTAAAGACAAAAATATTTATTTCTGCATTTCATTGTTCTGATGCAGGGCGCTCTTGTTGATTGTGATCAAGTTGCCTCAACTCCTAACATATTAGGGTTTGTGCAAAGTTTTGGTTAGGTCCACCGGAACCGACCATTTTCAAATTGGGTGGATTTTAACATTATAAAATTCATTAATTTTGACAATGAAAATCAAAGTGAGCAATTTTGGGGAGGGACTTAGGGAGTACACGAATAGATTCATATAGACAAATAAGCCAATTTTATTTTTGTTGAGAAAACGAAGTGTGTTTTGAGCTCGTGTATATATATATATAAGAATTACAACCTTTATCCCTAAAAAATTATTCATTTTATATTTTAATCATCAAAATTAATAAATTTTACAGATTTAATTATTAAGAGTGGATCAATTAACATAATTCAATAGAGTTTTAAATAGAATAGCTAGGACTGAGATATACATAATACCTCATGAAGAGTGTGAAGAATATTGACATTTCTACTTTTTTTTGGTCTTCATGTAAAGGAAAAGTTGAATGGCTTTAAGTTCCTTGTCAATTTTCTTTTATTGAGAACACATGATTGATCACAATAAGCTTTGCCAACACGATTCTCTATCTTTAATGAATTTATACGTCACAATAAATAAAGCTCAACCTTTTCATCGTATTCTTTAACAACTTTGGAACCTTTGTTTTCAAGGATTCCAATAAATTATAGCTTTATGCTGAAAATTTATCATGATTACGTGATTAATTCATCCTATAAATTTATCATGATTACATTTATTGTTCTTTAATTTAACACATAGACATAGTGCATGTTTGTATGAGTACAACATATATAAAGTAATGAAAATATATAATCGATTATATAAATCAATATAGTAATAAAGAAAATTACTTGAAAACTGTTGTTAAAATTTAAATTTAAGATCCTAATTCATTCTCAGAATAATACATGGTATAATATTGGATTGAGATATTAAAATGTTTCTGTTAAAGTCCACCAAATGAGAACTTAATTAATCCCTTAATCATGATGATGCCCTCATATAATAATATCACCCTCACAAAAAGTATGCACATATATTAAGTGTGATCACATAAGCGTAAATTATAATTCACACCTAAACATACAAACACACACTTTTCATTAACAAGCAACATAAGACATACAATAAAGAGGCAATATATGTATCTTTGCATACCATTCAAGTTTCCCAACTAAACAAGAAAATCCATTTTGGGACACACAATAGTCATTCTCTTATAGGTAAGCAAAATGGTATATTTCATAACACCAATATCAACACTAGAATTCTCATTATTTTGTTGAAAACTTTATTTGATTTGCATATCCAGAAATACCAAAATGGAAGAATACTCATCATCAACATTGCCTCCAGTGAGAACATGCAAGATTTTGAGAAGATCAATCTTCATCTTTCTTAAGAATTACCAATTCTTTACATCAACTGCAGCAATTCTTGCTTTCCCTTTTGCCACATCAACGCTCCTAGCACAGGCGTTAGTCAACACGCCTTCATCGTCGCCTCTGCTTCTAACTATCCATGCCCGCTTGAAGTCTTTATTCTACGCCGCAGGATTTCCAGTTCCCTCGGAATTCATTTCAATACTCAACTGGAAGATTTCTCAGACGATATCAACATCATTCTTCGTCCTGCCTGTCACTCTGTCCTTCTTCCTCCTCGCCAAAGGGGCGATAATTCAAGAACTCAGAAACTCTAACACTGCTATGATATTTGCTTATCTACCCCTTGTTAAAACTCAGCTCTGGAATTTCTTGCTAATATTCTGTGCAAATGCAACTTTCTTCTCTATCATATTCCTTGCTTTCAACATCCTTGATGCATTAGGCCTTAACAACTCGAATTCTCTTCTTATCATCTCTGCATCCTCGGCAGTTTTATACTCCATAATGTTAGCAAACACGGTGATTATCTGCAACTTAGCATTGATATTATCAGGATCAGAAATGAAGGGTGGGTATATGTCGATTCTCAGGGCTTGTATATTGATCAAGGGAAGAACTGCAACGGCAATGTCACTAATGGTAGCTATCAACATTGCCCAAGCTGCACTTGAAGCTTTGTTCCAATACAGAATACTCAGAGCATATTATCATTCTGACACCTTCTTTCCTGGTTTAGCCTCTGAGGCAATTCTCATCGCCTACCTATACGCCATAGTTCTCGTCCTGGAAACAATCATTGGATTTGTGTTCTTCCAAAGCTGCAATTCTTCATGTATGAAAGATGTCAGTGCCATAGTTTGTTCAAAGACAGTTGATGAGTTCCCTTAGATCTTCTTTCCCATTTAGTTTACAAAAGGATTAACAAATCTTTATTTTTGCTCCCATTTATCCAAACAATTGTGCAGCCATAAAATAAACTGTCATTGAGTAGTAGACTCAATTGTGCAGCAAACAATATTGAAGTTCACATATTATATTGATAAAACAAGAACTTTGAACTAGGTTTATACAGTATCAGGTTATTTTCGCTACTGCCAATTGATTTAGAGTGTACCCTTAATTCTTACATACATGGTAAAAGAGGGTACAGAGAAGATTCATACATCGACGAAAACAAGATTTTCGAAGTAAGTTTATTTGTGAAAAATATCTAACAAGAGATAAGAAAAATTGAATGAAAAGAAGGAAAAAGAAGTTAGTACTCTATGCTTTGATTACATGAAAATCTAATATACACCTGTTTTCTACTCCCTATTTTAGATTTCAAACCTGCCTTCCCTTCTATACAAAGATTTCGTGGAACCAACATCTATCTTACAATGATATGTACCATCAGAACTTCAATACATGTTTAGATTACTGTACAGATTTATAATACATTCTAATCTTCCATTTTACCATACCAGTTATGTCCAATGCCAATCAATGCCGGACAATGAGGACTCTTTGTTGGCTCTTCGATATCACACTCCTCTGTTTGGCTCTTCGAATATCACGTGCGCGCCAAAGGCATTCCTTCTGATATAGAATGTAATGACACACAAGCTTAGATATATAGCTCACTGGACATATTTGCAGCTTCAGTTAATAAATCATCTGACTTCAGTAATCTGCCTGTTCAGTCCAATCTGGTGATTCCATGTCATAACATCTATGACTGGTCATTACTCATATCAGAGCCTTTAATGTCTGATACATCACTTGTCTTCCATGATCCACAACTGCCCATTCAACGGCTACTCGGCTAGCCCCTGCAATTCCATTGAGCATCAAGGACAAGCCCTCTCTGGCCGCCTTAAAGAAAAGCCTTGACATATCCAAGTCTGTAACCTGGTCGAACCTTGTTACTCAATGCTTTTGGCCTTAAGCTTTCATGCAGTTATTAGACAGTATTCTTCATATTTTTCCAACATGCATGACAAGAATAGTTGCTTTCTTGATGAGAAGAGAAAATTATCTCAGCCGTTGGCTTCATCCTTTGCAAGGTTAACTCTTCCTGCCTTTTCTGTTTCAACATCTTTCTCTGCCTTCTCATCTGCTTCAGCCTGTTTCAATTTCTCCTCAAGAGTTTTGGTTTCTGCCTTCTTACCAAGGTTAATATTTTTTGCCTTTTCTGTTTCAGCATCTTTCTCAGCTTTTTTCTTTTCTGCTTCAGCCTGTTTCACATTCTCATCATGAGCTTTGCTAAACATCCTCACAAATTTTAAGAGGGTCTCAGTAACTGTGCAAAAAAAAGAAGATTATAAATCAAAAGTGAGGCAAAAAATTAGTTATATAAGGCAAATGAAACACCAATAGTGAACAAATGAAATTCAGCAAGAAAGAAAAAGAAAAGAGTTTGATGGGGATCAAGATAATTTATCACACCTTGCTCAAATGAGCATTTAGCTGGATCCTCATTAAAATACTGCACTAATGCATCTGCATTTCTCCCCTGTCTCGCCAGAAACAATTGACAAGAAAAGAAAAGGATCTTCAGTTTTGAGATAATATACACCATAAAAGCATATATCTCAAGAGCAAATGAAATTACCGCGACAGAATATAAATTTTCCACAGAAGCAACCTCTGCATCCGCAACATTTAGAAATTCCTGTGACGTCTGTAAGACAGGAAAAACCAAGTCAGTGATTGTGAAGTGTTGCGACTTTACCAACAAGTTACAGAAGAATGCCCCACAGCCATTTTGGAATTTTAGAGTTCAATTTCGTTCTTGAAGTTTACATGCTACATCTAAAACATAAGGCCCAACATGGTAACAAATAACAACTGTAATTTTTCATTTTTTTCTCATACTCAAATATGGAATAGTTGAAAGGTACAAGAAGTTGAGATACCTTGCAAAAGGTTTCAGATACAGGACCATCGTTTGCAGATGCAGACAGTTCCTGTTTAACCTTTCCTAATCCTTTGGTAAGACCTTGCATTTCTTCTGCTAAAGCTTTTAATTGTATCTGAAAGGGGAAAAACAAGCGTTAATGTACTTTATATTTTCTACTTAAAACGCCATCATTCAAATAAGAATGTGCTAACCTTTGTTGCAGCTTCCAGGTAGGAAAGATCTATGTGAAAGTCCAGAAGTGCTGGTGACTTGGTGGCAAGAACCTAAAAAAGAAGAGAAAGAAGGAGAGTCAGCACGAAGAGAAAGAAAATTGACGATAGCCATTCCACAGAAGTCATATGGTCATATATATCTGGCCAGAGAGAATAAAAAATTATAGTAAGAATATGTAAGGCAGTTGAGAAATTCAAGAATTTAAATCGAGCCTATATAGCAAATCCTCTAATATGTTAACAATTTTTTTTAAGTCATTTATTTTGAACAATAACAGTTAAAATAAGAAATAATACATCGGTGAATACGGACACAGTAAAACAAAATGCTATAGCCGTGGTTGATATATGCAGTAGGTTTGTAGCCAAATAGAAACTGAGGGTGCTCAGAAGAGAATGCTATGGTCTAAGGTGAAGTATGTTTACTAGATTATTGCTAAACGGATAGAGTGAACTCCAAAAGATTTGATGCTGCATTTTGGCACTTACATCAATCACAATTTTACAAAACCAGTCATGTTATGCATGTTTGTGCACTGGCAGTCAAGAAGGAAAGAAGTCCGAAATTCTACAATTATTATGCAACTTCTGCCAGCTAAAACGGTCAGAAGGAATATTAACTATCTTTGTAAAAAAAGAAAAGAAAAGAAAAGTATATTTGAAAGTACCAAAGGAGTGTTACAGTAGCCCCTAGCCCATACCTTACAAAGATAATGCATAAGAGTCATCTTGCCATTCGTGGCACGAGTATCTCCAAGTTTTAAAAGACTGTCCAATTTGAACCCAACAGCAGAACCTAAAATCGAGAAGGGATGATTATTACACACAAAGAAGATACCATAATATTCTCAAGAGCCTAATCCACCCTGAGAGTAATTGTTAGACATCATTGTAAGATGATAAAGTCTCTCCAGGATGCAGAGGGATCATTCCAGATTTAAGGTGTAGTGTAAATACCCTATATCTTATCTCCTAAAGACAATCTTACCTCTGGCGGTTCCTTGGTTTAATGTGTTCCCCAAAAATAAGATTTTCTTCATAATCTCTTTCAACTTGGAGGAGTTCCGGACCTAATTCGAGTAACATTAAACAGTGTTCCAATAAAAAATGTTTTAAAACAATTTATATTTGCGTACTTCTTGCTTACCTCTTCACAAGCACAGTTCACAGTATTCAAACTTTTCTTGAAATCTGTAACCTGAAATAAAGGAAAGATTTAAGAAATTTCATCAAAACGGCCTTGTTTGTTTCCATTTATCGAAAGGGTACATGAAACATGGAATTGTATGAAACCTGAGCACTGAATTGGATCTTAAACAGAAAAACTTGTAATTTGGATTCTACACGCGGCACCTTCATTAATTCCAGAAAGAACTGAGACAAGGTAAGATCATAAACGTCATTGTACTGAAGTCACTTGAAATAAATGTAGATGAATGTATATATACATTCATTGAGTGGGAGATGACATCAAGCATAATATTGCTAGAAAACGCAATATAATAACGAAAAGTTAATTTTTTTCATCAACAGCGGAAAATTATTAATGGAAAATGGCAAAAGGTCATAGGATAGGAAAACAGATTTATGTTCAAGGCACAGAGTTCTTTTTGAGGTGCGGTTCCCATTGAGGAACTATAAATAACAAATAAAATGGAGAAATGACAAACAGAGTTTTAAGTTACAAAAATGAATCAATTAATCTCATAGACAATATTCTCTCAATATTCAAGACAGAATGAACTACAGATTGTCCTAAATTCTAATTTCCTAACCATAGTCAATTCATATTTGGTGATAATCGACATAGTTAATATCATTAACACAGTCCATGCCAGTAAAAGTGTATTTCAATTTTGAAAGGGAAGAAGTTGTGATTACTCTCAAACACAAAAAGAAGTACCAACCTGTTCACACTTCCCCAGTTTTTCCCTGTCACCTGTGTAATTCTGCAAAGTTGAAAAGGGAGGGAGTTATACATGGAAAGCTTAATAACGTTAACATTAACATGCACCAATGCCTCTTAAGAAGAAGCGGGGTAGTGCAAGTACTTGACTATTACAAAACTGACATGCATAAAAATGAAAAGATGGTCCAAAAATGTACAATCGGTAATGAAAAAGGAAATAAAATTTAGATTCGTTCAGATGATAAATTTAGATATGAGAATACTATTTAATCATATGTATCCAAAGTCCAAAGAGCTTTGTTGGGTTTGAGTAGAGTACTTTAAACTATATGTTTCCCAAATTTATTAATCCAAATGCAAGCTCATATGTCTTGATGTCACATGAAATCATCATTGTCTAAGCAACGTCACCTTTAGAAGATCCATCTCCTCTTTTGTAGGACAAAATTTGATAACGTTTTCAACTTGATCTGCATCTAATCTTGACTCATCCATCGCCAGTGCTGCATCCTGAGAGAATCAACCAAAATTATTGCACTTGTACACACACACATATATATATAGAGAGATGTTGGGTGGGGTGGGGATAGGTGTAGAAAGCATACAGTTTGCTTAAAGTTGAAACCCCCCATATCATGTTGTGTTTGACAAAATATTGGTAATCTTAAACACATGCAAGAATCTGCATTTAACATCAGAATAGGCCACTCCCTCCATCCTTTAAAAAGCAAGATAGTCTGATTTCACTTTTGCCTTAATTGTATTTGATCAATATTTTGTTATATGCATTTATGAAAATAAAACTACATTAACTAGTATTATAAATACTACTGATTTTAGAGAATAATCATAGGATGAAGGGAGTAACATTGAAGCGTTTCTATTGAAATCAAAGGATACAGTTCATTAGAAGAATAGAAGACAACTGGTATATTTCATTAGAGGAACTTTTTCTCATAGCTAAAAGTTTTTTGTGTATGAAATTATGCTCAAAGATTTGGTCTCTAGGAGTACAATGATTAGTAAAAACAAGGGGTATAATATTACAAGCATAAGATCAATAATCATATCAAGAATTGGAAAATTTCAGCCTACCATCATTTCTGCAAAGGACATCTTAACCTTTGTCAGCATGATTTCAGTGTTATTAGCCCTCCTCAAGTCAATCTGAAATAAAAAATCTCGATGAAGTCAGATAACTGAATAAACTGTATTTAGTTGCCAACATAAAAAAATTCGACTATATAACTCATTGACTATTTCGCAACTATTTAGTTTTCGTGAAAATTCTTAAAATGGAAGTTATGTTATTACCAGATGGACTATGTCAGATGTTGCTCCTGCTGGTTTCTTACCAACTTTGCTTCCAGTGTCTCTTTTTGGGACTATGGCTGAGAACAGAGACTCTAGTTCTTTTACGTCAAACTCTGACGAAGAGCTAGATATGAGGGGACAATATATCAGTATGATAAAATAATAATTTGATGTAGCGGGATGCTATGTATACGAATAATATGGTCGTTGATGCTACGTCACAATTTTTATACAATTATGCATGTCATGCAATGAGAATAATAACTAAAAGACATGCATGAAATGAAAAATGCACCTTTGAGGTTCTTCATTTTTCTGCAATTCGTCCCATAAACTTCCTTGTAATGCCCTTGTAACCTTGCTCCAATGTAGTGGCTTCAGGTTTGATCTCTTGGCTTGAGAAGCAGCTGCTGGACGTCCAGTCCCGAGCCCTCGTCCTCTTCCAGCAGGTGGAGGGGGCGCACCACCTACTTTTGCACCAAATGGTGGAGGTGGAGGTGGCCCACCACCTGGTGGTCTTGAGCTCCCGTGGAGGAGGTCCGTATACCCCGGTGGCGGGCGCGGAGGAGGTCCACGGTACCAATACAGAGGGATAGGTGAGAGGCACCCGTGGAGGAGAAGTGTGGCGCGGAGTTCACGGGCACTCACTGTGAGCTTGGGGCAAGTGTGAACACCTCGTGGAGTGAGGAGTGAGGTCCACGGGCACCACTGTAGGAGGAAGGGAGGAGCACAGAGGAAGAGGCGCGAGGAGGTCCACCGATAATACTAGGAGTAGCATGGCAGGGCAGAGCACCGTGAGGAGGCGAGGCAGGTCCACTAATAAATACCAGGAGGAGTGTAGGGAGGAGGTCTAGAGCACCGAGGAGGGGGCGGGGAGGCGGTGGATGGTGCACCACCAACATTTAGAAGGGGTGGAGGTGGAGGTGGAGGTGGACCACCAACATTTGAAGGTGCAAGAGGCGATTGATGGTTATGTGGTGGAGGCGGCGGAGGAGACGGGACCATAGAAAATGAAGGTGGGGGTGGGACATTATGGATAGTATTTGGTGGAGTAGATGGGACTTCATAGGAAGACGGTACTCCTGGAAAAGGTGATGGGGGCGGGGGTAGGGATACATTTCTTGAGAGTTGGCTTTAGCAAGGGAAAAAGGTAGAAGCAGGGGTCTGTATACTTTGAGGGTTTGGCTCTGTGCTCCTGGAAAAGATGGTAAAGGCGGGTGTAGGGGTACATGTTCATATCCTGAGAGTTGGCTATGTGCTCCTGAAAAAGGTGGTGGAGGTGGAGGTGGGGGGTACAGGTACACCTTTTGACGCTTGGCTATGTACTCCTGAAAAAGGTGGTGGAGGTGGGGGTGGAGGTAGACCTCTTGAGGGTTGGCATTGTTTACTTGAAAAAGGTGGTATAGGCGGGGGTGGTGGTATGCCTCTTGAGAATTTGGATGGTGCCCCTAAAATAGATGATTGGTGTAGGGGAACACATCTTACGGGTGCAGATGGTGCTCTTAAAGGAAGTGGAGGTGGAGGTGGAGGTAGAGGGACACTGCTTGATTGAGGTGATAAAGATGGTGAAGGAGGTGATAAATCTGAGACAGAAATTGAAAATATAGGCTTTGACCAAGGAGGAGGTGGAGGGGGAGGCGGTGGCAACACTCTACAGATAATTTGAGTAGTTGATGCAACAGCTGAATGTGGGGGAGGGGATGAAGGAAGGCATGTTGATGATTTGACACTCGACTGACGAACCTCATCACTTGGAGTTGGGGGAAATAGAGGCAGAGAATTAGAAAATGGGAGGGGAGGTGGCGGTGGGGGAGATGGAGGTGCTAGTAGTCGTTGTGATGGTGGTGGCGGAGGCAGGATCTTAGAAGATGGTGGTTGAGGTATTGATGGGAAGTGGAGCCAGCACAGAAGATTGTAGTGAAGGTGGTGGTGGAGGTAGAGACTGAGAAGTTGTATCGATCTTTTCCGAACTAGATTGCACCAACTTAGACAATCTTAAGGAAGGAGGCGGTTTAGTTGGCGATCCAGTAGATCTTGGCCATGAAGAACATTTTCCAGTTCGATTTGTTGGTGGTGCCTTATTATTCTTCCCTGTACTTGGAGATTCTTTTTCAAGTTTTAGAATATCTGGTGCACTGTTACGTCTTGATGGAGGATAATACACATGCATCGAGTCAGTGTACGAGCCTTTGTTGCTAGGAATCCATCTTGAAGGTGCATCTGGCTTTGCCTTTCTCATTGGAACACTCGGTGATTTTTGGAACTTGGACTTTTTTTTAGTGTCAGCTCCCTCAATAGTAGATTTTGAATTGGGAATTTGCATTGTTTTGGTTGTGAGCGAGATTGCCTTGTTAGACTTTGTTTTTTTACTTCCAGCAACCATTTTTGAAGGAGAATTTTGCTCTTCTATCTTATTCTGACCAGATAGAACTGAATTGTCATGCATAATTTCACCCTCCTCCAACATGTCAATTGAAGTAGTTTGTGCATCCAAAAATTCTTGATCTCCTAAATCGTTGGATGTTTTCTGATTAGAATCTTCTGTAGCCTTCTGATTTTGATTCCCTTCATCTGCTGCAGAGTCTTGAAATGGATATACATCGGTATCGTCTTTCCTAACCACATCAGGTTCTTTATTATCTGTAATATTTTCTACAATTGCTGGTGCACAGTCTTGAAATGCATGAACATCAATGTCGTATTTCCTAACCATATGAGATTCTTTATCATCTGGAATGTTTTCTACAACTGGTGATGCACAGTCTTGAAATGCATGATCGATGTCGTCTTTTCTAACCACATCGGATACTTTGTTATCCTGAATGTTCTCAACAACTCCTGGTGCACAGTCTTGAAATGCATGAACATTGATATCCTTTTTCCTAACCACATCAGGTTTTTTATTATCCGGAATGTTTTCTACAACTGCTGGTGCACAGTCTTGAAATGCATGAACTTCGCTATCGTCTTTCCTAACTGCATCCGGCTCTTTATTATCCGGAATGTTTTCTACAACTGCTGGTGCACAATCTTGAAATGCATGAACATCGATATTGTCTTTCCTAACAATATCAGGTTCTTTATTATCTGTAATGTTTTCTGCTACTTCGGATAGTATAAATCCGAGTTTCCATCCAACTCATCTACTGCATCACTAAATATCTCCTCCACTTCAAAAAACTCCATCGGTGTAGCAACTTCTTCCTCAATTTTATCCTCTCTCATCATGTTTCTGGTGTTAATAGATGGAAGTGTATGAGCATCCGAAAACAGTACCTGACATATGAAGGCAATAAATCAAACTAGTACAACTTCTGAAGCAGTCCTATAGCAGAAAAAAGATCAACAGGGTACCTCAAGTTTAAAATCCCTTAGGAACTGATCCTTTGCATCCCACAACACATCAATCTTATCGCGGTTCAACTTCAAAACATTTGAGTGAATAAATGCAGTGTGAAACATGATTCTGAAGATCATCTCTTCTCTAACTAAATCATCCTCAAGATGTACACACTCCAGAATAGTATCTCCTTGAATTCGACAACGGACATCTAGTCTCACGAGATCACACTTCTCCTGCAAATGTACATCCTCATAAATTTTGCATTGAGAATTTATTATATTAGGCAGGTACTCTAAACTTTTCAATTACCTGTCGATAGAAGAGCATATCTTTTTTTCTTGTTGCAGTTGAAAATAATAGCTTTGAAATTTTGCTAGATGTTATTTTAGGGTCCTGGCCATATACACGAAGCACTGGTCGAAAACCCTTTCCAGCACCAAATAAAGGTAGGGCTTTGAGTATGATACAATCCATGGCCAGAGGTGTATCTGCAGGTAGCCAAGTTGTCGCGCCATTTCTTCTTGTAATGTAATGAAGATATCTTGTCTGGGAGGGATGTGGATCTAACGGAGACAAAAGATAACGAATTTCACTAGGAGCTTGTTTGTAGACCATTTCAAGGGTCATTTTCTCGTCAGTGTATTGTTTTCTATACAAAAGAAGGCCTGCGAGCATAAACGCAAGAATTGGCCATCCCCCTCGCTCACAATGCATTAACAGGACATTCTGTTTTCTAGATGTCGTCAACCATCTCTCACTAGAGCGCAAGAAGTGATGGATCGTATCCAATGGTAATATCGGACACCCTTCATACTGCAGGGGATAATCAATCACTTTTATATCATACTCGGACAATACATCAGAAATTTGACCCCTCTCATCGCCTTCTTTAAAATTAAAAACTTTGAAGGATGCATCAGGATAGTAGTCCTGTAGTTGAGGTACGATCCCACCAAGGTATTTTTTGTAATCATCTCCATCCAATATATCAGTGGAGAAGCATGAATCAAACACTGTGAACAAAAAGAGTTATGTGAATATGTATAATCAAATAATCAAACAGTCAACTAGACCAACTCAAATATGCTTCATTTTGTGATCTAAATTTATATATAAAAACCCTTTTAAGCTGCTCCATTAAACCATAACTCATAGGCCAGCAAAGAGATAGGTTGAACAACACTAAGAGGCTAGAAATGTCACATTGATGGTGCATGCAAAATACAAATAAACATGGCATGGTTACTCGTACGAAGAGGCTAGAAATCACAACATACAACTAAGAATAGAGAATGTAGACATACCATAGACCCTCTCAGATATTTCAAGAAGATGATCAGGCGGTTTCCTGTAAAATAATCGTCGAAACAACGCCATTTAAATGATGTAAATCATTCAATGGCGTTGTTTCCTTTTTAATAGGATCCAAAACCTATTCGTTTTGGCTATGCTTGAATTCAATCAAATATATTCTCAATAAATCAGAGATATCACAATTCAATGCATTATCTCATCACCATTATCATATCAATAACCTTCCCTTTTTATGTCACACCATTCATCACTAACAAAGAAAATTGATATAAAAATCAATTTCTAAATTTCTTTTACAAATGGAGCTAAAAATAAATATTTATTGATATGATATTGGAAGAATAGATAGAAGTGGTAATTAAAAACTAGATAATGAATTCAAGGGTGTTGGATTTAGGTCTTTTAGTGTTGGATTAAGATAATGAAGACCTAAATTATGGACAAATTTCCAAAGAGAACAAAGTGTTTTAGATTAAAAGTGCATTTAATTTTGGGAGGAAGATGGATGGTAGATGTAAAGAGAAGGAAAGAAATGAAGTGGACTTTGAGGATGGAGACAAAAAACAAAAACAATAAAAGACAAAAAAGAGATGGAAAAGGAAAAAGTAAAAAGGGTAATAAAACCGTTAATACTGTTGGAAAATCCAAGGTTCTGGAAATGTTGTGGTCCCATTCAGACATCTTGGTTTGCTGTGACGTGGCACGTTCATAATCTCGATTCAGTCTAAATCATGTAATTTTGATTGATTTAATTCAGTAAACATAATAAATTTTAATTGATCTTCAAATTAACATTCAGAAAATGTGAAGGATCTAAAATATATTCCATCATAAAATTATTTTGTTTGGTAAACTATCAACGTTTTGAACTCCCACACCTCCTTCCCTTTTTTGTTCTCTCGTGAAAAAGAATAAATATAGTGGGATTTGCTTGTGTAGTTTAGCATGTTCTTTATTTGTTTGTTTATGGTTTTTCGTTAGTTTCTTTCAAAAAAAAGTCAAAAAATTAAATTGCGAATTTACTAGAAAATTTTCTTTATTTTTTTTGGGACATTATGATTTCATTAGTAAATGCACGTGGACAGTTAGAGAAATAAAATATTTAAATACTTCTTTAAAATTTAATGACAATGACGACAGTCTATTCTAAAAAAAAAATAAAAAAAAAAATTTTGATTCAAACAATAATGTGTATTCCTTCAACTAGTCATATCTTCATTCTCCCTTTTATATTTTTATTTAAAAAATATTTAGAACGGTTTTGAGCTTTGCTGACTTGCTTGTGCTTTGACCTTTAGTGTTCTCTAGCTCAACGTTTGATGTTTCACTTTTTTTTCTTTCTTTCCAACATAGTGGTTGTTGCCTTTACTCCGCATAATTTTTGCCTCTACTTTCTTTCCTTCATTCTTTTTTTCCCTCTTGTTTGTATGACATTATGCTGTTATTGACTTCACAACTTCAGTCTTCACCTACTATTGAATATCTATCCCCTTCAATGTTGGGAAATTTCTTAAACAACTTAGGAACCTTTCCGAATTTTTAATTAAAGTGTTAAAATGAATTTTTCCTCAAAATTTTCATCAATTTGTTTACAATCATTCGAATAATTTCATCAATTTATTTTACAATCAATTTTTCTATTAAAATTTTAAAATTCGCATATTAGACTCACTTTTCTCAATAAGTTCATAAAATTTCGTTTCCGTAAAAATTGATCCCGACAATCATGAATAATATTCTCTCTAATTAGTTTAAATGTATATATCATATACGAAGTATTAATTATATTTATTTTTAATTTTAAACAGAGTCGTATTTTTCAATGCTCTAATTTAATTTACTTCCTTCATTTAAAAAGTTGTCTAGCTTTGATTTTCAATATCAATACCAATAAATGTGTTGTAATTATTATGGAGTATTATAAAAAAATCAATCCTTCGCATTGCAAGGACTCACTCGACTCCTCCTCATAATGTAGAATATTCAAAGCGACTATTAAACTAATGCATATGACATAACAATCAACAGAGGAGAGGATAGGAAGTGAGGTGGCCATTATAATCGATTCCGGGTCTCATCATTACAATCTTTTCAATTAAACTTTCTTTCGATTTTCGGGCTAAACTTAATCGCTACTACGAGTACTTTCCAAATGTATTAATGAAATCTACAATAAAACTATATTATGAAAAGTATCTTTTAATCAAATCGAATGACATCAAATTTTTATTCCTCAAATAAAAAATAAAACTAGTACTAGTTTATTATTAAAATTTCAACTCCAAAACAAAAAACGCCAATTAAAATGAATTTAAGATTTTATATCTTCGTGACCCCATTGGGCTGTTGAAGTGTTAGGACTCCTATTCGTCCTACATTAACCACACACCATATAAACAATCAAATTGTTCTTCAAAAACCACAAATTATTTCTCAATAATATTCAAATTATTTATTTTCAATATTACAATAAATCAGAGAATTTTGATGAATATGGATGGGAATAAAGATGAAGCATTAAAGTGTTTACAAATCGGAAAGTCAGCAATCGAATCGGGTGATTCAAATCGGGCCGAGAAATTCCTTAATAAGGCCCGAAGATTAGACCCATCAATTGAAATCGATGATTTATTATCCAAAATTCACGAACCAATAAAAAAGTCAACGGATTCGGTCGACGGGCCCCGCAAGCGGGCTTCGTTGACTCCATCTTCGTCAAAGTCAACGAGGGTTGCGTATAGCGAGGAGCAAGAGGGGGTAGTTAGGGAGATTAAGAGGAAGAAGGATTATTATGAGATTTTGGGGGTGGAGAAAGGGTGTAGTGTTGAGGATGTGAAGAAGGGGTATAGGAAGTTGTCACTTAAGGTTCATCCTGATAAGAACCCGGCCCCGGGGGCCGAGGAGGCGTTTAAGAAGGTTTCGAAGGCGTTTCAGTGTTTGAGTGATGAGGGGAGTAGGAGGAGGTATGATGTTTCGGGGGCAGACGAGGATGTGGTGGAGAGGGGTGGGGGTCGGTGGGGGGATACGGGTTTAACGGGTTTAATGCGGAGGAATTTGATGCTGATGAGATATTTAGGAACTTTTTCTTTGGGGGGATGAATAATGGGGCTACTACTCAGTTTAGAGGGTTCGGGTTTGGACCGGGAATGGGGGCGAGGGGTGGTGATCATGGCTCTCAAGGGTTTAGGTTGATACAGTTGTTGCCTGTGTTGATTATATTGTTGTTGAATTTCATGCCTTCGTCGCAGCCGATTTACTCGTTGTCAAATTCTTATCCTTATGAGTATCGGTTCACTACACAAAAGGGTGTGAATTATTATGTTAGAGAACGAGACTTTGAGCAGAAATATCCGGATAATAGTTCAGAACGTGTTTCACTTGAAAACCGGGTTGAGAATGACTACTATTCGATACTTTCACATAATTGCAGGGTCGAGATGCAGCAGTTCAATTGGGGTTACAGGCGGGAAACACCAAATTGTGATGAAATGAGGCGTTTGCAGTCTCTGGCCTATTAAAGGTGTTTGTTTTTCTCATGCTTTTGTTTCTTGTGAGTTATTGTTTTTAATGAGATTTCGTATTGAGTTCATTCTTTGTGTTAGTTGGTATCTTTGTCGGAGGCTTTGAGCTCATTCATCAACATAAGTAAATCATGACTTGTGGGTGTTTGAATTAACTCATGATTGCGGTTGTCCATGTTATACACCTAGATATCTCTAAATAGATAGTGTACTCTGTAATAAGAAACGGAACTTTTCATACGATCCTGTGAATGTTGCTTGTTTGGGGAGGTGAGTTTTACTTGGTCACAAGTAGTGCAATATCACAATCTATTCTATCAGTATGCTTATCTCAAGTATTTCATATTTTCATGTGATAAATTTGCAACTAAATGGAGCTATTTCATACATTGTTTCTGAAATCTGACTGATGTATGAGACAATTTTTTTTTTCGATTCTTAGAAGAGATACTCAGCAAGCCGATTCGAATTTAATCGATGAAGTAGAACAAACTGCGGTTGGCTTCCAGTAACTATGTGATATTAGAACCTTGATGGGCTTGCCAAATACTATAATCGTCTGCATTTGTTAAGAGCTGCCGAGAAACCTCAAAGATGAATATATTATCTAACCCACATCCTTGAGTCTCTATAAAACTTTTCTGAAACCGCTTGGATGCAAAGATAATCTCACTTCTTGCCACACCTTAAAAATATATGTGGTAATGATACGTCATGTCTAATATGTAGATTCTGCAACCATATACTAGCAGATTTCTTCAACAATACAAATAGAGGCTTAAAGATCTTTAATTGAGGAGTGTGACAAATATGAGACTGGAAGAGACCAAAAGTAAGTACTTTGACCTCTTCTGCGGGGAAGCGGTTCGGTACACATAATGTATTTTCCTCTTATTATAGTAAAGAAAATGGTTGGAAGTTAAGCTAAGGGTGTGTTTGTTTTTGTGAAGAATTGGGATGAAATTGAGATTGAAAAGGAATTGAATGAAACTCTATACAAATTTCTCAAAATTCTATAGATTTTCCTCCAATTCCACACAAAAAACAAACACACATTAAGTTTAATTGTCATAGTACAAAAATCTTCCTTCCCTAATCATGAAGTATTGGATGCAATAAATTTTTGTTTAATAAGTTAATGGTATATAATAAATTTCCACGTGCCTAATTTAATAGCTCCTACAGCACTTAGTATAGGAATTTCCTAAATCTTTTAGCGTGACTTATTTGGGACTAGTATTATTTTTCAGTGTAGGTTCTTGCAATACTAGTGTACCTGAAGTTTGTATTTAAAAAATTTATGTAAGTTATGAAGTTGGTAATATTTATGATAACTAGTATATGCATCTCATATACTTTGAGTTAGTTAAACAAGGCAAGTAATGTCGAGTGTGAAGTATCCAGACTTGTATGTATGCGGATCTGTTTATAATTACTGTATGTTGTGTCTGATAATCTATTTAGATTGTTGCGTCGCCTCCCAGCCCCTTCCATATCCATGGCCCATCACCACTTCCCCTGGTGTGTATGTGTATTTATGTGTGTGTTGTGCGGAACTATGTAGGGGTGTGACATAACTATGTGGATGTGGGTGGACATAGATGAGGCAGATCACTAAGTATTAAGATAGGTGGGACTCGGGGGCTCTCTGGAGCCCAACACAGGGCAGTTGTTTCTGTGATTGATGTTCATTTTCCTTTCCCTTTTTCTGAACTGGGATAAAAATTTCAAAGAACAAAAAGAAGGGCATTCAACAGTTTCACTCCCGAGAGGGACATTTGACAGAACACAATCAAAGAGGGTGGTCTTAAAACTCTAGTATAACAATGGGTATTATAGTTAATGGGTTTTCCATCTAGTATAACAGTGGAGATTGGGGAGCTGCACTCAACCTGATTTTTCGTTTGAATGAGGATTGGAGTGAGCTAGGAAGACCATGTTATGTTCCTGGCGAATAATTTGTTTTTTTCTTTGTGCAATACATTTTCCATGTCTTGTGGAGTCAATGATTTTATACTCTTTGGCTCTTGGATGTAATGGAATAAATCATAATGACTCATTAGTCATTACACTACCTATGCTTCTTATCTATTGTGAAATAGTAGATGGTTTTTGCACTTTATGTTGGGTCAATTCAGAAACAGCATCTCTTTCAGTGGTAAGGCTGTGTGAAATCGGACCTGCCCTTACCCTGCTTAGATAAAAGTCTCTTTATATGAATTGGGGCATGCTATTATTGATGTACATCTTAATATAAGATGGTTTATTAAGATGACAGATAAGTATGACAAGAAGAACCAGCTTCCTGATCATATGTTTGAAAAAAAATATATGACGAAAGAATTTGAATCTTTGAAGCTTACATGTTCTTGTTGTGCTTGCCTTGTATATTTATGTAAAAAATATTGAATATCTACAGGTTGCCAAGCCTATGCATTTTGCTGAAGATTCTGTGAATTGAGGAAAGAGGTGAAGTTGAACCTGCATGCCGACGCTATCTCAAATCTGCGGATTGGTTACTTGACTACAACCTCTGCCTGTTGGCTTCCTTTCCAGGATCTTTTCTAGATTATACAATATACAGTATATTGACACTTAGCGTTTGTATTACATACACAAGTGGCGGCGATCTTTATACGCTAATAGTATTTTGTGCGACTATTGATGCCAGATTGGCTATATAGAAAATTGTATGCCATTCAGGTAATTGTTGTCAATGGCTAGTGTGAGACCGTCGAAACTGAGTAAATTTCTGTGGATGGTTTCAACATCTGTTGATATGCCTTTTGGTTTCTTTTATTAGGGTTTGGGTGTCCAGTTTATTGTTGGGGTGTCCAATAATCAAGTCCTTATTTACTTCAACGTTGATGATTATCCATGTTTATTTACTAACGCTTATTTAATTTCCATAATTTAAATTACAATATTTTTTAACCTCCCTCTATAATAAGATTTGAACCTTGATCTCGAGGATCAAGGAATACTATCTCAACGCTAGACCATTCCAATTATCTAAAAAAGCATTTGGAACAAGATTATGTAAACAAAGACTACCCCTCCTCTCTATACGATATTTCAACCTGACTGAGTATCAAGAAATACTATCTCAACTGCATCATTCAATTGTCTAAAAAGATTGAAAATGATTGTAAACAAGATCAAAGGGTATGCACGTCATTAACTCACGTCATTAACTCACTATACAGGAGTTGATCAGTTGAATTCCTTGGCAGATTGTTCTCTTTTAAGGTAGACTTTCCTTTGTTTCTTTTCATTATCTTGAATATGACATATTTTGGTATCATGAAACTTCTCCTATAAAAACTCACTTTTCAGTGTGTGATCTTCTGCACTTGAACCTGAGCTTCATTTGGTTTAAAGTTTACATGACAAGTCGGACATACCAAAATGTCATTTAGGCTAAATCAAATGGAGGCAACAAATCTTTTGTTTGGTTAAATAATATTATGTATATTTGTTACATCATGTGTAGGAAACCAGGTATCGAAACAAACTGGCTCCTCCCAAATTCTGTAATAAGCACTCACTCCTTCGACGTTAGTACCAGCAGCAATCCAACAGCACCTATCAATATATACTGCAGAAAAGAAACAAAAAAAGCTTGTCATTATATAGCCAGAACTACTATGAGATTCAAGAAAACTTTAAGGGCGACGAACCTTTATGATAGGCTTTTCAGTCATGATGATTGTCACCCAGCCTACGTAAGGTAAAAACCTGCAAAGAAAGCCACAGATGAATGCAATAATTCTATTATAGAAGTGATAACCTAACCAGAGGTCAATTATCGGGATTCAGAAAAAAGATATGCATTGAATATGATGTACACTCAGATTAAGAAGTGTGATAAAAGAGCAAGGATCTTCTACCCATATACTCCGTAGTTCTTTGTACTCTTTTAACTCTCACTCATGATATAACATATTTATACCCATAGGAGATGGAAAATGAAAAGACTGTAAGTTAAACATTAAACAAATAAAAGATCTGATAATATTACCCGACTGCTCTGCCCATGATATGATGCCTGTTCAGCCACATTTGACCGGTTGCATAAAGAAGCCTGTCATCGCCAAAGTTGTTATCTCCTGTTTACATCAACCAATAAAATGAATAGATAAGTTGACCATAAAACATATGAAATTAGGAAACTGACTGATGAATAAAAATAAAGCAATGAGTTCTATATAAAATTCATTATATTTTAATCAATTCAAAAAATGATGAACCTAGCATGTACCATGTTATCTACTCCAGCATTCATTCAGTAGAAAGGCTTGTCCTTTTTCCAGACTTTGCATTAATAAGTTGTTTGGGACTAAAATATCATTTCATTTGCTTCTTCATTGGGTTCTAGTTTACCAGTCAACGAGAAACAATAAAGCATACCTTTTGTTAATACATCAACTTCTCCACTGTCTTCGCTCTCATGAACCTGAAAGCATTACAAAGAAAGCATAAATGAACATCAGCACATAAATAACAAAAGAGAGAAAGGCGTATAAACAGGAGAATATAAAAGCTCATGTACTAGAATTCTGAAAGTATGCTATCATCTACTATGTATATGTTTCAATTTATTTCAAGAAACACAATGGCACACAGATAAGAAAATAATTGATTTTGTCTAATTACCTTTTGGTCATTCTATAATATTGAGGAATGATGGGGAACGAATTATTAGTACATAGATTTCATGCACTGCAAGAAAATGAATAGCGAATTTCCATCCTTCTAAGCTTACCTTGATAACTCGATGAACAATAGGAATTTCACGTCCCTACAAGATGACAAAACAGTAGAAAAAGGCTTTTAAGATAATGATAGAGAAGAAACATCTAACCATAAGAAAAGTCTAAGCATAGTAAAAAAAAATCCGAATTAAACATCTTTCAATTGGTAATATACGTGTATATAATATATATAATTGCCACATGTACATATATATAATTGCCTCATATAGTGGTACAATACTTTTGAAATGTAAATAAAGTGGATGAAACTGAACTCAGAAGTATCCCATCTCTTTCTGCACGAGGTTTTGCATTTCACACAAAACCACACAAGCTTTTCAAAATATATAACAGAAAACAATTTAAAATATTTGATTCATCCAATTTGGCAAGTCCACGAGAAGAAATAACCTACACTCATGATTCATATTAAAATCCGCAAGGATAAAGATGCTAATTTATCTGTTCATCATGGCAAATGAATAGATATATGTAAAGAATATGAGGAAAACAAGGGACACCGAAGGGACTGGCTATTAAGAGTACAACATTCAGGTAATAATGAAAACTATACAAGATAATGTATAACTTGAAGAAGGAACCAGAACGGTAATTAGTATATTGTACATACATCAACATTGAAGACGACGATTTCCCCAGCCCGAATAGGGTCCTTATTCATATGTAAGAAGAGAATGTCACCCTGCATGAAATAATAGTTTTAGTTAGATTAAGTAAATGTGCTTAAAGATCTCTGCACATGTCGAAAGAAATAGCAGATAGAGAGCCAAGAGACATAGAGGTATACAATTATCAAATCACAAAGGTGAATATATGTTTGGTTAAGCTTTTCCGAAAGAAACTATAGTCAACAAAGTTCCACGCTCATTAAATCTAGTGTACATTAAGGCAATATCCGTACTAGGTGGAGAAAAGTGAGAGCCAAAATGCATAGAACATTGACCATAACATTTGAGTCCCTTGCTGATAAAACTCACTTAATCTTCTCCATTCTTACAATGATCTTATTACTAATTCTTTGGCAGGAACTGTAAGAGATTGCAGTAGAAAATTAAATATCATAGATGGTTCACCTTGTCACCTATGATGAAAAACTAATATTATTGTGATTAAAGAAGTAGGGTTAGTCCAGTGGCCACGGGACATTACTCATATAATGAGGTCTCGGGATCAAGTCCTTGTAGTGACAAGGGCCGATTTTTTAAATAAATAAATAAACGTTGAAGAAAACCCGGTTTATATTTTAAAAAATATTTCAAAAGAACACTTTGAATTTCTACACAGGAAAAAGAACAATAAGAACTATCATTAAGACTCACTCTTTTGAACCCAGGTTCCATGCTGCCGGAAAGTACAACCACCACAGGTGACTCGCTGCCAGTTACACACATCAACCCTTTCCATATAATCAGAGCTGACGTAAGAATCATACCTGTACAGCATTAAGGGGAATAACTAAGTACAATTCAAGTGCTTGATAATATTTCGCTTGCACAGTGTAAAACACTCAGATGACAGCAAAAATAAAGCTGAACAGAGATCATAATGATCAAATATAGGAGCCAAAATGATTCATTTCTAGCGATTGAAGCAAATAATTTGATTCGTGTTCACAAACTGGGCCATAAAGCGATATTAAACAGAATATAAATCATTCTCAACATAATCGAATAGCCGTGACCAATGAACAAGCAAATTTTATCATCATTAGTTATTTCCCTCTCAAAAATGTACTCCGTAATATTTAGTCATAAACCCTAACTGTATTTGATCCCTAGCTTAATCTAGTGGTAATTTAACCAGAAGTATCATAGAAAAATCCAAATTGAAACAATTAAAAATGGTAGCAACTCGAAGCAAACAATGTCCAATCCAATCGTCATTGCATTACATTACACAATGCACGAATGAAAAGTACAATAATCATACTACCTCCATCTCAAAAAGATGGTCCAGCTCGATATCCAGTCAGAATTAACTAACTTTGTACCGTTATATCTTTGATTCGAATCAATACGATCATGTTAATATCAAACTAGGTCGAAAATACTATTCTTTCGATATCTTTTACACCAAATATTACAACAAATACACAAATAATCGGACATTCCAAAATGGACAATTTTTCAGGACAAAGCGAGTAACAAATCCAGGAAATTCGCCAATTCCTTAATCAACTAATCGGGCAGATAAATACATAAAAAACAACATATAAAAAATAATCCTTAAAGCTGTTATAACAGTAAAAAAACAATTAATAAATATACCTAAGCTTGTTGCCTGAGAAATAAGTTGTCGGAATTGTATAGACTTAATCGAATCGATTTGATCTCCGACCGACCCCATTTTTTATTTCGAGAATATCCTTTTTGATTTTTTCTTAAGAAAAACCTTACTGATTTCTTGACTTTGGTGTGAAACTGTACAAGTTTGATTGGGGTTGGCTTCGGAAGTATGTTGTTAACGAGTTGAGTTCGAGGTGTTATTCGATTGAGTGAGGTAATTATCATGTTGTTTTGTGTATCAAGTAAGAAAGCGTATTCAAATTCGACTCAATTGATATTATGGTGATGTTTGAGGTATCAGTAGAATAAAAATAGTTAGAACTTTCATTCTTAATGTATTTCTATAATAGTAATAGGGTTTTTCTATGGTATGCCATAAAAGACACATTATAATACTCGTAATGCACATTATAAGTTTTTTCTATCTCTAAAGATTTATTCAAAGATTCTTAGAAATATTTTTATTAATGTGATAAAATATTCTTCTCTTTAACATTTTAATTTCCTTATTTGAAATGTTGTTTGTCTCCATTTATGCATTAATTGTCATTTTCTCCTATAGATAATTAAATATTTCCCTTCCAACCTGTAAAAATTAAGTTGACTTTTATTTTTATTTTTCATGGTCATGTTAATTTATAGGCTTAAAATATTAAATATTTCACATTCTTTATTTGAGGCATATACAATGTATCTTAGCAGAAGAATTGAGTTAGAGTGGTGACTCTCTTCTTCAGCGTTTAGTCATGTTTTAAATGCTGTGTGTGAGTGTGAGTCGGGTTTGTGGAAGGTAAAAGGTTGGGTTGTCGCTTGAATCAGATTGACGGCCTTAAAATTTGATAAAGAATCAAGCGAGTAATAAAGTATGACAGCGGCGATATGGAAGTTACCGATAAGAATTATAAAGATGAAAAAGGGTGATGATTGATTACAACTGTTAGACGACTCCTTAAATATCTACTATTACTTGAGTTGCAACCTAGTAAGGGGATTTGTGTTTTAGTGATATTAGTAGTTATATAATCGGACAATGAATCTGGCTTTCAAGTATAAATTTGGTAAAGCGAGAGTGTTAAATGTCGATACACAAGTGAAATCTAAATGCTTGAAGTGATATAATGGAAGCTCTGATTATCGTCGGTATCGAATTCGAGTCGATTAATTTCAATGTTAAGTTTGGCGATTATTTGCAGATGCATTATTTCTTTGTGAATCTGGCAGTGGAAATCGTCCTCAGGTAATTTATGATTCGCAGTGCATGTGGGAATCGAGATCGGGTTTTAGTCTCGTCTTGATAAAGCGAATGATCTCAGCAGTCGTCGTGTTACATGAAATTAAAGTAGGGAATGAAATGGCGAGATCACTCCCGTCGAGTCGGTCGAAGTTGAAATAAAGGTGAAATAAGTCTTAAGGGCGGAGGAAATGGAGTCGTTAGGCTCGAATGGTGCTAAGGTACTAGTGTTATAGTGATAATAGTCGTAATAGATGCCGAGGCAGGCCCCGGATGGTGGGTGACGATATATGTCAAAGTATTATTCACGGTGATGGGGGCACGGATGCGTATTGGATTGCTACTCGACAAGGCGAATACCGCTTGTTAGTGCGAGCAGATTACATATAAGCCTGTAAACATTTTATTCCCGTGTCGATTGCCCACTGTTCGCTTTGTGAACTCGGCATGTCTACGTGCTTGTTGAGAATGCGTAGACAAGAAATAAGTTCCATTTTTGCGGATAAGGTTAAACTTGACCTTATATGATCTTGGTGTACGGCGAGAGTGTCGTATCACTACGGTGTTGAAAGAAAGCAGTCATTTCGAATCCTTTAACCTCTTTCGCTCTTCTGCAGAATTCTTACATGAATTAGACACCGTCAGATGACTCTCCATCTACTCAATTGGCGGTTACAGATAAAGTAACCTCGAAATTTATCTTAGAATTAAATCTTGTATCGGAGGTGGCCTATAAAAGGTACTTTATTTTAAATTGTGGTATCTTTTCATTTTCGAGCATCGTATCTTCCTTACATTCTTAACACCACCGACCCGTTTTTCTCGATATCTTCCCGGCACATTACTGAACTTCGCTTTGCTTTGTTCACGTATCGGACATCTTTGTACAAATTTCCTCCCGTTCGGTATATTTCATTGCATGTTTGGGAGGATTTTTACTGCATAATGTTATGCTTGTCTTTGTATATTCTAAGGTCCTATTTTATGATGAATGAGGAGGCATTTTGGTTTGAAGGACACAATGATAAGATGTTTGATTGTAGCTATGATTAGTTTTAGGAGAAATGGTTAACTTCCGGTAGTATTTGGTTGATGAATCTTTAACTTTCTGACCTTTTGCCGATCATTTATCTTTGATGGTTCCACGAGGTTGTTAAGTAACCACAACTTCGTGATTGGCTATTTGAGTGGCTTGACTAGGGTTTTGGAGGGAAATTTATATTTTGATTATTTTGGGTAAAATTACCTTCTGGTCCTTTAGCTTTATTTATGCAACGACTCGTCTTTGCTTTTTGTCTCAGCGGATAGATGCACCGATCATGAGGAAAATCAACCGAGAACTTTGAAACGTCTCTGGGTAGCGAATCGGCCGCGACGACATGCCACTACGCTGCTATTCTCCTTGGGCGAATCCTCTGGATTCGGGAGGCGCAAAAGATAGGCGTGTGGAAGCTTGACTTTATCAAAAGTATGATAACCATTTCCAACGTTGTAAAGAAATTACACCCTGCGATTTGACGGATGACGAGCGGACCGTATAACCTCCTATTTTTCAATACCACTTAGAAAGTAGACACCAGCGTCACCATTTCTTGCATGAGAACAACTTTACGCTTCCTCGTATCGAGGAAGGATCATGTCTGACCTAACTTACGGGTATACACCATTATATGTTGAAACCTTCTTTGTTCGACGCTTCTATTTTTGAGTTCGCGAGATGGTTGTAGATGCTTCATCCCTAATTTCCTTGGTGGTGATTCAATGATATGTTGATGGACCGTCCTTATGTTTACGGGTGGCATTCTGCAAAGCAACCACGTGAATCGTTAGTTCTGACGTTAGTAACACTCCCGCTACTTGTCGGGCTGCGTCTCTTTATAAATGCAGCAAACCCGAACTCGCCCAAGAGGATGGCATGGATGCTTTCTCCTACGATTGACCTACGAAGGCCAAAAACTGGCAGGGAAACCGGAAAGAAAAAATCTCAGAAAAACCTCAGCTTCGCGGCTCGGCCGGATGAGGATCGCGGCGATCCATCTTATGGGCGCTGTGAGGCGGTGGTGAATCGTCCTCACCTTGTGGTCACTTGCCTTGATTATTTCCCGCTGACAACCTTCGACAAGGCGTGGATCGTCGAATGGAGATGGCAAAAGTAGTGGCATGCTGTGACGAGTTGAACATTCACTCGCGCCGCTTGCTTTCGAGAAGTGGTCGATGAGGAGGGAGATTCTCACTAGAGGAGGTTGCTCAAGGCCCCTCGGGGAGGCGGTGCTTGATGCCTCGACTTGCCGAGATGCTCGGGTATGTATGCATGAAGCCTTTTCTGATCCACGGATTTGGATGTCACGGACGACTCTCCGTGTTGGCTAGAATTCCTTCACAGCGAAACAAACATATCGAAGAGGTTAGCTGACCCATTACTCGGTTGTGGATCACATGCCGCGTATGCTATTTGCGAGAAGTATTTTAATGAAGTGCGTATCTTAAGCGTATCGCTGGTTTACTATCATTTTATATGGGTATTTAATATCCATCTTTTGTCTGTGACTGCTCGATGGAGCCTTGTGTTGGGTAGCGGTGATCTTTAGCGGTTGACAATAACTCTGCTCCGTTAGAAGGTTGAGAGTTTGAAGAAGAATCTTTACTTTCAAGATAAACCTTAACCTCGGTATTTAAAAGTGCAAGGACTTGGCGGAGCTAAAGGGAAGTCTCGTGTCAGGAAGGGGTATCCACGGGCTAGCCAAAGAAAGGGAGTAGCGAGAGGCTGCGCTGAAAGAAAGGAAAGTGTGAGGCTTGGGGCCGAAAGGGATTAAATGTCGATGAGAGAAAGAGGGTCAGTGGGGTAAGTATAGCTCGTAGCCGAGAGGCCGAGCTTCGCGGGGAGCGAGGAAGCATTACAAATTCGCTTTGGACAAACTCGAGCAATTAAAAGCGGAGAAGATAGCCCAATTAAAAAGCGATACACGACTGACTTTCTTTCTGTAACTACAAGAGCGAATGCCTTTCGAATCAATTTTGTAGGTACCTGGCGGCTCCTTGCGTCTCACGTACATACGAGAGAAGAGGTGGGGGAGTGGTGCGTTGCCTATTTTTCATTGATCGTGGCTAGCCCATTTATAGGAAGGTTTCGGGCCGGCGGCTCTTTTCAATGAAAAGTGATTCGATGCGTCACACTTTCAGTACCAGGCGACTTCTTATCCACTGAGGGTCATACAGCGAAGAGGTGAGTGAAATCGAATCTCCTCTTCCGGAAAGATAATCCTTTGTAATTTAATTATCCGTATCTTTTTTGATCAAACAATGTAATCTAATCATTTGTATACCATCGGTTTGCGATGTTTTAATTTTTTCTCTTTACTCATTCGTACTTATATCCATCCTTGCCCCCTTGTGATGGCCGCTTCTATTCTCGATAGAAAGGATCATCCTGATCTCCCAGTCGGGGCTCGTGGTGACGAGCCTCGTTGCCCAGGCCATAACAGGAAGGAATTTATCTACTATTCGTACTTTTGTTGTTTTGTTCCCAAAGGATGTCTTCGCTAGCGAGTGTTATTCATCTTGAAATTTATTTTACTCTTCCAGGGATGTATCCGTCTAACCGATTGTTATACACGCCCAGGAGATATTTATTTTTATTCTCGAGGATGTGACCGCCTGGCGAATGTTATACACTGCTAGGAGATCTTTATTTTTATTAACTTGAGGGATGTGACCGCCTAGCGAATGTTATCTACCTTGGGAAGTTTGACTCATTAGAATGAGCGAATCACTAGAGTGACGTTCTCCTTGGGGAGGTTTAGTCCCGTTCCACCGAGGCGAACCACATAATAATCTTCTCGCTTGAGGAGATTCAATTTAAATGGTTTTGAAGCCAGAATAATCAGTTGATGCTTTAATCATAATTTTCCATTCTGAGTAATGAGTAATACAATACACATGTTGGCGGATTAGACGAGGCACGAACTTTATTTATGATAAAAGAGGTGTTTGTTGGATAAACCGAACCACGGGTACATCGCCAAGTGGTGGTAGAAAAGTACAAGTTTACAAATACCAGACATAATATTTGGTCAGGTTTGAGGCATGCCGTCTGAGAATTAGATCCCCATTAATCCTTTCTAGCTAAATGCGTTCCGGGACTATCATTAAGAGCTAAATGGGTAGGGCCACTTCCCACAGCTTGGGACTTAACTTTTGCCTTTCTCTTTTAAGGGTGGGTGATTGAATAAACTGTATGATCTCACTTGAGCTGTTTGTTTCTTACTGGAAACGTCGGTTTGTAAGCGCTGAGCCATGAGATGTTTGTATTTATGAATCTGTATGAGGCTCGGTCGCGTCTCATCCACAAGTTCTTCCTCGTGAGAAACCCGGTGATGGTAGGTGGAGGTAATCTTGCTATGGCGGGGAAACTGACTACTACGAGCCGTGCGCTGGCCGAATGGTGTACCACGCATGGCGTGCGATGGGGTAGTTGGGAACCACAATGCCCGCGAGGTTCATCTACCCATACTCCCTTCTTGGACTCGCTTTGAATCATGTTCTTTTCTGCCTTTAAAGTATGCGGTTCGCCGCTTCATTTGCCATTCTGATATGGGTAGTAGGCGGAGACAATCGGTGTTCTATATTGTATTTTTCACAGAATTGTGCCAATTCTTCACTTTCAAATTGTGGCCCGTTGTCGGAGACAAGAATCGAGGAACCCCAAAGCGGGTGATGACATGTTTCCATAGGAACCTTACTATGCTATCACTCCCTGTTTTCTTGAGAGGGGGCTTGACCAGCTTCTTGAAGTAATCACGACAAGCTACCAGCTACTCAGACTACCTTTTGCCTTAGGTAATTTCCCTACCAAATCAATTCCCAGGATAAGCGAATAGCCGCAGAGATTTAGTATTGGGGTCGCCTGAGTGGTGGGTTGGTGTTGGATTGACCCCGTTTTACATAATTCATTCTGTCTTTTGACGATGTGGGCAAAAATAGCATATTCGAGTAATTTTTACCGTGAGGGACCGTCCCCCGATATGGCTCCCACACCATCCTTGATGTACCTCCGTAAGTATTTTGGGAATATCCTCTTGGGACCTGACTAGCGGCGGCCCATCCCATGATTTCTTATATAGTTCCCCGTTATACATGTGAAATCTAAAACTGCGATGCTTAATCTTTCGGGACTCAGTCACATCCCCCGGGAGCTGTCCTTCGACCAAGTATTTGGCCCGTAGGAGTTCTCGATCTTGAGGCTCTTGTAGCGTAGCGGCGTGAGATTTTCTTCGTAGGCCTAGTCTACCCTTGGATTTCCACAGCATAAACTTTGTCGAATATTTCGTAAGTAATATGTGGGTGGTCATGAGTCTCGAAGATGATCGACCTATTAGATTTCTAGATGGGAGGTAGCATGTTCAAATATGATTAGTTCGAGCCTTTGAGTGGCCCAACTTTGACTCGTATCACGATTGATCAGCTGATCTATGGTAACCTTTGAGTCGCCTTTAACCCATATGCGATTGATTCCCAAGGATTTTACTATGGTAGTCCTAGCGATCGAGGCCTCGTACTCCGACTTTTATTGTTTGTAGTCACTTGGAAGGTGAATGAAGCACCTCCATAGTTATCCCGTCTGGTCCCCGAAGTAGTATCCCAGTGTTAGAAATCAATGAAAATTGATTCACTTTTAATATCTTAGTGCGGCAATTATGTATCGATTCATTTCTTAGGGTTGGTTAAATGTGATTCTTTGAACTTAGTGTTCACCTTGAAGCCAATTATATATTACTAGTGTGGGTTCTCATGATAATTTAAGTGGTTTTGGCGATTGCTAGAATCTTACTCATATTATTGATATACAACTTACTATTATCTGATAATTATATTTCATGTATGAAATTAAACTACATGCCTAAGTGAGAGTTGATTGTAATCATGAATATTCTCAGTGAGATTTTTACATTGATAATGTAAAATATAAATTGGATGAACCAATTAATTAATTAGTCAATTGAATTAATTCGATGATTGAATGGCGTGTTAGTAACTTGTAGTTACTGTTAACAACTTGTTAGTGTTTGGTTTTACTTATGATTTAATTAAATTTAGCAGATGCATTCATTCTAAAATTTGACCGGTTGAACTTGGAGGTTTGGCGCATATAAGCTAAGCTTATTAGGTTTTTCATCGTAAGTTTCATGAAATAGAAAAAGCTAGCCTACTCCATTTTCCTCTCGTATAGATTTGAAAATATCAAGGAAGAAGGTGAAAATTCTTCTCTTGATTTTGCACTCATCAAATCAATCCATGTTCTAATAGAAACACAAATGTAGGATTGGCCTACTGCGGTGTGGATGACCATTACATTTAAGTGCTTTCGGCGATGGAATTCAAAGGAGGCCGTGGAAAGATTTAGAGATGAGCTTTCGTTGGCATCTGTAAAGAATACTCTAAATATTCATATGATCATTATGATTTAGATTAATTATATCATTTTGAGGATCGGGATGTATGGTGTTGGTGTTTTATACTTAAATGAAATTCATCTTTAGATTCTAACATGTGCTTTGAGCCATACCGTTTAGGTACTTTATCCATGAACAGTAACGCTCTGGTTTCTCCCTTCCTAACTCACCATTTCCTGGCCCATTTATCACGTGTGGGGTTGGTGCTTGAGCCTTGATGCTGGTTCGTGGGACATAAGAGATGTCAAACTTCATGTGACTACATATCCATTATCATTGACCTCGGATAGCTGAGAACTTATGACCTTAAATCCGTTACCACTTGGATAGGGTGAGACTACAAGTATATCTTCAATTTTCTAGCCGAGATCACCAAGGCAAATGCAAACTTGTCTATCAAAGGGTAATTCTCCTGCCTTGTCTGAGCGGCTCGTAATAATAAACCGGCGCTTTGCTGTCCACCAGCGTCGCGAATCAGCGCTACTTACAACTCCCACTTTGGATACGCTGGATATAGTTGTAACAACTCTCCTCTACATTTGTGATAGCAGCAAATTTGAGCCTAAATACTCCTTCAACTCTTCAGCTTTGCTTCACGCTCGTCGTCGATAGAACTTAGAGCTTGCGGCTGTCGAGTTCTTGAAAAAGGCAGTTCCTCTACGTGACTTGGGAAATGAACGGCAAGGCGCGGGGCATCTGTGAGCCTCGATATCCTTATATTAATTGAAGTGCATTATTTGTAAAGGGATGGCTTTGATTTTTTTTTTTTCGGATTTGGCTCGATTCCCTTTGTCAGTAGCAGCTAAAAATTTCAGCGACTCCGAAGGAAGCCAAACATCTAGGTTGATCTAAGAGCACACTCCTCCTCGATTAGTCAAAGTTTCCTTGATTCTTCAATTGGTCACTTGGGACGCACTTTTTCAATGTCAGCGTATATCACCGAAGTATTTGGAAGCCAATTTTATTAGCAAAGAGATAGAGTTAGCAGTCGCACGATAAGTAGGCTCACATTTTCGGACGAGAAGGCATTACCTTGCTGACAAATATAACCATTACTCCCTTATAAAGGCCGTTTTTTCCTCATCTTCCGGACACATCTTAATCGATGATACCCCCGTGAGGCATCCATGAAATCGAAGACCGTGACCCGCTACCCATTGACGGTAGAAACGAGACAGGTAAAGGATAAAAATCTTCGGAATGAGCCTTATTGAGACTAGTGAAGTCGTACATTCTCCGTGTCCCGTTTGGGGCTTCTTGACGATACTACACATTTACCACCCGTTCGAGGAAGCTGGGAGTTGGCGGGATGTGCCTAACTTTCAACCAGCGGTCAAAAATTGCTCGGACGACGTTTCTTTTAGGTCATTAAGCGATCGACACCTTTGTTTAACCGGTTTGGCCCTGCAAGTCCACATGCAGGTAGTGCAATGATATGTCTATCCCGGCATGCTCTGTGGGCCCCAAGCAAAGATATCCTATATTCACGAATAAGCCTAGATCGATCTCTCATGTGATTTTCCTTCGACATTGTTCCATCACAAATGTCTTTAGAGTGGTTCATTGTCCATAAATGGAACCTTGCTGACTTCTGGCGAGGCGGCTTTACGATACTTTCGCTCTTTGGGCGAATTATCGTTTTGTTCTTGAACTTCTACCGTAGTAAATTTACTTCCGGATGATTTTCTCGACCGACTTCTTTCACGCTCGGCGTTTGTCCCCGAAAGGAGGAACTGGCGTCTGATAACATATCTGGGTCTTTTCTAATGCGTCCACATTTACTCACATGCCTGCGGTTAGGAAATTCATCTTAAGGTGCGAGGGGCAATCGCTCTTAATGCCATCGGTATGGGTCGCTGATCAACCCGTTATCACAGCGAATCACGGATATCCACAACGATTGAAATGTGCTATGATGGGTAGTTTTTTTATCTCACGACTTGCTTAAAAAGCCAAATTAAGCTGTGTTTTTAGGTACCTTGAATGAGCAGTAAACTGTTAAGGGGAGCTTGGTAGATTAGGCTATGACGTATTTAGCGTGAGTAGTCCTAACTTATCATATGTGGATAAATATAGTGTCGCAGACTTCGGTATCCACCAATATTCTTTCAACGGCATAATTTGCGATAACTATCGCCACCGGATAAATCACGCGTGGTAACTTCGAGGCTGAAACAGCGTCGAGGAATGAAATCACACAATGCGGATGCGGCATGAATCGAAGAGTATACCTACTAACCCCATGCCATTTTCCTCTAATTTCTCCCAAATTACCGCCCAGTAGCGTCCTCCGGATATTATATGTCAATACGACCGGTCAACTTTTAGATGGCGAGTCAATGTTTCTCATCTCCTCCCGAGGCGGACTTACCTACGCCTCAAAAGTGGTTTTTCTTTGTGGGCTTTTTAGGCGGTATCTTGACTTTGTTCACATTGTCTAAATTCTTTCAAATGTCCCCTTTTGATCAATTTTCTATTTCTAGTTTCAACATAAAGACGCACAAATACGTGTCATGGCCATACTCCTATGGTATTATGATATCTTGATTTATCTCACATTAGCCTCCGATCCACCGTTCACAGGAGGTTTAGGCGATAAACATTTATTATCCCATCACGGGAATAAATCTTAGAGATGGGCTACTCTCAGTGTATTTAACTTTGCCATTGGGCGCTATGAGATAGTTTGGTGCACCCGACTCTTTCCTTGGTGAAGAATAGAATTCGCTTTCTAAAGCTCTTGTTTTTTAAAACATGTAGAATTTTTTCTTATTGAAATTTGCTTAGCTGAGAATTTCACATATAGTAATGAAAGATAATATTGGGAGGAACCGAGAAGGAGTATAATTTAAAGTCATTGTCTAAGGTATGAAAGTAAGAAAATCATGCTTTGTTTTTTATGTTATCTGAGTATTATATAATATAGGATAAAATATATATAAAGAAATATTAATATAATGCAATTTAATGATTTTGTTATTCAAATCAATTTATGCATATAAATTAAGATGACAAAAGTTTGTTAATTTGATCATTAAAAGGCTAATCTAGCCAATCTTTCTACGATGGATAAAAGTATCTAAATTATGTATCGATGACGTAATAATTATGATAAGTTAGACTTTTTAATTTTTGAACTCAAATACTTTATAAAATTTTGTTTATATTATTATGTAAAAATATATATCAACATATAATATTTTGAACTTACTTTATAATATGTAGTAATCATAAAAAGGTGCAATTTTGTTGGTGGAGTTTTAAATAATTTATTTATTGAAAAAGAAAATTGAAAGATCTTTTAGAGAAACACGTCATATTTAGTATTTATAAATTTTGCTGGTTGAGTTTTAAATAAATTTAATTATTGAAAAAGAAAATCCATGAACATTTTAGAGATGGGTAGTATCTGATGTAATTTTTAGTTTACTACGGTTGAGTTTTAATAATTTTTATTATTGAGCGAGAAATTAGAGAGCGATGCTTTTTTAGAGATGGATGCTTGAAATTTAGTATTTATAATTTTAAATTTTGGTGGTTGACTTTTAAATAGCAGACTATTCAAAGAAAATTAATTAACCTTTTTAGAGATGGAGGTACTATCATGTTTTCATAATTTTTAAGTTTTGTTGGTTGAGCTTCAATAATCAAAGTTGAAGAATTTTCTAATTTTTTGTTTAAAACATATATAATTTATACTTATTGAAATTTGTAGCTAAATAATTCACATAAAGTAATTAAAAATATTATTGAAAAGTAAGGAGTATAAGTTAAAGTCATTATCACAAGATTTAATATGAAAAAGCATGGAAACCTTTTGTATTGTTTTATGTTAATAGGGAGTATAATATAATATAAGATGGAAACCTTTTGTATTGTTTTATGTTAATTTGTTCATTAAATTAATCTAGACAATCTTTCTCTGATAGATAAAAATATTCAAATTATGTATGAAGGACGTAATAATTATGACAAGTTGATGTTTTATTTTTGAACTCAATTACTTTATAAAATTTTGTTCTATTATTATGTGAAATATGTATATCAACATATAATATTTTCAACTTATTTTAGTGTTAACACTACAAAAAAAGGACGTGTTGTTACAACAGTAAATTGGTAACAAAAGCGCATTTGTTACGTTTTTTCACCGTAGCAAAAATTGGCAATGCAAAAGCGTTTGTTACGCCTCGAAATGGTAACAAATGTTGTTGTTACGCTTTTCGTGTGGCGTAACAAATACTTTTATTACACTTTTGTATTTAACAAGATATTTGTTACACCATAATAAAGCGTAACAACAGAAGAAAAAAAAAATTAAAAAATATTTCACTTTTTTATTATGATATATATATATATATCAATATTTGATTAATAAAAAATATGAATGAACAAACATAAAATAACTAAATTTAAATTTCACACTTTACAACATATTACGTCTTTTGTAAATTTTGATTCACATAATACAAATTTACAGGAAATCTATCTATACTGGAAGGCAAATAACTAGATCTTATACTAATCCCATCTTCGCTAATTTGTGCACCATAACTTGAAAATTAGTAACCTTAACAGTTCGGGATTAGGGTATTAAAGGCATAAATACAGTCCCCATATAGAAATGAAAAGCTACGAATTAAAGTTAGGATTAATTATTGCTTGGAGTGCGTATGCGTGTGATATAGGATGAAAATATTTTAAAAAGCTTTATCTTCCATTATCACGAACAGCCTCTAACAGCATCTTTAAAATCTACATAATTTAGTCGTATGAATGGAAAAATTAAAAAGCGTTAAATAAAGATGAATATTTGAATTATTGAGTTGAAAAAGCTTTAGTATATTTTAATTATTTCTGAAAGCTTATGATTAACAACTTGATATTTCAAATTCTTATACGTAAGCGGAACATAATATTAGCCGATAAATAACGTCATAATAAAATGTTGTAATTTATTTCTTGCCCTTTATATCATGAGAAGCTAGATAAATAAGTCGGATTCGAAAATCCCAGTTTCGCCGTCCCCAAAATTAATTTAAGCATACGTATATGCGGGTAGTTAAATTGATACGATTATCGTCATACAGATTAACATGTCGTTCTTGATCTTTAAGGAATTTGTCGATATTGCATCATCTTGAAAAAAAATTCAACAAAACTTTTCCTAAAAATTCAAAAATGCTCTGCTTTTATTCAGGAAAGCTTTGTTTTTACTTTGAAAAAGAATGCTCTGTTTTTGATGCTTTGTTTATAACAGCCATTCTGAAATAATACCAAGCAACGAAAAGTTCTTATGAGGTCTTGTTTATAACTTGACGATTAAAAGGCAAATAAGCAACAAAGATTCTTAGGAAACAAATGAAGAAACTGCGAAATAATTGAATCATTTTTGGATTTTTTTCTTGTTTTTAAAAAAAAATAAATAAATGTGAAATTCTTATAATAGCCACTCTTACGGATGGGAAAAAAGCAACGGATATACTCTTTGTTTTATTAGGAGTCTCAGATACGTTGATTGTCTTAGCGTGTGTATTCAGTGACTTACTAATATATTTTGTAAGTACAACATGCACACTCAGTGACCTCCTACTTAAACTATTCGAAGTTCCAAAGTGGATATGAAGCGATGCCTTTACATGACGACCTCTCAGGACGAAGGATGGAAATCCAACTCTCGGAATATGATTTCTGCCAACACGAAAAGGATAAGGCAGTAAGCTGGAAAAAACCAAAAGCATTACAAGCAAGGTAAATAAAGCCAGGGGTAACTAATCCAGCGGGGACTTGTGTGCATCTACAACAACACCATTATTCCGACCAATAAACAGAGCAGTATCAACCAAACCTTCAACTTTGAACCATTCCACGTCCAACTTATTATCTAACTCAAGACTATGCATATCATGTACGTATTCCTTCGTACCAGGTACATCCTCGTCATTACAAGTTTTGTAATCGATTATTAGACGAATCGCCCTCGAGGACCCATCCATAACCAAGTAATACTTGATACCCTCATCTAAACTATCCTCTGGACTAACATACCCAAGCCAGACATGGGATGCCACCAAATCTTCCTCGGATGGTGTTTTTGCTGCTGAAACAGAGAAATAACAAGACCACCACCGACTTACTGCAGTAATCCGATGTGGTGACAGTCGCTGCAGAGCCAATGACAACATCATATGTGCACTGGATGGTCTGTAAAATTAAAATTACAAAATTCAACATTAGTGACTCAAGACTTGAAAATATTAGTTGATCATCAAGTACTTAGATTTGTTTGAGATATTAAGTTGCATAATTTCTAAAAAATTTACCAAGCCATACATATACTACATTACTATCACAAGTTTGTCCACTGGGAGACCATATATATATATATATATATATATATATATATATATATATATATATATATATATATATATATATATATATACTAGGGAGTACATGGCTTTTATGCAAGCCATTACAAACAATACAGTCGGGGATTTGGGGCATTGAAAAACACCACATTTTTTATGGAGTTTTCAAATCTAACCAATATGAGTCATGAGAGCAAAGTAAAAGGAGATTATAACATCAAATATATTACATACAAAACTCAATACATTATAAATCCTAATTAATTTCAACCTCTTTGCAAGTTTGGAATTGAAAACAAAACTGAAATAATCATTGAAGAATAATCATTTAGTCATAGAAGAATAGAAATTCATACCTAGAATTATATTATAATTATAAAGATGGAAAAGGGTGATGAGAGGAATGGATATGATTAATGATGACTGTTAGACGACTCCTTAAATATCTACCATTACTTGCCGCAAGCAACCTATCATACGGGATTGACTATAGATAGACAAAGTTAAGGGATAATTGAATATTAATAATTTGTCTGTGTTCATAATAAAATCAATTATCTATAAATAGATAAAATTCAAAATCTTATTCATACGCACTAAATTAACCATCGGTAGCTGGGATTGAGTTACCGATACGTGAAACTGTCGAGGTGAATTTGATATAAGTATTAGAGTAGTAGAGGTTCATATTCCGGAGGTGAGTATAGATAGATGAATAAAGATAATAATCTTTTTAATTGACTCCAAAAATAACATGTCTGTGAGTATGAGATTAGGAGGCCATAAATAAATAATTAAGATAGGAAAAAGTATATACAATGATTCATTTTTCTCACTTGACATGAAATATACAATACTAATATAACAGTGAGGTCTATGTCAACAGTAAACAATTTTGACTTCTTTCTGAAGCCTATTATCAACATAATCAAGTTCTGTTAGATATTGTACCAAATACATATAAATGTTGAAACTTATAAAATGATGGTGAAAAGTATGTGTGGCTTTAACTACTGGGGCTTCTACAATATGGGGTTTGGAAACTCGAAGCACAGGAAATCTATAAAATCTTCTTCCCGTTTTTTATATTTGGCGTTTAGCGGTTTTGTATACGTAGATTAAGGAAGATAAGAGTAGAGTGCTAAAAGTCACATTAAAAATGCCGAAATGATAATTATTTAAAAGCTATATCGTTGGATTGATTGATGATTTCGAAAAGAAAAATGATTAAAATCTTTTTTTATATCAATTTTATTTTCAATTCTACCTCCACGTTTCAATCTGAAATGGCGTTTTATTTTCGCCAAGATTTGCAAGCAAATAATATTATAAATAGCGTTTTTTATTTTCATAAAGTATTTTTATATTATAATATATACCTCTTTTCATTTTTAATAATCGTCACTATAATATAATTTGTATGAGCAATGTTTGTAGAAAAAATTATAAACAAGAAGCCAACAATCCAGGAACCACATTGGCATATGTAAAAAAGCTATTTTCTTCGCCCAAAAATAAAAATATAGATTTGAAATTGAATGTGTAAAGAAGTAAAAGCCCCGGGCACTTAAAGGTTGAAATAATATGATTAAATATGATAGGATAAAATGGTCTAGCAATGACTTTTTGGCAAATTTGGAGTGTTTGAGAGATGGTGTAGAGCATTTAAAAATAACTCTGAGGATTGGTAAGATCTTTAATTAAATTACAAAGGTAGGGTGCAGCTTTTTACGGTACAGGTACCATGTTTAGCAGCACTTATCTCCCGCATTCACCTTCGGCCAATAGGTTGCACAATTTTGTTATCAACTTGCCATCACATTTAATTTCAAGCCAATTATCGGTAATCCTTAATAGTTTTGTAATAAGACGATATTATTATTGAGTAGAGGTGCTTTACTACCACTACTCAAAACGATTTTCCTCATAGGTGACTACAAAAGGCCATCAGATAACGCAAATATATTGGTTTTAATAATGTGTCGACAAAAGTACCCGTACATACATACATGTCACAAGCAACTTAATTAGCCTACTTACACATTAATTATCATAACTTGCATTGTGTGATTGTATCTAAAGGTATAATTAAAGTATTAGTGTATTACCTAGTACGTAAAACACTGGGCACTTGCCAGATGGAAATATATAATAATACTTCATTTCTAAAATGTTGTTTAGTTTAATTTTTGTTGTAAGAAATTAACAAATTTATAACCTTAACTGTAATGCAAAGAAGAATTTTTATTATTTATGATAGAGATTGAGAAATAAAAATTAATTTATAGGAAGAAATGTCCTTGGGTATACTGGGGTTTGCTCCAGATCGAAGATGATCGTATCCATTGTAATTCACTGCGTTCTTGACGATTTGTGATATGTTTGAACTGGCGAGAGCGACTCGATTTGATCTTGATAGAAAACGATGTAAAGTTAATTTGATTTGATTTGAGCTTAATTTGATTTAAGCTTGGATTTGGATGAGAAGGCTTTTTAGGCCATTTGGATAGATGTCGCAGTGCTTACGTAGACTTGAGGCAGTGCGGAGTTGGATATGATGCGGCCCAGGAGGCACGCGTATTCAAAATGAGCCCAGGCGTAGCCAGAATTTGTCTTGAGATCGCTTGGAGCCGATCTCAGGTATGGCAGGGAGCGATGGGCTTCTGCTATGACGTTGTAGTGTGGAACTTCTTTGAGTCTTCTTGGTGGAACTTAAGTAGGCCCAGATAAGCTCTGACTGGCATGATGGGACTTTGGGATTTGGTGCGCTTTTGTGGTGGGGTATGTGGGCTGAGGTTGTTTGTGCTTTTGATGGGCTTGTCTGTGATAGCCTGACTTTGGTTTAGGATAGGATTCAGAACTTTGAGGCGTATGAGTGATAGGAAGCGAAGTGGTAGGAAGCAGCGTTGCTTAACTTGTTTGTCTTCTGTGGCCTTGCTTGAGTATGTTCTTTGTAGAGTGGGGCTTGAGGATACTTGATCACCGTGGGAGTAGTGAGATTTGGGCGCAAACTTGGGAGCAGTAAGATTTAATTACCCGACACGGGAACTTTAATATAAGGCTTTGGAAGCCAAATTACTTTATAGATTTCACTACAACCAGCTTGCTGAGAACTTTGTTGTTGTAGAGTGATGATCGATGTGAATGTGGAGCGTTGGCAGCATTGATGATCTTTGTCAGTGGAGCGGAGGACATAGCGGTGTTTAGCACATGGGAATTTAAACTATTTCCATTTATTATATATTTGGGATTTGATGAATGAAAGCGCAATTTATGGGGTGTTCATCAAGTTTTTGAATAATCGGTGCATGTAGGCAATGCGAATAATATTCGAGCGTGTAGGCTTTACGTCGAGTGCAAATGATTTTGCTTGAACTTGAAGGGTATTGTGTTTGTGCGATAATTCTTGATTTAGTGTGTGGCCACTTCGGAAGTGTTTTCCGACTTTGTGTGTGGTGTTTTCTTGCTTGGCTCGAACTTAGAAATTTCGAGATCGTTCTGCGTATTTTCTCAGGGGTTTACATGTGTTTTTTGGTTTGTGATTTTTGGTTGAGTTGTGGATGATTGTGGATGTGTGAACTATTTTTTCACGGTCGAATAAGGGGTGGTATTTATGGGTTTTACGAGAGCCGAATCTTTAACCGATTGGCCAGGTTTATTCAATTGGATCGCGTCTTGTGATTCAGAATTTTGAAGCGAATCTGGGCCAGTGGGACTAATTTTGGAAGTACTTTTCCTTCAAGAAAGTACTTTGAAACATATTCGTAGCCAAGGAAAGGTTAAAGATTCTTTTTAGGTCAGCGTTTTAAATGTGACCGCCATGGCGGCACTGGGCACTTGATTTTGCGTTACAGATCGATTTGAACACATGGCGCTTGATTTTGAACCACGTAACTTGGAAGTAGCATTTAATACGTGGTTGAGTGCTTACGTTTTGGCTGGCAGATGTCGTTGGCGGAGTTTAATGTCCAGTAAAATTAGGGTTTCGTACTAATTTTTTAATTGGCATTAATGCGGTACATTTTCTGGAACCCTATTTCGAGAGTTCGAAACTTAGGGTTAATTAATGTGAAACCACTTACTGCTTCGATTAAGCTACAGGGGCGATTTGGAACACTCTGGATTCGTCAGGGTTTATTTGAGTAGGTTTTGAAATGGGGAGGCATGTCACGGTATGGCGTTTTTTAATTAATTTCAGATTAATTTGAATTGAATTAGGTCGCCAATGATTTGGTATTTATTGATAAATTTTTATTGTCTACGTTAAGTCTGAAAGTTTGATTGAAATCAAATGACTATATTAATAATGAATCGTAGTAAAGCGTACCGCATTCGTATGTTTTTAAAACTAAATATTATATAACGTCCCTGTTATAAAGAAATTGTAGATTAATCGTTTTCTTTAGTTTAATATTTAGTCTTAAATTACTCTTCGTATATAAAGAAGGTGGCTTTGATGACAAAATTAATATATATTAAAAATATACTTTTAATTTTCTTCTCTCTAAAAAACCAAACAAAATATGATGCCATGTAATCTAATCTCTAAAATATAAAATATAATATAATTATGCTAATAACATCCAAGTATTAAATCAAACTGACAGCATGTGATAATATCGTATAGAGAATCCAGAAATTAAGCAAGTCAAACATTTAGCGAGAGCTCTCTGGCCAATCTACATATAATGGTGTCATTTTATCATTATTGTTTGTTTGAATAAGTTTACATTATTCTTCATCTTAGAATTTTTTGTATAGATAATTATTAGATGATTGAAAATAGAAAATTAAATGAAAGAATATATGCTCAGAATTATTGTGTGATATTTTGTATTAAATTTAAGCTATATAATTAAGCAGATTTAATTTAAAAAGGTATCGAATCATCGCCATACTCCGCCATTCCCACAGTTGTCAATTTAATTTAGATGTTTGTGAGGAGTAAATCATCCAAATTAAAATATTTTATTTTTTGTTGTATAATATTTTGGTGAGAAAGAGTATCAAATAATCCTTATTTTGATTATTGCTTTAATATTGACGTTAAATTTTGTTGATAAAATTATGTTTATCGATGAAGGGATAAAGGGATTTATCGATTTTGAAGCCAGCTTGGCGTCAGCATGTGATCGTTTAGTATGAAGGGTAAAGAGATTTGGATATTTTATTTAATTTAATTTTTTTATTATATTATATATAACATTAGTTTTTATGCTTAATTAAAAATATATTTATCTATAAACAATTTTGCAATTTAATATTGATTAGTAAACTAAAATAATGAGTATATTATCATAATAATAGTTATATGAAATGTAGTTAAATGATATTATGATGTTTAAAAATATCGTCATGAATATATGTATATTAGGTATATATTAAACCGTTGATGAGCGTTTGATGTCTGAAAATTCGATGCCTTCATCTTATTTGAATGAGCTTTTAGTGATATTTTATGTTTAAAATTGTTATTTATATCAAAACTTTAAAATTTTAAGCCCTTCAGTAATATTAATCATGCTTGTCTATTTATTGAGGTTTAAGCATTAAAAAATTCGTTACCACGAGATATACTTTTTAAAAGAAGTATGTCGTCGCTTATTAAAGCGATTTTTAATGTAATTAAATTTGGAATATTTCGCATTCGAATAAGAGACCCAATGATTTATGGTCTCTTTGGAACATTTTGCGTGGTTAAAATTGAGAAAGTTTCATAATAAGGTCTTGATATTATTCAGTTTTGTTCAAATATTTTGAGATAATCATAATTAAAATATACTTAAATGAATACATAAAATAAAATTGAATAGTAGAATTATGAATAATTTATACTACTAATCAATTGAAAAGTGATATTTTCTAACAATAAATAAAATAACATAAGGTGCATTTTTTTATTAAAAGAGAAAAGTGATGTTTTCTAATAATAAATAAAATAACATAAGGTGCATTCTTTTATTAAACTTTGATTTTTTTTAAATCTATTATTAGAAAATTATAAGGGAACATATAACTATGAACAAAATGAATTATTATAATATAAATCAAAAGTATAATGTATAAATTTAAGTAAATAGTTAATTATTTTATTTATTATCTCAATGTAAAATTTGAAGTATAAATACTTACGTGCAACGCACGTATATTTTACTAATATATACAAATATATGAGTTCAAAATTAAAAAAAAAAATTAGCCATTAAAAGTTAAAATTGAAACATCTTTTTCAGATAGCTAGAGGGACAATATATATAATGCTAATGTCATTACTAGTTTGAGTATTTTCATTACACATATGCAAATCAAATGCTTGTTATAACTAGTAAAGTATATTATTTGGAAAAAATAACCAAAACCAAATTCACCTATGCAAATTATTACTCTGTATGTATATGTACACATTTAGGTTTGAAGCTCGGACAAAAACACATAGATTAGGTAGAGAAATAATTTGTCACTCACACACTTTGTATGCGAGTTTCATTAATTTACATGTAAGATATATACAAAAAGTAATCACTTCATCAGTATATATAATTTTTCAATTATACTTAATCAATTTTTATTGATCAAATAAATATATTAGATTTTTTTTATTTTTTTTATAGATAATAATCAAACATAACAAATGTTTAAGAACTCAAAATGGTGAGAAAAGGTCCAACAAACGGAGACTTATAAAAAATAAGATGAAATATGACATAAAATAAAGATAGTAAATTATAAAAGTTGATTTCTATCGCAGTTGGAACATAGAGCCCATCAGGTTCAACAACTTTTCTCCGGCCTCAATAACTCCATATAGTACTAATATAAGATATTAACTCATGATTAATATATGTTGATGTCTAGGTATCAAATAAATGCATATTAAATTTGTTAAATACGATAAAACATATTACTTTCATTGTTTTATATTTGAATCACGAACCTTCTATTAATTAGTTTTATGTTAAAATGTTACTAATGTATAACCGATTCATTCAAACTGAAATGAAAGTAGTGCAACATAGTTTGAAAGTGGCAAAAAGATAGGTTCAATCACTAGAACATCATAATGGCATGAAGTATGGACGATGGAGGCCAGGATGGTGTGAAGTCTATCACATACATTCATCTAAGGATATGGCTTCCTTTCAAGAAGTGTTCAACTTTTGAAATGAAAGTTATATGCACCACTAAGAAGTCTCACAAGCTTGATATATGTGTTTTAATTGGAAATTGAATCGAATATTATATTTTGTGTAATATTATATATTTCATTAATTTAAAATCACCAGAAATGTCTGATTTATAAATATAATATTTATTATGATATTAGAGAAAATATGTAATAGACCATCAACATCCTTTAATTGCGTGATATTTCTACAACTTTAATTATTGGATTGCTCTGAGATTGACAAATAAAACTTGTTAACAGCTGTATAATACATTTATGTAATAATGTTGCTAGTGGAAGCATATATGATAAGGATGGAGGAGATACTGTAAGACAACTCCAAGTGGCCAAAAACATGAGATGTATGGTGATTGTGAGTGTATGAATTATTGCCTAGAGCACTTGAACATAAATTGACATAATAAATTGAACATAAATAATCTCCCTTGGATTTGGAACAAGATTAAATAAATAAACTAGCGAAGTATCATGTATCTGCTAACTTATGTTTCAGAACCTTCCAAAATTAAAGAGATAATATAGAAAAAATAATACTCTACTTTCTCATATAAAATGGGACTAGTTGTAGGTATCGGTCAAATGACAGATCACCGTGTTATCCATCAAAAATTGGTCTAACTATAATGGGTGAAAAATTTAATTCTTTTTGTAGCATCAGTTTAAATATACAATCCTGATTAATACAAGCAAAACTCAAGACTACGGGTCAATAGTAATATCGATAATATTCTTAATCTCAATCCGATTGTTTTTATTCATACAACAAATGTTTCATCAACGAAATATTTAATACGGCCAGCAAGATAATATATCGAAAGGTGGGCCCCAAAAAAAAATCTGAAATGTGGGCCTAATTATTTGTTTTTCTTCCTAACAAATAAAAATTGCATACAAAAAAACTGTCAAGGATGATGAATCACAATTCAATAACGAGAAAAAGAGAGGAATTTAAAATTTTTTAAAAAAAATCAAATACATCGAAATGTGGAAAGTGGGTCTAACTAATTGATTTTCTTCGGAAAAAAAAAGATCAAACAAAAAAATTGTCACGGATGATAGTGCAATTGTGTAAAAAAATAAAAATCAAATGAATTAGAAATGTGGAAGTGGTCTAGCTATTTTGCTTTAAAAAATAAAATAAATGTATGTAGGATGATGAATCGTAATTCAATAATGAATAGAATATGTGGAGTGAATGAAAGAAAAATAGCGAAATAGAAGCGGATTGAATAATAAAATGATAGAGCGAGGCAGGAGGCTAGAAAAGCCAGACAAAATTTAATTATGTTTTCAATAAATTTTGAAGTCTGTTTCAATCATTAGATGCCGTAAAGGAAAAAAGGGAAACTTTTTTATAAAAATGGTTAGCACGTGTGGTCCACTCGCCTTAAAGAATAAAACCAAAATATTCCACGCGATATGGTGCACTCTTAATTCGTTTTTATATTACCTTTGATTAATGAAAAGTGTGGCAAATTGAAAAAGGAACTATAACTAACATCGGAGGATAATGCTATGTTGGTCAAGTAGAATATCTTCAACGCAGTGTCAACAATTGTTTAAAAATATACTCCATATACTTCGACAAATTAAATTAAGTTCTTTTACATGTTCGAAGACTAGAAAACTAATAAGGGTAAAAATAGTTATCATACAAAACTAAATGGTTTTTCTTCGATAAAACTCATCCGAATTTTATAAACCACCTCGTATATTTTGACATATTCAATATGTGATTGTAAACAGTGAAAATTTATCAAAAGAATAATTAAAATAATTAAGGCAGCTTAATCAAATTAGTCATCAGCAGCTAAAGAAATGTCGTGTAGGTAGGGAGTTACCGATAGAACTGAATTTAATGTAAAACTCTCGTACGAACAAGGGTTCCAGGGAATTACGCTACTGGAATTAATTGAAGTTAAAATCATGATATTAATTAACCCTAGTTTTAAACTCGAAATAGAGTTCCCTAAATTTTCGGTATTTTAATAATAATTTGGATGTGAAAACCGAATAAAATTTGAATTTTCTAAACAAACAAGCTCAAAATGACGACCCGGTAAAAAAGTAAAACTAGGGTAAGGTTTATCTTGGAAACGGCGCACTAATTTTTCCGAAGCCAAATATTAAAATATATTATCTTAAATATATCACGGTTCGGAATCTTCACGCCGAAATTGACGGTTAAGATCGTCGTCATATAAATTAAACCAACCGTCAGTCAGTATTGGTAAAGCCTATAAATACCCAACTTATATTTTGAAAATAATACAAAGACTCATACACAGAAAAACACACGAGAAAATACATATGACATTTACGAAGTGCAAGTTAATCTTTTAAATTGCTCAATAGAAACACCGCTTTGGTCATTTGACTTATCGCATGTAGCCTAAATAGCCGTGAAATTAAGATGCCTGAAAGCAGTAATTCTTCAAGTTTGAAGTAAGTCGGATGAGAATCTAATCTGATTCTTGGAAACATTTAGATATTAGGAATAATTTAAATAAATAACATCACGATTGTTAATAAATCTTGCACGTGAGCAGCACTTGAAAGTGATTAGGAATAATCTGATTGAATATTGAAGTACATGTGGATTGATTGAATCTGACCCATCTTGAAAATCAAGTTTCGGATCTAGGAAATCTTGATTGAATATTGATCTAGGAAATACAAATTGAATGTTCGAGTCTACATGGCGAGCTTTATTATAGTTTGGCAATATTGACATGAGATGAGTCGCAAGCTGACGCGCCACAGCGTGGAGCATGTTTTTCGGCGTCGTATATATAGATGAAATCAAGGGTTGAGCATGATATCGTAATCAGTCATAAAATTAAATACTAAGATAATTGATTGTAGATAAATAAAGCGCATGTCTTATAAGCCCCATTTCAAATGCTTTTAAGTGTTCCAATATGGACTTATCTTTGTGTAATAGTAACAATCATGTATGACACTTTTTATTCAAATAAGAAATATTTTTATCAATATTGACCTACGTGATTCATTTTTAATAATGATTTTTTTTTTTTGTAATTTTATACCAAAAAGTATACCCCTCCCTGTTGTGTCCTCCACCACCATCTTGACCGACTGATAAAAACTTCAACAATGAATGTTTACCATCTCCGTCTCCTCCAACATCACCACCCTACCACCTCACCTACTTGATTCTTTCATTTTTTAAAAGGTTTGACTAATTTTGAATTTAGCTATTTCTTTCATTTTAAAAAGATTATTTCGTTTTCAATTTCAATGATTGATTTTCAAATGTATTTATATAATTTGAATAATATTTAGTAAAAATATATAAAAGAAAATAATTTAAACGTGACTATTAACATGTTTTTTTTTAAATAAAAAAAATATTTCACTCACCGTCCCCTTACAATGAGAATCAAATCAGAATCTCTAAATCACTGGAAGACCTCCCAACAACTAGATCATTCAAGTTTTCCATGACTATTAACATGTTAATTTGAGTCAATCTAGATCAATTAAAATTATAAAATTTACTAATTTTAATCATTAAAAAACAAATGAATCGATTGAAACGAAGGTAGATATGGGTTAATATGTGGCGTCCACGTGGTCAATCAAGTTAATTTATCTCTGAGAACATCTCTGGAGAAACATGCATGCATAATACATGTCAACGGTTTTTTCAAGCTCTGCCATTCAATGATTATTGATACTTTCCCAGTATTGTTCTCCAATTGCATATTCTTATATAACAGGAGTTGAGGTCCCTCATCACAACTCACATAGTTGACTTTATCATAATAATAATAATACTACTTCTTCAAAAGGATTCTTAGTTTCTTCTAAGTACTTGATTGAGTATCAGAAATCAAGATTAAAGGGAATGGAATATAATGCAAATTGCAATGGTCAATAGATATGGTCCTCCCATGTTTTCGCTTGGTGCATCATTTATTTACTTTATATGGAAGCAATTCATGTGCCACAAAATGATAAACCTGATTTGGCTCTCCTTTCTGGAAATAGTAATTTAAATTGAATATGGTCACGGTGGTGAAGGGAAAAGCAATTTTTTTTGTTCAAAGTACAAAATGGCCCTCCTAAGAGAACCAAATTATAGATAAATACGAATGGATAAGGCATTCCGAAACATGAATGATCATATGATAGATGGAGGTAAAAACATATATGATCAAACTTTTATTTTACAAACAAATTACGGCGGCAAAACTACCCTTACAAATTAGTCATGCGATGCGTACGTGATATGGAGGTTAGGCAACGTTAACAATTGGGACAAAAGGATCATTCTATTAAATATGATTATGGATGTAAACGACTCAAACTTTTTCTAGTTTTACTATGTTCAATTTGACTAGAGAGAATAGATTTGAAAGTTCAGTTAGTAGGCAAAATCTAGATTCAATTCAGTTCAAACAATTTGAAATTTGAACGGTTCTAAATTTGAATGATTTGTACTATAGTGAATTCATAATTAATTAATAATATCAAGCCGAACTTCGAAGTGAACATTCTAAGCCTAATCGAGTGGTTAATAATTAATTAATAATATCAAGCCGAACATTTTAAGTTGAATTGAGTTTTGTAACCGTTTTGCAGGCCTTAACATCGAATTCAAAAGCGCCTGAGTTAAGTTTTATCTAGTTTACCAGTTTACTTTTCTTTCTATTTGCTATTCCAACTTTTGATTTGGATTTGTTTTTTTTTGGCGTGCCTTGCTTTTGTTCAAGATCTGCCACTGCAACAAACTAACATTAATGTTAAAACATTGAAAATAAAAAACATTCTTTTTTGAAGAGCCAAATAATAAGCCTAGCTAGTCCATACATCTAAATACTCTGTTTTTAGCCCATTTGGAACACAGACTGAGGAAAAAGGCATTTGCCTACTGTGTCTGTGGGGTAGAAAAAGCACTTACAGAGAGCTCCAGCTAAAGGGAGGTTTAGCTACCATACTATGGTTCAAAATCTCCATAACCATAAACCCAAATTCACATATCTCTATCTACTCACAAATTAGAGGTGGGTATTAGAACTCATTTGTTATTAATGCATGTTCCAGATTTCAAGATCTTATACCATACCTTCCACCTCAACAAATCAACATCAACTTTTGCATTTTCTTTTCTTTCATACCATTATCTTTAAACTTTGGATCAAAACAAACGAATCCCAAAAACTAGTCCTAGAAACTTCCATTTCCACAACACTATGCTATAGGCTCAAACCCTACCTAGTAGTGATCTGTTCATAATTGGTGAGTGGAGGGCCACTTTAAACTTATACCCTTTGCCTATAAAAGGACAACATTTTGTAACATCAACTACAAACTACTCTATCTTGGCATTGTTGAAGTAGTCTAAGAAGAGAGAATATAATCCTCATTAGTCAAAACCTCTAGATTTCTTTTCACCCTTTAGTTACTTATCTCATTTCAAACTAGAAGATTTAAATGGTGGGTAATATTACTAGCATACCATGTCAGAGTTCAATTAAAAACATTTTTTGTGGAATATACAATAATTATACTAACATTTTTTGTTGATAGGAGGATAAGATGAGTTGGACAGTTGGAGATGCTGTGGACTACAAAGGATACCCTGCTGATAAATCCAAGACTGGTGGTTGGGTTCCTGCTGCACTTATCCTAGGTTTGTTTATTTCATAATCAGTGGCATAGTCAGAATTTCAACCATATACAAAAATGAATTACACATTTTTTGCAATTTGAAGTGATAATTTAATGGACGTAGTGATATTTAATTGTAGAAGATAAAATAAATAAATAAAATTGATTTATTATATGAAGTTCATATATATATAGCAACACTTGAAATATATTTGTGTTTCTTTTATTTAGTTCATTCTAAGGCTCTTTCATTTTTCTTGTTTGTACATGATACTTGTTTGTACATGATAATAAATTCTTTTCTAGAGAAAGTTGACTAACATGATAAGGATTAGGGTGTATGTAACATTTTCATTTTTTATCAACAAAAGAAATATGGAAAATTTCCAAAAAAAGAGGAAACCCACAAAAATCGAACCCTGGTGTTACTTTCACTGAACTACAACTACATTTTGCAACTTGCACTATAATTAATTCAATACATCTAAATTTGGATGGTGTCTTGGGACCCACAGGACACCACAGCTCCGCCCTTATTCATAATTTGTTGTGATTTTTTTTTTCAACATTCATTTTGAGACTATATTGGAAATATTATGAGATATAGAATATGTTTTGTGGTAAAAATAATCCTTGTATTTATGAAGATTGTCTATTTTTAATTTTTTTTTTCATTTCTCATAACTTGACTCATTTGATCAACTTTTATATGTATTTTTGAAGATACTCCCACTTTAATTGCTATTAAGATATCATTCCTTAAAATTTTGAAAAAATCAAACAAAACAAATGATATTTTCGTTTTCATCAATTATGCTTGCGAGGTTTAAGATTCGAGTCTTATTATTATAGTCGGATGTCGTTTGGATAAACTGTGTTGATGTACTATATAATAGTAAGTCTGGTTAAAGTGGTTATTGGATGAGACTTAAGTATGGTACTCCAGTTGAATATGGGTATAATATTAATCTTATAACCAAAATGCACATATGTATGATATAATTCGTTTTAAGTACAATCATGTGCAAAGAAGAAGAAAAAATGCTTGTACCCAAGTGAAGTACATTATGGACATAAAATCACCATTAGTACCCTTCCCAAGAGATTAAATATAAGCATAGGTATAAGTATTATCCTTAAATAAATAAAGTAAAGCCTTCCTAAGATTCTGCATAAAACGTTCAAAATTAAAGTGTTTTTTGCAGAAAAATTATTAGCAAGGAGTAGTTTTTTTATTATTAAATTTTTTTGTCCAAACCTCCTCTCTTTATTAGGACAGGTCGAATATGATGTAGAACAACAATTTTATGAGATAGATAATGCAATAAATTTCATGGACCAACCATAGGTGTCTAAGTGGGAATCTTGATTTCAGGGAAACTATGCATGATCCATGAGCATGATGGGGTACTATTTTATTACAACAAAAGTTATGATAGGATCCTTACAGTTGAAAAGTAGATCTACTACTGTTAAATTCATGTATATTCCTATATGGCTAGTAGCATATGGTTAATATTCCTATTTCTATTCCTGCCTTCTAGGAATGGGGCTATGGGAGGAATATGCTGTAGATATTTTGGTGGGACCAAATAACTATTCCATAACTATTACTTTCGCTGAATTTTTGGTGATAATCATCACGTCCTTTTGTCATTTTATCTTAAGTAATGAGATAACGATACACTGATAACATCCTTTCTAAGGGATTATCTTTTCGTGTTAACTTGCACTAACTAAATATAATGATCACCACTTCTATCATATCGATGATCAATCAATACATATGTGGGCCAAATTAAGTTGAAATGTTGGACTGAGACTAACTAGAGTTACATATATCAATATAAATGAAATTTTAACATAAATAATACTCCCTTCATTTCTAAAAAATTATCTTTTCGATTTTAATAACTGATTTTTCTAACTCAATAGATTTGTTTATATGTGATACTCTCTATATACTATTTGGTGAATAGTGTTGATTTAAATCAAGGTGAGATGAGTCAATTAACTCTTCAAAATTCCTTAATTATTATTATCAAGAACTAAACCAAACAATCTTTGAGATAATCGAATGGTTTAACGGTTGAGCTAGCATCGTCTCTTCATTCTTGAGGTCAAGGATTCAAATCTCATTGTAGGGGCAAAGGGTTGGAAATTATGGTAATATTAACTATTTAAAAAACCGAACAATCTTTCAGGGATGGAGTTAGTACTAAAATTTATTCGAAAAACGAAATAAGTTTTACTTTAATGTTGAATCTTTTATTTTTGAGATGTATAGGAGATTAGTACGTAGTACAGTATATATATTATTATATGATGAATAATGTTCATTATTTGGAAAAAAATGTTAATAGTTAATACTCCTTTCGTTTTGTTAGTTATCGATTTAGGCATTTGCACATAGATTAAGGAAAGGAAAAAGTTGTCAAAATTTGCATTGAAAATGTAGAATGAAAATCAATTGAAACAATATCATTGGTTGGTTGTTAATTTAAAGAGAAAAAGTAGTCAAAAATTATATTGAAAATGTAAAAATCTCTTATAGAGTTTTTACTTGTCATCTAGAGTTTTTGCGCAACTATTAATAAATGTTATTGTTTTACTTTTATAAGAGAATGAACTTGGCTACGGATTCATAAAATATTAATTAAAGAAGAAAAAATAGGCTGAAATGCATTTATGTTAGGGATATCACTAATCACTAACATATATAAAAGTGTGAATAAGGGTTGTGTTTCTTCCTTTTCACATTATTAATTACTAAATTATCATACTACTACAAAAATCTAAAGTTAGACAAAAATATTCTCGTATCTTTTAATTAATAATTTCACCTCGTAATTAATAAGCTACGTGGATTCACAATAGGGAATTAATTCTTATTAAGTATTCATCATATCTGAGCAATCACGGCCAGCGGTCGTCCGAAAAGCGAGGAACTTGATTCTTTTGACGTAGATTTCTCCATGTTTAATTTTTATTTCAATCATTTTCCTATATAATTAAAAATAATTTCAACCATATTTAATTAATACACGATTCAATAAATAAGGTTAATTTTTACAGCATAATACAAGGAAATGATAAGTGACAAGCTAAAGAAAAATTCAAGTATAATCATAAAATTAATTAATTGAACAGTTGATTAAATTATTCATTGGGTTGTGGTGCAGTGAAACATGGAGCAATAATAAAAAAGAAAAACATATCCTTAAATATGGAAAGGATTTGTAATATTATGCGTACCGTTTGAAGATGATACATCACATAATACATTTGTCATATATATATACTTTATAATTTCCGTCGTCCCTTTTTATTAATTAAACACTGTTATTTATCTTGATGCGTGTTTAATGATTGATGTATCGTTGAATAACATAGATATGTTTGCTCCAATTTTTTGCATGTATGAATTTTATATATATTGAGATTCATAAAGAATTTAAATTATCTTTTTAAATAAATGCAAATTCGTAGATATAAAAATAAATAATTCGATTATACTATATTGATGATCAATTCGTCAATATATTTAGTCAGAAGATATCAAATTGTTAAAGTAATATTTGTATCTCTCTATGGATATCTCAGTTTGGTATGATATATCTTTATGGATATTTTATTGTAATTTTTTATATTATATTTAAATAGTCATTCGTAATCAAAGTATACCCTCAAAAATTAAAAATAATAATTTGAAAAAAAATCGAAGTAGTGTAATTTTTACACAATTTAGAATAATCTCGAATAAAATATATAAAAAATTTATCGAATATTTGATCATCGATTGTATCGTCGCGTCGCGCATCGCTTTACTAGTAATAGGAAAAAGAAGCACAAAAGTGCATAGGAAATGTAGAATCCTGAGTAAAAAAAATAATAAAAATAAAATTCTTGGGATATTGAGTAAAAAAATCGGAGGGAGTAGTTATTATGTTAAAACAACAAATATTTTCAAACAAATTTAACTTTGGCCCAAAACGACTGTTAAAAAAGCGAAGAGTATAAGTCTTATTACTATGATAAAAATTTGTTAATTTTGATAAATAATTGAGATTATTTCATTGGTAGAGGAGCAAACTCTCTGTTGCGTTTGTGTTAATAGTGTTGTTAGCAATGGATCTTTGGAGTTACACAGTCGGGTTTTCTCTTTTAGAGCACAGTAGTGCAGCCTTTAGAGTAACAGTAAAAAATTACTCAGGAGTGCCCGGCAGTTTAACCTCCGGGCGGATTATCGGCAGGTTTTTTAGTAGGGTAATGGCGGAGTCGATTCACCGTCCTTTAGGAAAATTGAGCATTTTTTTGTATTTAAGAAAGTAGTATTTTATTTTATACAATATTTTAATAACTTTTTGTATTTGCGACCCAAAATTTATAAGAAATTAGTATTTTTATTTTATATAATTTATAATACTTTATTTTATTTTTATCGATTAATATGTCGAATGCAATTCTTTCGATAAAATTTATCGAGGAAATAAAAATTACTCAAATTCAGCTCGGTTAACGCTGACGAGGTTATCGAGAACACAGTTTTCGAGCCGGGTAATAACAGTGCCAAGTTACTCGGTCACTTGCTAGAGTGCGATCGGATAGGATTCTGCAGTTTAGGGGGGCAAATAAAGCAGTTGGATATTTTTGAAAGGGGAAAAAATGGGTCAGGTTATCAGAAATCACGGTCGGACGGATTTCGGATTTTCGGACAGATTTTGGGATATACGGATTTTATTGACTTTATTGGGCGATTTTTGTAGTTTTGGGCCGTATTTTTGTTATGGGCCGATCGGATCTTGAGAACATGATAACTCGTGGTATGGCGAAAAATGTGTTTCGTATGTGGGCGGATTCAAATGATTAGCGTAATAGAGGATTGCGTCAGTTTAGCATCGAGGGCAATCACGATTATCTGATTATATCTACGTAAAGCGAACCAAGATTCCGTATATCTGCTGACTCACATGATTCGAGAAATGATAACATCTAATTAATATATTTCTTTGTGTGCTACTTTAAATCCATTTCATCGGTAACCAAAATCAAAGCGATTTTATAGAACCTACATTTCGACTTGATATTGGACACGGAAAATGCCTTGATTAACGAGGTGTCTGCCAGTCGAGACTACATAGTTCAAAGCGAGTATCACGGTCCTTGTCTGGTGTGAAGGCTAAAGAATGGTTTTGGAGGGGGGAGAATGGTTTAGGTTTTTTTTTTCTTGTGTGAAGGTTGGCTGCTTGAATCGGCAAAGGGGGAGAATGGTTTAGGTGATGGGGTACAGTATATAATTTTATTTAAAAATAATAATGAACCGGACGGATCGGTTAAAATCCGGTCGATCCGGACCGATAACCCGGATCGGTCAGGACATGCAATATCGGTTAAAAAAAAGCAAATTAAGAATGAACGTTTTTGACGGACCGGACGGATCAGCGAAATCGGATTTACTATCCGAGAGTCCAGCAGCCCTGAATCCTTGCACTAACACTGTACTCCGTATAACATAGTGATAATATATTTCATATATAACCGAAATATTATGAATATTCTACATCTTCAATGCTCTAACCACAAGATCATGGATTCAAGTCATCACAATTTTTAGTGAAACCCACTGTTAATCTCTTAAAAAAATTGAAGATTCTCTAGAAGCAAACAATGACAATAGACAACAAAATGGACAAAGTAAGCTGAATTAAGTTCGAAACTACTACTAACTTAAACATTTCTTTTTCTTAAATTAAAGGGATTGAAATATGTGAAAGGCTATCAACAATGGGAATAGCAGTTAACCTTGTGACCTACCTGGGAGGAACCATGCATTTGCCTAGTTCATCTTCAGCCAATATTGTGACAGACTTTATGGGCACTTGTTTTCTCCTATGCTTGCTTGGAGGCTTTCTTGCTGATTCTTTTCTTGGAAGATTCAAAACAATTGCAATATTTGCCATAATACAAACACTGGTGAGTACATCTTTAATATTCCAGATTCCCTTTTACATTAATATATGTTTTTCATAATGTACTTCACCAAAATTAGTGTATTTAAATATAAACTTACACTATAACATTAAAGACGACAAATACAATGAGACAGTCAATAGTACTTAATTAATCAGTGAAGGGTGTAGCCAGAACTCTGAAAGTATGGCATCTTAGAAAATAGACATGGCATTTAATTACGTAGATATTAAAAAGAAAAATTTGATCGATGGTGCCCCAAGTGTTACACTGAAATATTGAACGAACTTACTTATTGGACATAATCTTACCTTAATTTTATGCAGGGTACCGGGATGTTAGCGATAACTACTAAACTGCCAAAGCTGAGGCCACCACCATGTAACCGCCATTCGGAGGATTGCCAAGAAGCCAATGGCCTCCAAATGGGAGTCTTGTACGTCGCGTTATATCTAATAGCATTAGGAACAGGGGGGCTGAAATCGAGTGTATCAGGATTCGGAACAGATCAATTCGACGAGAAAGATGAAAAAGAGAAAGCACAAATGGCATTTTTCTTCAATAGGTTCTTTTTCTTCATAAGCATAGGGACATTGACAGCAGTTACAGTCCTGGTTTACATACAAGATGAAATTGGACGCAGTTGGGCTTATGGAATTTGCTCAGTCTCAATGTTTGTTGCCATCTTGATATTTTTATCTGGGACTAGAAGATATAGGTACAAGAAAAGCTCAGGAAGCCCAATTGTCCACATTTTTCAAGTGATTGTTGCTGCCATTAATAAGAGGAAATTGAATCTCCCTTGCGATGTTTCCATGCTCTATGAAGATACTCCTGAGGCTTCAAGAATACATCACACCGAGCAATTCCAGTGAGTTCTCTAGTGAATTGTCACCAATTATTTTTCCTAATTACTAGTGAAATTTTTGCACTGGTTTTAAAAGAATAAATTCAATGAGGATTATTATACTAACTCATATTTTTTGGACTTAATTGAAAGATTCTTGGACAAAGCAGCAATTGTGGCACAAGGGGACTTTGTTAATGGCTCTACTGCTCCAAATCCATGGAAGCTAAGCTCAATAACAAGAGTAGAAGAGGTGAAAATGATGGGTAGACTGCTTCCAATATGGGCCACAACTATCATATTTTGGACCACATATGCTCAAATGATTACGTTTTCGGTTGAACAAGCAAGCACCATGGAAAGATCCATTGGCAACTTTCAAATCCCAGCTGGTTCACTCACAGTCTTCTTTGTTGCTGCAATCTTGATCACTTTGGCTGTTTATGATCGTCTTATTATGCCAATTTGGAAGAAGTGGAAAGGAAAACAAGGTATAACTCTGCCATTAGCCCATTACGTACTGAAATTAAACATAAATCGTATGATCTCTTCAAATTAACAAAGAAATGCAGCACAATGGTAACACGTTTCACCTCTAACCAAAAGGTCAAGGTTCGAGTCATTAATTAGTAATCCTCTTATTGTTTGCAGGATTTAGTAGCCTTCAAAGAATTGCATTAGGACTTGTACTTTCAACAATAGGAATGGTAGTTGCAGCCCTTGCAGAAACAAAAAGACTATCAGTGGCTAAATCCGCTGGACGCAACACCTCAACTCTGCCCCTCACCGTCTTCATCCTAATCCCCCAATTCTTCCTCGTTGGATCGGGTGAGGCTTTCATATACACAGGCCAGCTTGACTTCTTCATTACACAATCACCCAAAAGCATGAAAACCATGAGCACTGGCCTTTTCTTGACAACATTAGCACTCGGGTTCTTCGTTAGTAGTTTCTTGGTTTCGGTTATCAAGAAAGTCACTGGAAGCCATGGCGGGCAAGGGTGGCTCGCAGATAATATTAACTATGGAAGGCTTGATTTGTTCTATTGGTTGTTAGCAGTTTTGGGGGTCATCAACTTTGCTATATACCTCATTTGTGCATTATGGTACAAACCTGATGATAAGAAGATGCCTAATAAGGGTGTGGTTCAAATGGAGAAGCAACAACTTAATGGAGCTGAAAAGTGCTAAATGTGTTAATTTAATTAGCTAGCTTTGATTATGGTTTGTTTTACTTTGATGTAATGTGTGTTTGTGTGCTTACAGTATGCATGAACTTGTATCAAAATATCCATTGTTGGCACCTTCTTTATATAGAAAGAGTGCAGATGGGTAACATGTAGGGGCAACGATCACTTTGGTTATTTAAAAAGTTTACTTCTCTCATCTATTATCATGAGATAAATTGTGCTGATCTCCATTTGTGACAATAAAGTTCACTTTGGTTATTATTCGCATTAGTGTTTATCTCCATTTGTGACAATAAATTGTGTTACTGTAACTCTTTATTACACTTTGTTTAAATAGTGACATATGTATGTTTGTTTGTATAAATAAATAAATTTAGAAATAAAATATGTAACATGATTTTAAGAAAATGTAACAAAATTTATCAAATAAATTATAATAGATGATCCAAACGCTCCTCATTGAAGTTAAGATACAATTGAAAGAAAAAATCTATTCCCTCTATTTCAAAACAACATTTATTTTTAAATTTTGATGATTGCTTTAGTAAATTTTTAAATTCAAATATATTTGTATATGCTATCAAATATATTTGTATATGTTATATAATATGTAATGAAGATTGTCAAAAGATAGGAGTTTTCAACATATTTTCCTACTACACATGATGATTTTGATTAATAAAATCAAGTTATATGTGTCAATTGAGGTTAATAAAATTATTAATTTTGGCATGTGCAAATAGCAACAATAAAATGGGTTTGACATGATATAAAATTTGGTTGTTAAGTAGTATTTCGAATAGGCAGGAGTCACGGGTTATCCGATCAGTCAGGCACGTATCGAGTCATTTGGATTCACCTTGGGGCCAGGGTTTAGTCGAGTATTTTAGATCGGTATCGGCGGATACCGAGTACCCAATGCGTATACAACATTAGTGATAAATTACCTAAATAAATATATTAGTTTTTCAAAAATAAACATTATACATACTTTAAAAAATTTGGGTATTTATTTGAGAGGGATCTGGTATACTTTCGTCGAATATAAAAGTAATACTCGAGTCAAACTTCTTTAAGCTTTAAAAGCAATTGTTGAGTGAGTATTTTGAATCGAGTGCTTAAACGAACATCGAGTTACTCGTTCGATTACAAGTACTAAATGAAAAGGCTTTTGTTGAATAAGACCTGGAAAAACCAGTACATTTAAGTACTGAAATGACTATTTTGCCCCCTGATGAACCTTCCTTACCACTACACTTGCAAATAAGGAGGCTAAAATAGTAATTTCATGCCATTTTAGCACCAGTGGGTATATTGGTATCTATCACAAATAACATTGATACCAAGGAGACCTTATCTATTAGTTATCTCCTTTCTTCCAACATCATCTTGAGTCCTCACTGCTTCACAACTGAAAAATTTAACTCTTGAATATAAACAATACCCAAATTTTAAAATGTCCAATTGTCTCTGTTTTTCACCTGTAGCTTCCTTGAAGCCTCGTACCATACCAGGTTATTTCATTCACTATTTCTTCTATTTTATGTATACATAATTTATTATTCACTTTGTTAATTGTTATCTCTTTGTGCATGTAAATATAGTATTCTTGAATTCTTGAAACTATGCTTAGAGTATTGTTAGTTGAAAAAATATTGTTCTTATTTGTTTTATGCAGTGCCTATTTCAAGAAATAGTAATCCCAGAAAGGTTGAATGGATTAAAGATGCTACTCAATGCTCAAAAGATGCTAACTGTTTATCTTTTGAGGTTAAGGTGAGATACTGACTAATGAGTTACTAAAGTGTTATGTTTTGTGTTCTGTTATAAGAATTTAGTTTTGTAGGAATTGATGAGTATGCTAGAGTAAGTAGAGTTGGAACTCTAATGTGAAATTGTTGTGTCCACATTGATAATTTTCATTTTAACTTATTTACGCTTTTGTATATATATATTCAATTTCATTAAACATATACGGAGTATATATAATCCCTCCATCCTAAAAGATCGTCCACTTTCTTATCTTGATACGTTGACTTTTAAATTTTGACCTCAAATAATTTTTAAGAGAAAATATTAAAATATAGTATTTTCACCCTAGTTTACCATTAACATTATAGTTTTGACTCAATCGAAGTTGTTTGAGTCAATTAAGTCACTAAAGTTTGTTAACGTCGATCATTGCAAAACAAATTGGACGATCTCTTAGGATGGAGGGAGTATTAAAATCGCACTTTTTGAATAGTTGGATGCTTTTTATATCCGTCTGCGGCTCCTTAAATTTTAATGAACCACAGCTTTCACTGCTTATGATCTATATTCCATTTGGAGCATAGGGGGAGGAGAAATAATGTAAGAAAAGTTGAAGGGAAGGGGACTTTTGTTGTGAAGTATAGAACTGATCATATCAGAGGAGAAATCTCGCCATAAGGCTTTTTGGCAGATATAAAATATTGTCAAGAACAAGCTCCCGTTGCACCAATCGATTATGAAAACTGCTGATATTTAGTTAAGAATCATGCTGAGGAATTATAAGAAGTTTCCATCTCAATGCTCTGCCTATTAGTAATATGGTAAACATAAGGAATAGTGTGAAACCGGAACTCTAGATACTATCTGATTCTTTGAAATAATTTTAACTTTAGATGACTTCATTTCACAGCCATCTCCATTCCGAGGTTTGTTGTTTTAACTTTGGCAAATTTTCATATATCTATATGCAGGCCTCAGGTAATGACCAAGATACCGCTACCAAAAGAAGCATTCTTTGTGGTCAATGCGAAGGAAATGGTTAGTGACGCAAATAGGCTTGTCTACATTTGGCTTTCTGAACTCTGTGTATAGAAAAGCTTCTCTTATTGTTTTGCAGTCTTCTCATTCGAAATGGGAAATTTTTTAACTTCGAATTGAATCTTTGCAAGAGTAAGACAGTAAGACTAGTAGTGCTTCTCATGATTTTAGTTATTTACCATTTATGGCTGATACTTAAATTTGATCAACTGAAGAACAATTCAATCAGATTAACATGTAGAATGCATTATATATTTATCTCATCCTGGTGAATCTGGCTTTCGCCTTTCCCTATTACAACCAGTAAAGGTACATTCAAGTTTCTGGAAGTTGGTATTAGATGTTGATAATATTTGGTTTTTGTTTTCCAGATCTTATAAAACAAATATTTTGTTCTTTTCTGTTCTCTGGCTGCTAAAGTTAACACACAATCTCTCTCTCATAGGGTACTAGGGGAAAGTGCATAATTATTAACTCGTCGGCTAGTATATTTATACACTATAATAATTTTCTTCTGTTTTAGTTTCTCAAGATTGCTGTAATTACTAATTAGTATGGATATTGTGAGAGTTAATGGATCAAATTTGTCTAGTAGATAGCTTTACTTAATCTATTTCACTTTATAATGCACAATTTTCAGGCGTTGTGCAATGTAAGCAATGTGAAGGCTCTGGAGTGAATTCAGTAGATCACTTCAATGGGCGGTTCAAAGCTGGTGGATTGTGTTGGTTATGCAGGTACTTTGACATTTTTGCGTTTGCTTGAAGTGTTGGTCGATTACTTCAATAACTTTAACATTTAATAAAAATTAGTATTTTAGTAACAAAACTTGGTCAAATTTTGAGTTTGATTACCCGAGAAAGATCAGTAAGGTCATTTTCGATCTCATCTTCTTTACCAGGGGTAAGAAGGACATATTGTGCGGCAACTGCAATGGTGCTGGCTTCATGGGTGGATTCATGAGTTCGATGGACGACTAGAATTTGTCACGATTGCATCATAGATGGATATGCCGATAACTGGAGGTCTCTATGGACCTGTAACGATACAGGTTTATGGGTCGTCGTAGTTCACAATTTTTGTATTTCTGTGGGTTGAAGAAACAAATGATCTTTATTTTGCTTATATGGAGCTGAACAGACCTCTTTCTTTGTTTAGCTATAGTTGTTCAACATACACTATATTCTGTTGGATTGACTTATATTTGCATTAATCAATTCCAAATTTAATCGGCCAAAGAAGTGAAAGAATTTTGTAACTTTAAGGAGGAAAATATCTTATACCTCATCTTCGTGCATCCCTATTTTATAATATTATATCATATGTTTTGTGTAGATTATGGTTGATTATGTTGTATTATACTAATACAGAGTAATAAATTGTGTACAATATTATAAAGTTGGAGGTTCATGAGAGAGAGAATCTTTGCCACTAAAAATTAATGTATCATACTAATAATAAATTATGTATAATATTATGTTTTGCGCCATGAAAGTTATAGGTATGATTTCACGCTAAAAAGATGTTACTTATAATCGATGAACTACTGAAAGTTAAGATAATAAAATTACGCGCCAGGAAGGGGTCGAACCTTCGACTTTCTGCTTAGGAAACAGACGCTCTATCCACTGAGCTACAGGCGCTTGTTTGACAATAACAGCACGTTTGAATTATCGTTAAGCAATTACGGCACATGTTTTATATTTCAATGTTTATTTAATTTATAAAGAAAACAAAATATGTGTCTCGATATTAACATAACGTATCAAAGAGTCAATAAAGCTATAACATACGATCCCTTGTAAATAATTTCAAGTTTAGAAAACTAATTTATAGTATTAAACTCATTTCATCTAGGTTTGTTTTGTTGAATGTTGTGCACGTGGTAGCCGGATCGATGGTGCCAATCATTAGTTAGTTTAGATGGTTGCAAATGATTAGAATGATTAGTTAGAGATTTGGTTAATCATGGAGCTCAATCATTAGTTCATCATGAAACGAACTCTAGAGGAGAGAGAGTTAGTTATTAGTTAGTGGATGATAAATGTATAAAAGTTACGTATACATCACACTATTCACTAACGAAAATACACTTTTCCCAAATTAGAAATATCACTTCTTCTTCCCCTAATTGATTTCTATCAAGCTCTAAAATCAAAAGCTCAATTATGAGCAATGACAGTTTCCTTGGAGCTTTCAAGATACTAGGAATGAAGAAAAAGCTTCAGTTTCATATTTTTATTATTGTAGTGTAATAACTAGACATAACTTCATAGTTGCTAACACTTTGAGTGATTACTAATTATACACATTTAGCTTTCAAATTGATCCTAGACCAAGAGCAAATTGAACCCCCACTTTTTCAACTTTCCAATTAATCAATTGAGTTTTGAACATACTCTTCTAATCTCCCCTTGGTTACCAGTCTTGACCTCAGTGCTACTCATCTTAACCATGGCTTTTGGGAACTCAAAATTGAACCTGACCCCCAATAACCCTCTAATATTTCCTGCATAATTATCAACAATTCTACGCGTATTAGAATCGCCATAGAGCCGTTGATCAGATTCAAGAATCCCTTTTCCATCTCTCACATTCTTGAAGAAGTTTACATCAAATTCCATTTGGCTATCAATGTCCAAAGCTACCCTTTTTGATCCATTGCCATTGTTTGGACAAAGGGCTCTTAGTTGTGTCAAGAATGATTGTGTAATGCTAGGATCTGCATTTCCAGTTGTGGTGAAGTTGTATAGACGATATCTGAAGAACAAACAATCTGTTTGACCGATAGTATGCGCTCCTGAAGACATCAAACATCATAGTTATTGAGAACACAGTTCCACATTGTTTAATTAATACACTTCTTCGTTCATTGTAAACGTTCGAGATAAGTATATATATATGTCATGGATGGAAATCATGGAATATATAAGTATGTGAAGCTCACCAACAAGTGTGACAAGATCATGATCATCTAGCCCTTTGGCAACAAATTTCTGCCTCTGGATAGCAATCGAGTCCAGGGGAGAAGGTAAACTTGAGACTCCAGACGATGAAGAGACTCTTCCGTCTCTCCTCCCAGTAGGCACATTCCAACTAGGACCACCACTCTAAAATGCAATCAAACATTTCATAAGTTGATCTTTACAATGTTAAAACATTTGAGAAGCTCAAATAAATGTTTGGTGGGGACTAAATTGTTTTGAATCTTAATAAATAAATTTTTCAAAATTGAAGGGGCAACTATAGTACTAGATCGAGTTATTTGGTTCCGTCACTGTGTGCACATACAATCTAGATAACTCGAATAGCTAGATTGTAAGAGTAGTGTACCAAGTCAACAGCATCACGAGCCGCTAATGCTAGTATATCAGCACATGATACAACTCCAGGACAAGAGGCTTCAAGTTGAGCCTTTGCATCATCAATAACATCGAAACCTCGTAACCCCAAATTAGGCAATGCACTTCTTTCTGTTGAAGTTCCAGCAATCAGAACAGAACCATCACAACCCTGCAACCAAAACTCCCATCGATAAGTGCTAAGTAAAGGAGGTAGATGATCTTTTCCGACAAGAATTATTCCTAGTTCATAGTATCTATTGATATATTTCTTATCACATACGGTATTATTGAACTTACATTCATATTCAAATACCAAAAGTTGACATCATTTAAGGACTCAAGATAATAATGTAAGAATTTAAATTTCTTTGATAACCTGTACAAAACAATCATGAAAATGAAGCCTTAGCAAACCAGGTGCAATAGAAGGATCTGCACTGAAGTGAGCTTGAACTGTAGACTTCACTATGGGCTCAGCTTGTGGGCATGAAGAAGAATAGAAACCTATCTGCAACCCCTCACTCTGTGCCAAGACTACTGGAGAAAATATCAACAACATCATTAATGAACCAAAACATTTGCCTTCCATTATTTCTTTAACCTTATAGTTCTCTTTACTCTATAATCTTGCATGGTGCATTCCTTAAATGCATCTCAATTTAAACATAATCAACGTAATACAGTAAAATGGAAGTCATTTTCATTGATATTGTGGAATCCAAATAGGTTCTTGCAGTGGATTTGCGTGTGGGGCCTTGAAGGTGGAGATGGTTATGTCCATTGACGGAATCATAATTTTTCAGAGTGCTTTTACCGAATTATTTGATATAATACTTATAAAAAAAAATATAAAATTTAGGAGCGACGAACAACAAATTTTTTGAAAGTATAACTCTAATTTAAAAAAAAAAAACCCTTACTAGAATTATATATATTTTTAAATTGTAAGTGACGACTGCCCCCCTATTTCTGCTCCCCACCGGTTATGTCCCAAAAGACCAAAACGGTATCCCTTTAGTGGACAAGGTTCAAAAATCATTCATGGACAATTATTTTGGGAAATTTTTAGTTTAATATTCCTATTTGACGCGTTTGGACCTCCATGAACGAAGAGGATGAATCACAATCCATGTAGTTATATTAGTGTTCTTCTGACTCTGCAAATATTTGCTACATGTTCAGATTTACTTTACTCTTTTTGAATTCACAAAATTGCAAAACAACAATGATTAGCCAATAACGACATAAGAAGTAATGAATATCAAGAAAATGTGATAACACTAACATTAACTTTAAAGGGCGCACCACCTTAAATTTTATTACTCTCTTATTTTCTTAATTGTTCTACCTTATAAATCATTTGTTTATTTTTAATTTTTATTCTATGCTTTTAAGTTATTTCTGTCTATTTTAGAGCCTTTTATAAATAACCAAGTCCTGAGCCACTCTTTTCAATGAAGTGATATAATGATTTTCTTAATAACGAAGACTACATAATTTTTTTCTCCTTATATCGTAGTGCTTAAAATGATGAAGAGAAAGTAGTATACACCCAAAACAAATCGACTAAATTTCATTCCTCGACACCTAAACTACTTCGATCATTTCCCAAATAAAGACCTAAACATTTCAACCTTTCAAATAAAGACTCCTAATAATTTTTGACACCAACTTTTAAAATATTTTTTGGCACTTAAACTCCACTATAATGTGTAAACATAATCAAGAAAACGTATATTTTAAATATATTATACTTTATGGGTCAATTTTAAATAACAAACATTTAATTGAGTCAATATTTAATATATTAATCAATTTTAATTAATTAAAAATCAAATAAAATATCATCTTCAACCTTACACCCCACCTCTACCCAACCCACCCCCCAACCTACCCCTTTCTGCTTTATCTTCCCAATTAACTGCCTTAACTCTCTACACCAACCCCTCGAACCCAAATTTCTAGTTATTTATACTCCGACCACCCTAACGACAACAATTCACTATTCTAAAGCAAAAATAGACTACCACTAACCCTTGAAACTCGATCATAATAAAACTCATGCACATGCATGGACATAGGGTAGTTGTTTCAATTCAAAGCATGTCTAGCTGTTGCATTATTCTTGCAAGTTGTTAGCAGATTGTTAGGCTTCATTTTAGAACAATAAAGGACTCTTGCTGTTAGCTACATTATAGGAGAAGTGGTTTATTAACGTTGTATTTGTAAGGTATATAAGCAGGCCTTCGGTCTGGAAACAGAACAAGAAAGATTTCCACAACCATTTCACATTTCTTTCGATTGTTCTTTGCTTATTGTCTTTGTCTTGCATCATTTGATTGTCAAGAAGGTACTGAAATCAACATCTGGTATCAGAGCTTGTGTTGATCAACAACAATCAAAGAGGTTTGAATGGCAGAAGACAAGACACTCACCATTGTTCCACATTTTGATGGTCATTATGATCACTGGAGTGAAATGATGGAGAATCTATTAAGGGCAAGGGGACTGTGGAATGTGGTTGAGAGAGGACATGTGGAACCATTGAATGGCGTTCAATGACAAGAGAGGATTGCTAGTTATCAAGAACTAGGATCAAGCCAAGTCAAACATTACCTATTTCAAGCTCTTGATAGGTCAGTGTTTGAACAAATCTTGGACAGGAGCACATCTAAGATCATATGGGAATCACTTAAGAAGAAGTATGGTGGAAATGCAAAGATTAAGAAGTCTATGCTCAATGCTCTAAGGAGAGAGTTTGAGCTATTGGAAATGAAGAAAAGCGAGAGACTCAGTGACGCTTACTTGGGAAGAGTAAACAAAGTGTCGCTGAGATAACATAAGCGATTTGAAGATTGTTGAAAAGATACTGAGAACCATGAGTGAAGAGTTCACCTATGTGGTCATTTCAATTGAAGAGTCAAATGATATTGATAACATGAGTGTAGATGAACTGCAGAGCTCTTTGTTCACACATGAGTAGAAACTCAGAAAGAAGAAGAACCCTGAGGATGAACAAGTGCTAAAAGTGGAGCAAACATCTTATGGTAGAGGTAGAGGAAGATTCTCATCAAGAGGTAGAGGAAGAGGAGGAAAAGGACAATTGAACAAAGCTATCGTGGAGCGCCATAAGTAAAACATGGCCCGATTAATTTCTCAATATGAGTGTCCTAAGTGGAATAAAGAGGCAAACTTTGCAGAAATAGATGAGAATGAAGAAGAAGTGTCATTGGCGGCACACCGAATGAGTTCAAGCTAATGGAAAGAAGAGAACATGGTTCATCGACTCAGGATGCTCAAATCACATGTGCAATGATGCTGAGATGTTCACTACTATGGATTCAAGCTTCAATCACTATGTCAAGCTAGGAAACAATAGAAAAATGGCTGTTTCAGGTAAAGGAAATGTAAGGCTTGAGATTGATGGACTAACTTATGTCATTGCAGATGTGTATCTTATTCCAGAACTCAAGAACAACTTGTTGAGTGTTGGACAATTACAAGAGAAAGGCTTATCAGTAATGTTTGCTCAGGATAACTGCAAAATTTACCATCCTGTTAAGGGGCTCATCATTCAAACTCAAATGAGCAGTAATAGGATGTTCATTGTCAATTCTGAAACTAGAAGCCTGGAAGAGAGGAGAGAAGGAATGTCTTCAAACTACCGCAGAATCGATTCTCAAGAAATTGTGGCACCAAAGCACATGGACACTGAGCTATGTAGGACTGCACACTGGTAGAGAAAAGTGATGGCTTAAGGATTACCAAATTTTAAAGCGTAAAAGCTGCAAAAAGTGGATTGCTTAAGTGGAAAGCAGACAAGGAAAGCAATTCCTCATCAATCATCCTGGAGAGCAGATCACATACTTGAACTAGTATATGCCGATTTGTGTGGGCCTATTACACCTCCATCCAACAGTGGGAAGAAGTACTTCCTCAACATCATTGATGATCACAGCAGGAAAGGCTGGATATATCTTCTTACCTGCAAATCAGAAGCTTTTGATCACTTCAAGAAGTTCAGAAACATGGTGAGCGGAAACAAAGACAGCATCAAATGTTTTAAGCTGATTGTGAGGACAACGTCCTCTATAGAATTCAATACATACCATGGTGACAACGGAATCAAGAGGCGTACCGACAAATGCTTATACTCCTCAACAAAATGGAGTAGCTGAGAGGAGAAATAGGACTATTATGAACATGGTAAGATCCCTCCTATCGCCTAAGCAACATTTCAAATATTTTGGTCCGAAGTCGCAGCCTGACATGTCATATACCGAATAGATGCCCTACACTATCAGTAAAAGATGTTACTCCACAAGAAAAATGGAGTAAAGTCAAGCCCACAGTTGATCACTTGAGGATATGGGGATGTCTTGCTCATGCACATGTCCCTAAACAAAGCAGGGGCTAAACTTTAATGGGTAAGCACTCCCCATGCATATTCACTGCATCCGTAGTAATGACTAAAGCCACAAGACTGCATGATGAAGTGGGAGAGAAGCTTATTATAAGTAGAGATGTGGTTTTTGAGGAAGATAAACACTGGAAATGGGGAACAGGACACAAGCAACAAATTGAGAATGAGCTAGAACGAGTGATATTAATGCAGAGTTAAAGTCACGTAACAACCACAGATGATCAACCAGTTTTTGATGATCAAGGTGATATCAATGAAGAGAATAGTAGTGACTCAAGTTCAAATGGAGGAAATACTGCGGGAAATTCAAGCACAAATGAAGTAAATGCTGCAAACTCAGATCAAAATGGAGGAAACACCTCAAGCAGCTCATCAACTGAACATAACACCAGTTCATCCAGTGAAGATAGTCCAGTTCAAAGAAGAACTCATAGAGCTCCAAGGTGGATGGAAGACTACACTACGGCGAGAAGCGGACTCAGTAGGATGTATGAACATGGTTCAAGACATGGGAGAAGAAGATCCATTTATCTATGAAGAAGCTGCCAAACATGAGAAATGGAGGACTGCAATGAAAAATGAGATGGAATCAATAGAGAAGAACAAGACCTGGACTCTCACTTCACTACCAAAAGGAAGCAAAATGATAGGAGTAAATGGATATATAAGACTAAGAGAGATGAGACTGGAAATGTAATTAAGTGCAAAGCAAGATTAGTGGCAAAGGGATATAGCCAAAAGCATGGAATTGACTTCAATGCAGTTGGTTTGCTCCTCGCGTCGACCGACACACCGATTGATCATCGACTCTCACGTCGTAAAGGATGGAAGCTTTTTCAGCTAGATGTCAAATCTGCTTTCTTGCAAGGGGAATTAGATGAAGAAGTATTTGTAGCTCAACCTCAAGGATAATAATAAAGGAAAGGAAAGGGAAGATCGTTGCAGTAAGCCATGTGCTAATTCTATGGCTCAAGCAGTTCTGTGGCTTCGTATAGCAAAATTGAGAATCACTTTGTCAAAGAAAACTTAAGGCAAAGAAGGAACAAACCTTGTTTACTAAAAGAAGTGGAGAAGGAAAGATTATCAGGGGTGTCTATGTTGATGATCTTATCTATACCGGGAAATGACGAGTAGTCGACATTGAAGCTCAAGAGGTTCACAAGCCAAGGAATTTGACATGATAGACCTAGGAAACATGTCCTATTTCCTGGAATTGAAGTTAAGCAAAGTGAGAAAGGAGTATTCATTAATCAAAGGAAATATGCTGAGGAAGTCTTGAGAAGGTTTGGCATGATGGAATGCAACTCTGTGAACAATCCAATTGCACCAGGAGTCCAGGTAGACAAAGATCCTCAAGGAAAATGCAGTAGATGAAACTCTATTTAAGCAGATTGTGGGAAGTATGATGTACTTGACAGCCACTAGACCAGACTTAATGTATGTCACAAGTCTGATTAGTAGGTATATGGCTAGGCCGACCGGAAAGTATACGCAAATTGTCAAGAGAGTACCGAGATACGTGAAAGAACAACTCAATCAAATATACTATCGAGGACCGTTAGGACGAAAGGAGTATTTTTGACCTACACCGATGCAGCAATTATGCGGTGGGATTTCGATGATAGGAGGCTACGGGCTATGGATTTATATTTAGCCTGAAAAGTAAAGTGGGTTTGAACAAAAGAAGCGCCCAATAGTCACATTGTCAACAACCGAAGCTCGAAGTTTGTTGCAATGCATTCGCACTGCTGCTATCAGGATGAAAAGAGTATTGAAAGATTCAGGATATAAATGTGATTGAACCGCATTGCATCAGCAGACAACAGCTCAACCATTAAGCTATCCAAGAACCGATTATGTACCGGAGGAGCAAGCATATCGATGTCGCTTCATTTCTTGAGGGATTGCTACAAGGAAGGAAGAATGGAATTAAAAAAGATCATGAACAAGTGATCAAATCGTTGCATATGACAAAACCTTTGAAGTCGAGGCATTTCTATAAGGACCATGTCGAATGAAGAATATAATCAAGTAAACCGAATCATGCATGAACCGCTTAAGGGAGATTGATCATAATAAAACTCATGCACATGTACGGACATAGGTAGTTGTTTCAATTCAAAGCATTTCTAGTCGTTTTGCATTATTCTTGTGTTGTTAGCGCATTGTTAGGCTTCATTTTGTGAACAATAGCGACTCTTGCTATTAGCTACTTATAGAGAAATGGTTTATTAACGCTTGCATTTGTAAGGTATAAGGTGCCTCAGCCCGGGAAACAATATAAGAAAGATTTACAACTATTTGCCATTTCTTTCGATTGTTCTTGCTTATCAAGGTTTTGTCTTGCATCATTTGATTGTTAAGAAGGCACGAATCAATGTAAAACGCATGGCCAATAAGAATGAAAATGAAGATCAATCTAAAATCCAAGAATGACCACCGCCTTAACAAGAATGAAATCAAGCATCAAAAATAATCCCCATTTGGCTAAATCCAAAATGCAAATAGCTTATACTAATTTCGACATAAACAATTTCCCAATTTCCCCAATTTCGAATTGTTCAACTTCCTAATTTTCAATTTAACATATTGCTTATATAAATGAGAATGATTTGATGATGTGTTTTGTATTGATTAATGCAATGTATTTCAACATTTTAATTTAATGAATTAATTTTTTTTTTAATTTGAGGTTTGATGGATTTGGGTAGATTTGAGCAGAGTTTGTGATTTCTCGACAGGCGAGTTGGTTGGATGAAGTGGTGGTAATGGTAGACCTTGTGATAAAGGGGGCATTTTTGGTCAATAAGTATACTGGGGCAAGGAGCGGGTAAGGGAAAAGGGAAGCGTCAGTACACATTTTATTTAATTTTTAATTAATTAAAATTGATTAATATATTAAATATTGACCCAACTGCTTATTATTTAAAATTACTCATAATGTGTGAATATATTTAAAAATATATTTTTGTCATTATATTTACCTATTATAAATAAGTTCGTGTCAAAATATATTTTTAAAATTGCGTGTCAAAATCTTCCAAATACTTATTTAAAGGTTAAAATATTTAAATATCTATTTGAAATGACAAAATAATTCAAAGCCGTATTTAAAATTTAGTCAAACAAATTTACGAACATTGTAACAAACAAATACCCATTAGTTAAAAACAAAATTAACAAAACCCTCGAAGAAAGCACGACGGGCCTATGGTACCCAAACCGAGCTCGAATATGGCCAATATATGAGCCACAAATTCAAATAGGACTTCACCTAATCAAGCCCAAATTTACCCTAAGCCACATCCAAAGAATTCAAACTTCTAAGTTCTCCCCTTTGCTTTTAGCCTCTAGCTCTTCAAGCTTAATTCCTTTGCCTAATTATCACACCCCATATTAATCACCTTTCCAAAAATACCCTTAAAAACTAATTAATACTCTCATCCTCTTCATTCGACCTACCCCCCCCCCACACTTCCATTCTCCCCCAACTGGGGTTCCGAGCCTCCGACCTCAAGAATTCAAACTCCTTCCTTATCCAATTTAGCACTTAATTCAAAAATCGCGATCTCTACCATCTTCACTTTCTCCCAAATCGCGATTTGGGGAGTAAAGGGTCACAATTTTGGAGTGGCAGAGGCGGTCAAGGGATGGGAAGCCGGCTGCCGAGAGATTTCGAGGAGGAGGTCATGAGGATTCGAGGGGGGAGGCCTGATTTAAAGGGGAGGGGGCGCAAGTGGTGTGTTCTTATATATGCCAATATGGTGCTAACTTTTTTTCTTTAATTTTTTTTAAATAATACATGTACAAATGTACTGAATGAAATTTATGAACAAAAAAAAAAAATGATTACAAATATATTCTAAAGTTAAGAATTTCCAGATATTCAGACAGAAAGACAAATGTTCTCCTCGGATACATTTATGAATTTTTATGACCGTCACGTCACTACCTCTGGCCGATGATGGTCAAGTCTCCTAATAATTTAATGATCAAATCAAATAACATTTATGAAAGTTAACACAAGTTAAAGATCATATTGGTAAGCCAAGACACAGCAAAAACCCCGGACGGTGGGCCCGCGGGGAGGCGGTAAGCAGGTTTGTGAAGTGGAGGCTACAAGATTTAGTCAAAAGGAAGGAGTGTAAGGGGTAGTTAAGATGTAAGGAGGAGGGTGTTAGTTTTATGATATCTATACCTATATATAATGCTTGTTCTCTATTTGGCTGCTATGTCGGTTCAAATTAATATATTTTTTATTATACCCTCCTGATGAAAACTTACTACTTTTTTTTTTTATTTTCCATAAGAATCCTCCATACAGAACTGCCTAATATGATAACTTCTTCATGAACCTATTACTACAAATCTTATCTACTCCATAATAATTATCACAAAGAGAACAGAAAAATTGATTTCACCGCCCACTCTTCATTTTCTCCATAATAACTTTTTTATCTTCTTTCTTTTACTTTTTTTTTAGTATGCTCTCTTCATTTTCTTTTTACTCATTCATTCGTACTTCTTTTTCAAACGCAGTCATTTACATGCTGCAGTACTCAATACATTGTTCACTCATGAAAAATTTTACCATAAAAAATAATGAATAATTCGCATGCGTTGCATCACATATAACTGGGGCTTTTAAATAATTGACATGGGTGTGCTATTTAGACAAATGAATTAAGAAGGGTGCTATAAATTAAAATGTTGGTGAAACGTGTGCTATTTTGCCAATTGACATGAAAGTTAGTTCATCAGATCCAACATAATGTACTCTAGCAAAGTCCAAACCAACATTTTTTTGTCCCAATTCAATCCTAGTTTGCCCGGAATCCAGCCCAATTCTGCACAGCCTCAGCATGCCAAAATTTCCTATATATTGAAGACTTGGGCATAAGAAAAATAACAACACAAGCTTCAGATGTAGGAGCAGAAATTGGAAGAATTAAGAGAAAGAGATGAAGACCTTATCATCATATATCTAAGTATCATTATCCAATTCTCTGCATCATTTTTACTCGTTAATCCCGAATAAGACAATATTGTCTACAAATAACATGTATCATGATGATACATCACCTTAAATATTTTCTGTAAATTTATGCATCACCAATGCAAACAAGCTTAAATTGACTACTCACCAACTTCAAACCAAAAAAAAAAAAAAAACTCATATAGACTATAGACTATATAAATTGAGTAGTCAAAATTCAATGTTTTGGAAAACCTATTTTAATCAAGAATCAATATTCAATTCACTTGTTTTTTCCCATTGAATGTGCACAATATGGACCAAGGAGAGTGATGACATCCCCTCAATTTTAAATTATGTTTGTATTTTCTTCCCCTCTTAAATATTGTTTCAAGGTTTGATATTAACTTTCCCATCAAACCTGTTATATAAAAAAGGGTAGTATTATTTACAAGCACAAACTTCCCACGCGATCGCAAGTGCCGTACGGTCAATTTTTTTTAGTTTAAAATATCGACCCAATACACGACATATGTATTACATAAGCCACGCGACCACAAACCTTCGATATCCTTATCTTAAAAATAGTCTCAGCCTATGAAACATAACATTCCTGTAGTTTAACTTCCATATTCAAGTTTGAAAATACTCCATAACACTAGAAAACAAGCTCTAATTTAGACCCCAAAAATAAAGTTGTATATTTGGTTACCAAATGTCCAATTAGGTGGATTTGGAGGTGGAATAATGAAGTATTGTAGTACGGCAAGTGTTGCAAGTTGGTGAAGCGAACAAGCAAGTGACGGCAACCACAAACAACATACGGAGTATTCAATATCCGTATTGCATGCCGTGTGGAGCACGAGTTGAAAGCGAAAAACCATACGACTAATTGATTGCATTTAAAATAGTAAAAGTAGAACAAGTCACATGGCCACACATTACATCATTCATTTCTCTTTTACTCAATCAATTGCATCCAATATCCAATGGTCAATTATTTACAACTTGTACTTGCTAAATTTCTAGTTAAAATGGTCATTTCATATTTTGTGTTTCTAGCTTTTAAATTTTAAATATTTAATTTAAAATTAATAAAAAGGGAAATCCTTACATGGGTTTTGTATTAATATATCTAAAATATTATGTAATTTTGATTTTTTTTTTGAAATGTAGTATAAGCATTCGAGTTAATTGAAACACTTGGAGCAAAATAATCTTATTCAAATAATACAACTATTCATGTTAGGTTGTCACACTAAATATGTAATGCCAAGTTTAAATATTTATTTAAGTGCCGACATCATCAAATTTGTATAAAATAATAAGTATCAATGTATGCGTATAAAACACAAATGGAAGGTATCGCCTATATATTTATACTTGCTTGAATTAATGATATACACATATTTGAGATTGGGTTATAAAGAAAAGTCAATGTAGTGGGACTAGGATGAAATCTTCATACTACTCGAGGCTTGGTTAGATGCAGTTCGCATCGAATTCGATTCTAATTTAAAAGTTCGGTTGAATTCGAGAAGAAGACTCTTTTTTTTATCATGTAAATTTGAATCTTCCATTCAAATCCAACTTCAAACATTTGAATTTTTCAAACAGAATCGAACTTGATTTTTTTAGATTTATCCGACCTAATTTTCGTATTGTTCTATTTGAGAGGAGCCGAACTCAATGTATTTCAAAAAAGTTTGGCTCATTTACCCCTTGAATAAAATGGTATCCTAATATTTTATTTTTAAGATATATCTGACATTATATGACATTGGATTTTACTCAAACTCATTCCTATTCTTAAGCAATAACTTGACCATCCAAATTAACCTTGGGTTCACACACAAACTACTCCTTAATATTTCTTCCAGTTATTTTTCAATTATCTTTCTGGGCCATTTACATGATAAATGAAAATAAAAGAAGAAAAGTTATTATCGAAATACGTAACGACAATTAATCAAGTTTATATCATTAATCGATCGATAATTTATCAATAAAAAGTAGATAAAAAATACATTAAAAATATAAAATTATAATTTTCCATAATATAAAAACAAATAATTTAAAACAAACAAATTTACTTAAAAAAACAAGTAAATAGTAAGAGCCGATGTGAATTTATACACACACCCAATAAGATTTTTAATAAATGATAATTTTACTCTTTTTAATAAACTTCTTTTCTACTATTTATACTTTGTTGTTTGGAGGGTAAAATAAATATTTCACCCTAACTTCATACTGTTTGGGTGTATAATGTTCAGCGATGGGAATCTACCTCATCAATTGTCTCTAATTAATACAACACAATTACACATCACATCTATATATGTTGTCACCATTTAGAAGGTACTTCTTGTTCCAACAAAACAGTCAAGACAAGAACATTTCTTCATTATTTGTTCTCCTAAATTTCCCAACTAATGATAATGGTTTCAACATCTTCCTCTCCAGGCAGCATGCTTTTGGCCACCGCTATGGCGGTTTCCGGCACCGTCGTCCTCCTTGCTTTGGGAATTCAAAAGTCAACCGATGACTTCTTGGTCAACTCTGTTCGTCAACAGAGTCTTCCACGATCTTGTCTTTCTTCAGGTATATAAGTTAGTATTATATGAAGTTGATCAACATTGGATTAGCTTAATCCGAGACATGTTAATGGGCATGAATGATCTAATTCTCCATAATGTAAAATGGTAGTTGAATTTTTTTTTATATATGTTTAAGTTGGGAATTGAAGTGTTGATTTAATTTGTCTAGTTCTCAGGTTATCATGTAGTTTGATGTTTCTATGGGTAATGGGTTGTTCTTTTGATGGGAAATTTCAAGAATCTGCATGATGATCCTATTTGTGATTTCATTTTCATATATGGTTCTTTATACTTCTTTTTTAAAATATAATAAAATTTAAACATTTCATATCTGAATTTATAAGTCTAGACTTATAGAGGGGTGTGGAATCATCTATACTAATCATTATACATTTCATTTCATATATAAGCTTAAACTTAGTAAGCTTTAAATTCTTAATTGATGTACAGATTGCTTTGAATCGACATTTTGAAAATGTTACCTGTATTATATATATTTTACTCATATACATTTATCATCTCAATTTATCCCCTTGGTCTATTTTTTTAATTATGTGTTACATAAGTCATAAATCATACTAGTAGCATTAAATGAGTTCTCCAAAATTGTGCAGGAAGCAAAAAGGAAAAAAAGAAAAAGAGGGTGCATTTTGCAATTGATGTTGTGGTTCCCACAGGAAACAATGAAGAATATAGAAAGAAGACGCAAAGAAATTCTTCAAAAGCAATGGAAGATTCATCTGGAAGTAATAAGATGGCTCTGCATAGAGAGTCCATCATCGTGTAGCCTACTCTAATTGACCATAGTTTTAAAGACGCCCTATTTGTAAATAATTAAAATCCCATTTTTAATTTTCTAATAGTACTAGTCATATTTATTTATGAAGTAGGAATTGGCATGCAAGATGATGCATTGATTTTGGGACATGGTCCCTTGTATGTGTAAATTATTATTGATGCATTCTTTATGTACATTTTCCAACTCCTTTACCGAATTTGGGAGACTTTTTTTTGGAATTCAAACAACTCAGTCATTGATACTCTCTGATTCTATGAGAGTCAAAGTCACAGTTAATGGTTTAGTCATGTCTTGATACATGCAAATATTGAATAATCTACAATTTTTATTATTCTGCATTGCATAGGAATCCTTTATATGTTTACTATTGGACCTCAAGTGTTTTAATTAATTGACCAATATATTTATGAACAAACATATATTGAAAATTTGAGATGATGATTCCTAGTATAGAACATCTCTAGGGCGATTAAGGATGCTTTTAAGACCATAGAGCCACATGCAATCAGTGGCAACAAAGATAAGGGCACCCATCGCGATTCCTTGTAAATGAAGCGATGCTAATTGCATTGAAAATTTTATCTGAAGATCCTAATACAGAGGATAATAAATGAACTTATAATCATCAGAGAACATATGTAAATGATACTCCTATAAAACCTATAAAACAATCTAAAGCAACGGGTTACGTTATACCAAAGTCGACCTATTGAACAGCTCCCTTGCTGTGGATGCATTTACAACATTGTACAGCATTGATTGGTCTTCTTCGCTTGCTTATAAAACATCTGCAGAAAAATTTCAGTTAACAAAGTTCGGGAACACATAGATGACATTCGTGAGTTCCACATACGGAGTATATATTTACCTGGGAAGCTGCACTTAGGTCTGAACTTTTGTCAACTAAACTGTCTAGCTTCTCACCTCGTTCTAGAACACTGTCAATAGTCTTGTGCTGCATTTATGTTTGAGTGTCATAAAATAATACAAATAATGTAGAGGCAAGGTATGAATGTATGATGAACTATTGTCACTCGGAATAGCATCTGGCCCAAGTAGGGCATAAATGAAACATGTCATCTCAAATCTAAAGGGAATATAATTGCATTACATTCTGGTTAAAATTCTATGCATGTACTAGAACCACGAATAAAGTCACAGGTATTTTTTTTTATCAGGAGATATATATTTTATGAAGTATGGGAAAGTTTGCACGAACTAGAGAACCCACTGTTCTTGAATGGAAAACTTACAAGAATAATTTTAGTTTCATCCAGCTCCCTCTGTATTTTTAGTAGCTTGTCGGCCTCAGCAGGATCCTGAAAGATATCAGTAACAAAGTAGGAAGGGGTCAATCACTGAAAGGCCATATCAAATAACCATTGTTTATTAAACAAACACGTAACAAATGAAAGATTGAAGCTAAAGACCTGATATCTGGTAAGAGCGTCAGTTAAATAGGGCCATGGCTGAGTGCTATCTGATTGCACATTTCTCCAAGAATCACCAAATTTCTTTTGATACTCATCTAAGACCTAATATGTATTTAATTGAAATATTGCTCAAAAATAGTATTCAACAATCTGTAACAAGCTAGCCGTGTTGATTTCCAGAATCTATGGAGCAAGTACCAAAGGGAATAGAAGAAGAGAAGATCAGAGGAAGAGGAAGAGGAAGAAGAAGAAGAACAGAAGGAGGATAGAGTTTAGATATTCATTTCTCCCCCTTTACAAACTGATTCTCTATCTATATATAGAGTTTGTAATTCTGAAAATGTAAATAATACATCATTTGTAAATGCAAAATGCTCTTTGTAACTGATTTCCTGCAGAGTTTGTTATTCTCTTTCCTTGCTCACATGTTTACTGCCTTTTCTTGTGACACAATCATTTACTCAAGAGTGAAGACTATGCAGAAACAAGGTCCAAGTACCTGGTTGAGCAATGAAAATGCACTTCGGACAGGGTAATGGTCGTCCATAAATCCCAGTGCAATTAAGCCATTTCGATTGTATGAATGAACTTTGTATTCTGTTAAACAGAAGGAAATAATTCCATGAAATTTATAATTCTACTAAAGATAAGTGACAAACAGAAAAATATAAGTTTTGAAATTCACAACTAATACAATGATTTCAATCGCACACATAATCAGTTGGATGGAATGGTAGAAAAAGAAAACGATACAAGTAACGTCATGTTATGAGAAAGTACTTCCCGAAAATCATTCTTTCATGGTTTTTCTAGAGCTGAGAAGGAATCTCAATGAGAACTCTGTCTTTTCCACTTTCAGTTATCCATCTTTCAAGTTACTTGATTTAGATAACTCGTTTTGTAAGGTACATCTTGCTCTATCTCAACTCCTCCATTAAATTCTTAGTACCATTTCATTTTAAAGAATTATTTGTTCTTTTAAATCTTGTCTTTTTCAATGGAATCAACAATAACATCCCCTGCCCCACATAAAAACAACCCTTCCTCATGGCCCTCCCTGTCCTGCAGCCCAAGCCTACATCCAGCCCACTCAGGATCTGAAAGCAAGAAAATTTACAGGGAGCATGCACCAAATGTAAGTTGTTAGATCTAAACCAGAGAATTATAGAATTATAGAAATACAGTTGTGCTGCAATGAAATGCAGTATGGTGCTCGTTGAAGTGAAAAAAAAATTAATTAGTTAAAGCAATAAATCTAGAAAGAGAGCAAGAGAACTGCCACCTAGTGATTTTGATGCAAACTAACCAGACATTTTAAAATGTGAGTTGGTACATCAGATGACCAGACTTGTAAAATTTGACAAATGTTCAAAAACAATTTCAAACAAAAGTATGGATACTCCTCAGTTGTCCCTTCAGTTCCTCATAAACGCCCAAAGTATGGTGCAAAATTTCAGAAATTGGAACGATATGATTAACCATCAAAGTAGATCATCATTGGAGGCATATACAGAAAACAAGCCAGCGGCACTGGAAAATATGGTGGTTTAGTTTTGGGGAAAACAGGATTGAGCTTAATTTCTAATGATATGATATTTAGATTGTAAAAGACCAAACTTCTCTTGGACAAAAATTAACTGAGTATTTAAGAGAAGAATTGACAGTAGTGACAAAAAAAGAGTGATGAAAAGTTGTAATTTAAAAGTTGTAAGAACTAAGTGAACTCGTGTAAAAGACACATCATTCCTTTATTATTTGAGCATCTCAGATAGAACTAACACAAATATTTATCCACAGCTTACAGAAATAAAAACAAATGAAAAATGACGTTCATTATATCTCAGATATAAACACGATTCAGCTAAAATTTATTCCGTAAAAATCCCAAACAACACAAACTGAAAATGCAGTATAAAACTTAGGGGATTAAGAGTAACAAGAAGGTCATACAACCACATTTCAGCTAACGCCTAAAAGTCGCAAATAACAAAAAATTGAAACTTTAGTATATAAAAAAGGGGATTAAGAATAACAATAACATCATATAAACACAATCCAGCTAAATTACCCCTAAAAATCACAAATAACAAATAAAAAATTCAAACCTTAGTATATAAAAATGGGCAATCACAAATGAACAATACAAATCACGACATATAAACACAATTCAGCTAAATTAATCCCTATAAATCACAAATAACAAACAAAAACTTGAAACCTTAGTATAAGTCAGAAGTGATGACCTAACATAGAGGTCAACGGACACATCATAGTCATATTTATATATCTGAAGCCACTTAGTGTGATAACGCTAATGAAGGATAAAATAACTCCATATAAACACAATTCAGCTAAATTAATCCCTAAAAATCACAAATAACAAATAAAAAAATCGAAACCTTAGTATAAATCAAAAGGGATGACCCAACATAGAGGTCAATGGACACGTCGTAGTCATATTCATATAACCGAACCCACTTAGTAGGATAACGCTAAGGAAGGATAAAATAACGACATATAGAGGTCAATGTCGTATTCATATAACCTAAGCCACTATATAACCGAACCCAATTAGTGGGATAACGCTAACGAAGGATAAAATAACGACATATAGAGGTTAATGGACACGTCGTAATCATATTCATATAACCGAACCCACTTAGTAGGATAACGCTAATGAAGGACAAAATAACACATATGGAGGTTAATGGACATGTTGTAATAGTATTCGTATAACCGAACCCACTTAGTAGGATAACACTAATTAAGGATAAAATAAATAGACACTTCGTAGTCATATTCATATAACAAAACCCAATTAGTGGGATAAGGCTAATGAAGGATAAAATAACTACATATAGAGGTTAATGGACACATCGTAGTCATATTCGTATAACCGAACCCGAACCCACTTAGTAACCACTTAGTAAGATAAGGCTAATGAGGATAAAATAACGACCTAATGAAGGATAAAATAACGACATATAGAGTTCGATGGACACGTCGTAGTCATATTCATATAACCCAACCAACCCACTTAGTAAGATAACGCAAAGGAAGGATAAAATAACTCCATATAAACACAATTTAGCTAAATTAATCGCTAAAAATCACAAAAAATAAAAACATGATTTTATAAAAAGGGATTAATTAAAATAATTGATATTAATATGAATAAAAAGGACCTTCATGTTGGAGCGATTGGCGTTGACAATGTGGGGTCCGTTTAGCAACTGTGCGAGAAACGAATACAATAAATTCCTTAACCGAAGATCTCTGGAAATATCCGAACCGGGTTACGTCCGACTCGTTTGCTAATACTATCGGGTCGGATCCTTCTGGTAAGCATTTTAGCACCATCAAAGCTGTAATCTTCATTTTTATATGTTCAATAAAAGATTTAGGAATAATAATATCATTTCTTAAGGAAACAAAATTGTATTAATAATATGATGATGGTCAATTAAAAAAACATAGTAAAAGGATCGATTTAAAAAAAAATTGTATTAATAATATAATACACGGCTACTATAAGCACATTCGAAACAATAATTTTTTTTTGTGAAATTAGTATTTTAGCCTTCCCTCTTTGTAAGTATAGTATTTGAGTAAGTTTTATTTAGGTACAAAATAGTTATTTTACAGATATTTTTTTTACTGTTTCCAAGTGCTTTTAGTCGGACTCATAATAATATTTGATTGATTTTTTTTGACACATTTTTGAGACTATTTTGATGTGAGATTATCTAGATTTTAAACCATCCTAATGGTATTCATATGTTTATTAAGAATAGGAGTCTTATATTTCAATCTGATGTATTTTGTTAATATCATGTATTTAGTTTTTAATTAATTTGAATTTGAAAACAACATATATATATATATATATTAAGATTTTAACATAATGTGATAGAAATTGTTTTAACTTACGATCTAAAACCTTGCCATTTTTAGTAAACGTATTGTTTTGCTATACGAATATAAACTTAAGAAGTTTATAGCTTCAAGATTGAAGGATCTGCGACACAAATAAAAGACAAACAATCAATTGTCATAAATTAATAACTAAGTTAGGAAATAACATTTGAAATTACACAAATATTTCCCTTTTCAAATTACATGTATACAAAGATCTCGTATTCACATTATAAATTATTTATTTGATTTTAGGTAAAAGTTTTTGTCCGAAAAATCGATTATTTACAAGTAATTAGATGAAGTAAAGTGAACATATATAAAAAAAAATCTTGTTGACATGTCTAATGGTGGAATTAGAGGAGACTGAGGTTTCCAAAAAATAGATGTCTACTACTGAAAAATAAAATTATTATACAATTATTGATAAATTATTTAACGCCTTCCATAAAATTTATGCAAAAATAAAATAAAAAATTATATCAATTTTTTTGTCTCCTTATATTAAAATTCTCATTTTCTGTCATTGGACATATTCATCCTAACTCATAATTCACCTACTAAATCATCAAGAAGTATTTTCATGTGTCATAAACAAAAGCTAGAGACATGAACATGACAAAGTTGAACAAGAAAACAAGGCCTGCATATCATTGACTTCTTTATCCATTTTTCATGAGACAATAGCAATGTCCAAACCATGAACAGCTAGTAATATAATATCATTATATCACAACAACAAAATATTATTGTATACAAGGAAAAATACATAAATCCGAGGATTCTAGCAGGCCGAAACGAGTCAGCCAAAAGGACGGCATTAACAATATATACCAACCAAAATAATATAACACTAATTATATTATGCCTGCATAACCAATTATATGAGGGGACAGCTTTGGTTAAAACTTCCCTTTTCACGTTAAAATTTGATTTTCTTTTAACTTGTATCAAAGTACTGATTCGATGATTTTTATATATGAATTCAATGATTTTTATATATGTAGTTGGTATGGGGTAAAGTCGCATATTATTCGAGCTCTCCATCCCGTCTAAACAAGAGCGTCTTCAAAAGTATTGGAGCATGTTGATGTTGATGTTGATATTGACGTAGTTGGTATTCTTTACCATAAATCTTGGTTCAACCATATAATCTAATCTAGTATATATAAGTCCTTTCAGTTCATAATTAACACTAACAGAGATCATAAGCCATGACAATATTGAGGCTATATGGTATCCAGATATTAAGTGTTTGTGTGTTCTTGATATTCACAACCAAATTCACCATTTCTGCAGCAACATATTCAAATTCATCCATGCAGGCTATAAAAGGAGGATATTGGCCTTCATGGGCATATTCGTACCTACCACCATCATCCATTAGCACTTCTTACTTCACTCACATCTACTATGCATTTCTATCACCTAATAACATCACATATAAGTTCAACATAGATGATGAAACAGCTTCTATGTTGGTGAATTTCACATCAACTCTTCGCTATTCGAAAAACCCGCCAGTTAAATCGATATACTCGGTTGGAGGAGCAGCAGAAGGTCCTATTCTCTTTGCTAGAATGGCCTCATGCCCTTTATCAAGACAAAGATTTATCCATTCTAGCATAGAAGTTGCAAGAAAATTTGGATTTGATGGAATTGATCTTGATTGGGAACACCCTTTGTGTCCAAAAGAGATGGAAGATTATGGAATCTTGTTAGAGGAATGGAGAAAAGAGATCCAAAAAGAAGCCATGCAAACTTCCAGGCCTCCACTGTTGCTCACAGCTGCAGTGTACTATGCTGCAGAGTTTGATTCTGATGTCAAAAGAATATACCCATCAGAATCCATGAACAAAAACTTGGATTGGATTAATGCAATGACTTATGATTATCATGGTTCTTGGGACAAAAACCAAACTGGAGCACAGGCTGCATTGTATGATTCAAGAACTAATTTTAGCACCGATTACGGGATTTCTTCATGGTTGAATGCAGGAATTTCCAGGGAGAAATTGATAATGGGGTTGCCAATTTATGGAAGATCTTGGAAGCTTAAAGATCCTACGGTTTATGAAATTGGTGCTCCAGCTGTTGATGTTGGTCCTGGATTTAATGGAACAGGGGTGATGACTTATGCAGAAATTCTTGAGTACAATATGCAGAATACCAATGCCACTGTTGTGTATGATTCAGATACTGTTTCTACATATTCAGTTTTTGGAACTGATTGGATTGGTTATGATGATACAAGATCCATAGCAGCAAAGATTGGTTATGCTCAAGCTCAAGCCCTTGGTGGTTACTTCTTTTGGGCACTAAATGGTGATCATGAGTGGACCATCTCAAGCACAGGTAGTTTTTATATACTCCCTTATACAATTTTTTTAGTTTTTTTTTCTTCGAGTTGTTTCGGAATGTCTCATTCGATCACTATAAGACCTTCGGCTCACTCTTTGTTTTTGTACATTTATATGCAGCTTCACATTTATGGAGTTAGTGAGAACTTGAAAGCATCAGAGAGGATTTACCTTCATATAAGGCTCATCTGTAATATACTTGAGCATAGTCTCATTAAAGATAATGTTTTTATTATTTTGTACCGAGGACAACAATTCATTTGACTAGTATACGTTTGCTATCAATTTGAAATAAACAGATTGTGTTTGTTGCATCACTTGTTTCAACAATAATTCCTTAAAAAAAATCCTAATGATTGTTTCAAGTTTTATGTGCTTACCCCCTCCCCAACCTTCATAACCTATGCCCAAATAGAAAGAACAAACATGTCTCAAAATACTTCAACTATGCCCTAATATGTTGGATCTCATCTACAATTGTAGATGCCATCGTCAGGATTCTTCCATTTGGGGCAACTCAAGAACAAACACAAAATGATGTTTCATCATCTTTTATTTGAATAACCTACCTTGACTTTCAAAAAATAAAAATAAAGGAGGGTGGTTGATTTAGTGTAATATATGGTGATGCCATTGTTCAAAGTTATCTAAGAATATTAGAGATAACATGTGAGTGTGACTAAACGAATATAAGGTGACAAATTTGTAATACACTGATATGGACTTCAAACTTCGTAGGAAGTATCTTGTGAAATATTTGAGAACTTCCTCATCTTCATTTATGTGTTTATCTTAGACTTCCAAGTTCTAAATTCAGAAGGGATCAACTCCTCATTACTTGAAAGGACAGCTTTTGCAGTCAATTCACCAAGCCAAGCATGATACAAAAGACCCCTCGAACCAAGTCCTGTAAATATCCAGTATTTACGAGCACAACTCCCACCAATAATATCATCTATGCAACCGAGAAGAGGAAGTGATCCATATGGAGTAAGAGGTGGCATTCCCCTTAATCCTGCGCTCGCTCCGGTGATGCTCCACTGTTTTATGGATGGATATACTGAGGATGCTTTTGGAATCAGCTCGTCCAAGGATTTAGATGCTTCCTCAGCAGCAACGTTCCTAGAGAAATTTGTTGACTTCCATTCCCAGGTTGAACCCAAATGCAAATTTTCAGGCCCTTGGATGGCAAGCCATGCGTCTGACAAGATTGATGGGCCATCTACTGGGTATCCTTCTCTACAGCATCAATAGTGCATTGGAGTTAGAATTTACAAATATTCACACGACATTCATGAGAGCTAAGAAATGCAGGCTGAATAAACTGGAAACAGACAACAGGGGACCTTTTGATAGAATATGAGGTGGGGGAGAATATTGTTTGTCTGGCTCATCAAATATTGATGACCTTAAGCTATGTTATAAGGTAAGAATGCGTGATCTATAAGCACACATTAGTGATATAATCTCTATCAATATGATATGGCCAATACTCCTCCATATCAAAACTAATAATATAGGCATCTATGATCTTGTTAGATTCGTTTCAATATATATTTTTGAAATATCAACTTTTTATAATTTTCAAGCATGTATAATTAGAAATATTTACGTTTTAAGCCGTGTCTTGGGGCAAGTGAAAGTCTCAAAATGGGACAATCTTTGGGATGGAAGTAGTACTTACTATAATTTTTATCAAATCCGCTAATAATATCAAATCACAATAATATCAACGATATCTAATAATATCTCTAATACCTTTGATATGGTACATTATACCGCCCAAGTAATATTTTTCAGTATTGAAATTACTAATTTATCCTAATAACCCCCCTCCTCTATTTTTAAGTGTAGTGTTCAGTAAAAAAATGATCATTTCAGCTACTTTTTTTGCGTTTCAGTATTATTATAGTGTTTCCTGCACAAAACTAATAGTGTTTACCTTGTATCATCATCAAGCTGCAAGTGAGCCACAACACCTCTACAAGTTCTCAGAGGAAGTTTCCCAGAAAGTTCAGGCGAAAAGGCTGCTCTAGCTCCAAGACAAATTATCACAGTATCATACTCCCCTAAAAAGAAAATGACATTATCTCTCTTATTGTGACTCCTTCTAAAGGCCAGGATCCTTTTTAGTAGCGCGAAAATATTCTCTGACATGTTCATGATTATATTGATAACTATGCTACTAAACAAACACATGTGTACATGGCACACATAGGATTTGATCTGTAGCCTGGCTAGAGCATAAGCCTTTCAAAATAGAAAGCTATAAATTGTAAGGGAAAAGAAGAAATACTTGCAAGTTCCTGCAAACTGTCAACACGTTCCTTGTGCAAGCAGAAATCTCTATTTGAAGCAACCCCGTCTGCTCCGCCATTTTTGAGATTCTCGCATGCTAAGTACAACCCCTACAACAATAATAGCTCACATCAACAACTGATGTCGACGTAGATGCTTATACAGTTTCTCAGATGTGCTACCTCCAGATAGCGCTGGGGGTGAATATTCACAGCTTCAGGCATGTAAAAACCCATGCCTAAAGGGAGGCGCAAGTTGGGGACAAGTTTTTCTACTGCATCCTCACAAATAGACTCTATTCTGCAACTGGCAAGAGAACTCTGAGCATTCTAATAACAGGAAATAAGGTAGATACACATCAATATGAAAATAAAGAGTCAAAACCACAAAAGTTACTGTTAAGTAATCGGTGTTAACTCACATCATTCATCAAATCCAAATTCTTCATGCTAGTTGCTGGTCTCAGAATGCCTCTGAAGAAACAAAGTTCTTATTTAGTGCCATAGAGCAGATAGTTGCCACTGAACATAGCCCATAGGCGCATATATTGACAAACAATGCAGATCTACAACATTTTATCCTGACACTCTAAACAATGGAACCTCTGATCAAAAGTTACAAGAGAAAACACATATAGAGTTATGGTGCCCAGTTAGCCAAACAAAATCAGCAAACCTTTGTCTGCAAGGCCTAATTAGAGTGGCAAATGACTATATAGCATAGTATAGAGATCCAACTACTTGAATTGATAACTTGAAAGATTATAGACATTGTCCATGAAGAGCCAACTATAAGAGACAGAGGTCACAAGAACTGGATCACCCTCAGGCACCCCATGCTATAATTTAAATGGTGTTGTGACGATGACATCAAGTTAAACTTTTCATGAGAAACTTGGATGTTTCCCATTCAAGCAACACCACCAATCAATTAATGTTGGAGGAAATATAACCGCATAGAAAAACAAACCTTCTCCGCACTATCGAACAACTTGTGTCATGACTCTGTACTTGCCTGCCCACGCTTAAGCATTTAGAGCTGTGTGCATCTTCTGCAACAGTAAGAAGGTCCAAGCTTCTTTTCCAGCAGTCAACAGCATGCCACAATGGCTTGACTGTCGAGTAATTAATTGAGCCAAATATCCAAAATGGGGAATCATGTATCAAAATTTTAAGAAGAGAATTGGACCTTTAGGGGAATATGGATGAAGAAGTCCACCAGATACCCCAGACGCACCTCCACCAATGCCGACTTCATCATACATATCAATGTGAAGATGCATATCCTTAGGGCTATGCTGAAAATATTATGAATTACACTATTAAAAACATGTAGCAGCAGATGAAAAGCAGCAAGCCGCACCTCCGGACTAACTAATAATCAACACATTCGTAAGCTTTGTCCAAGTAGGAAGCAGATGTGGGAGTTTGTAACCGCCTTTAGAGGGGCATGACAGCAAATAGGAAATACCCACATGGCCACATGAGAGTTATCACATTAGTCACAACTCCCGGGTTTAATGTCTTTATCATTAACTAATTAACATTTTAGCATAAATATATGCAATGTTGTGATAATTTAAATGTATTTTATATAATACCAATATTCTAAATAACTAAAGTTACGTGAATTGCTATGGTCAAGACATGTTTAACTCACTAAAAGTTTACTAAGTCATTTAATGGAGACAAAGGGAGTAGTTTTCCTTTCATCACATACCAGTCGACTTTCTTGTACAAACCACAACTCACATGACAATGTTCCTAGAAGCACAATATAATGATCACAACTTCGATTCTCAAACAAAGTAATTATTCCTTTAGAACATGACATTTACATGTAACGTAAAATACAGACAGAATAGAAGGGAGAGAATGTGTGGCGTACTTGCAGCAAGTGCCAAGTGACAGACAACCCTGCAAACCCCGCACCAAGAACCGCACATCTGCACCAAAATAATAGCCAATGATATCACAAAATTCATTTTAACGGCAATGTAATATATATATGGAACTCGTCGGGCTCGGGAGGTATGATCTTCTAGCTCAAGCATCAAGGTATCCAACATCTTGAGAGTCACAGCTTTAGCCCGGATATACATTTCAACTTGTGTGAATTATTCATTTCATCTAAAAGCACTATAGGAGTTATACCATTAATATCGTAAAGTTTGTTAATTTTGATTATTGGAAAAAAATGGACCATATCTTAGGGATGGAGGTAGTAATATAGAAGGTTATTAACAACTTATCTCTGAATTCATTCACACCAAAATCCTCCATCCCAAAATTATGTCCCAATGCACCAATAATTTACAACTCAACTCAACAATTCAACATGCCCAATGCCTATTAAGAGCCTCCTACCTAACCAGGGTACGGGGCTGATAGTGGTATAGGAGGCTCCGAAATGATCCAAAAGTAAATTGCAAACACTATTTACTACTACTTCATAATAGATAATAAACATAGTAGTTAGCCTAACGATTTATTTTCGATTACTTCATTATATTCCAGAGCTAGATAATATAAAATATTTTGACTACATAGAACATGGAAAAGCATCACTAATTTACTGGTAACTACGACTAAGCCCAGTGGTGGTTATGTGATATTAATCGTAATAACAAGGCTCGGGATCTTTGTAAGGATAAGGGCCGAATTTACGTAATTATGAACTTTTACCTGAGGGATTGATAAGGAAGCGAAGAAACTGAAGAATATGAACAACGAAAAGAAACGCGCCAACAATATATAGAGTTGGTTGAGTTTGGTTTGTTCATTGGACATCCAAATTGGACATTTTGGGCGCCTAAATTCATTGCTATACGAGTATTCAAATTGATATCCACATTTTGGTGGCACCTCATATAATGCTGCATTTGGATTTGGCTATTGGGGTTAACTTAGCATGTTGGTAGGATTCTTTCTACCAACACTTTTTTTGTCGAGCCTGATACGTCCGTTTAAGGTCTACATGACTCGCATTTCATAAATATCGACTACGGATCTCTCGTTACAAAAGTTCAATTTTTTCTATGGCTTATGATCATTTTCCATCTAAATTGTCGTCAAAAATATTCTAATTTATCCCATAATACTTTTATCATCTCAAATTATCCCATTAATCTATTTTGTATGTTAAATTAGACGAAATCTCATTTAACATGAGAACAAATATGAAAACACATAAATATTAGATTTTTGGAGTGAAGTTTAATAAAATAACACATGTATAGATCTCTTTTTTCAAACATTGATGAGAAATAAAGAGAAAATTGAATTATTTGGAGTAACACATTATTGTGGAGGGTAGGTGATAATTAGATAATTAATGAAGTGATGAAATAATCAAATCTAACGTATGATAACAGATTATTTTAATTATTAACGGCTGTAGATGGTCTAATTGAAGCCGTTTGTAGTTCCCCCCAGAATAATAATTGATTGGAAGATTTGGTGTTTATGTACTCTGACACAACGATTATCGGATTTAACTATAAAAAAATATGTACGAGCATTTCATGTAATGGAGAATTCGCAGCCTTTACTTGTTGTGTCATATTAAGGCCAGATTTCTTGTGCTGTTCTACAGATTCCTACTAATAAAGTGTTACTTATTGCGATCGCGATTTAAATGCCATGGCAGCTAACCACACATACGGGCTATGTACGAAACATCACGAATGCATTTGTATGCATTCTTTACGAAGAAACATGCTCTACTGCTATAACAAAATAACATCATCTTAACGAGCTACTATTAACTTAGAAACAACAGCGTACCATAGCATAGCGATAAAATAAAAACACATCATAAAAGAGCAGATGTAAACTCCAAAATATACAAAATCTAAGCAATAGTTCCATAAGTAGCACATACTTCTAATAGAACGACGGGCAATAGTAATAGTAGCATTCCATTAAACTGACCCATGAGGAGGAGGCACTATGCTGCGCCCGCCTTATCCACCAGAGGAACTGCTCAAGATCCAACGGCACCAGCGCTAAGTTTAAAGCATCAACAAGGGTTTTGGAGTGAATTTCGCCAACTCATCTAAAGCCTTTTGAACAGTTCTTGCCACCCTCGTTAACATCCTGAACGCCTTTAACTGTGCAACAGGAAGCTTTATGTTTGACATGCCAGAAGTACATCGCGGAGGCAGAGTTTGTAAGAAGTGTCGGCCAGCAGAAGTCCTCCCATGAGAGTAACAACATGCCCAGCCAAACCAAATTACAGTCGCACGAAATAGGTGGAACCATGGAAAAGACATACATTATTCAGAAAATTAAATAAACAAATGAAAAACTATCCTAAATACATTTAACATAGATTTGTAGTTTTAATGTATTAAGCAAACGTCAAAGAAAGGTATATAGCTGCATAATAAAATCAATATATATATATATATATATATATATATAAAAGTTTGATACATGGACTCAAATACACATTCGAAAATTGTCAGCTCACATAAAAATAATTCATGTATCCTTCCCCAGTCTGAGCTTAAAAAACCTTTGAAATATTAATTAACGTAGACAATTTGGTTTGAATGACCAAAGGTTTTGATTATTCCAAAGTGTGCCAATACTAAAGTAAATTGGAAAAGCAGAGACAACATTTTACTAAAGAATTATGTAGAACAAATTGCACTGGAAATCGGAAAACCACAACTAAAACTGCAACATATTTAATTTAATAACTATTATCCATTGCCGAGAATATAAAATATTTGAATCCATACAAGTTTACCATGATCCACCGATGCATTTATACTCCATAAGATAACATTGGGATCGAAAATGCATGTAATTAGCCATGAGGGACTAAACTTTCTCATAACATGGTATTAATAGTGCAATTTATTACTCCTCCATCCATACATGAAGATCATCTACTTTTATCTTTTTTTTATTTACCAAAGCCCAACTTGTCTCGTTTGACCAATGTTCATATATTTAAGGAAACAAAGTCAAAGCGTTAATAGTTTAACTAGTACAATACTCCCTCGTCTCAATTTAAGTGATCATCCTAGCAAAAATTTCTCTTTTTTCATTATAAGTGATGGTTTTCGTTAACCAATGCAACTTTTTGCATTAAGAGTTTGTATTGTCTGCCTAATATTGTTTTCTATTGGTTGATATCGTTTTATAAGCGAAGGTATGCAGTCAGTGATTTTTGTTAATAAATTACTTTTTCTTCTAAGCGATCAAATAAATTGAAATGGAGGGAGTATTAAATATGCTACATTTTTGAAAAAAAGTCAAAGCTGAACATCTTTTTATAGAAGGAGGGAGTACTAAACAATTGGTAGTTCCGTACACATGAGGAATTACACAAACATAAACATGTAATTATATGTAGTAAATTAAAGAGACTACAGAAGATGCATTATAAGTATAAGTGAAAAACTTCATGGTATGGCTTAAAATGTAGGCAAGGACAGGAGTGCAAACCAACAATCAAATTACAATTTTGAAGTTCAATACTTTAAAGCAGTCATAAGTTGTTACCTTTGGAGGCCTCTTCACACTGTATATCATAGTTTTCATGGACAAGATGAAAGTTCGTTCATTGTAGTGCAAAGAGCAATGTTCACCTTCTGATGAACCACTCCTATCTTCTTATCCAGGTTCGTTGAAATAGGGTTTCTCATTCAAGATTAAACCTTGTATAGATACAAGAACTTGTAGTGTAGTTGACAGCCCTCTAAACCTTGTATAGATACAAGAACTTGTAGTGTAGTTGACAGCCCAGGGGTCCAGTCTTCTTTCTGGCTTCCATTCCATGTACCAAGAAGCTGAGGCATGCTACCACTTTCTGCACAAATTTAGGATTTGATTCAGAGCCCCCAGAGTGATAATACAGTTGCTACAAATAGTGGTAGAATATTTGTGAGCCATAAAAGATAAAATCAGCATATGCAATAATATAAGACAACATCAAACATACTTTACTTACTGAGTGGAGAAAAGAAAAAAATTGTGAAGATCCTATCAATAATTAGAAAAAAATTGTATCTATACAAGAAGTAAATTGTGAAGATCTATCAATAATTCACTTACCACCCCCCCACCCCAAGGCGGATGGCTGCAAGAGAGAACATGGAAAGCTTATTTGGATATTTATAATGAAAGATGAAGCAATTGCAACAAGGGTATAGCAGGCTTAAACATGCCTGCCCCAGGCCGGATGCTTCTTGTAATAGTGGTGGTCACAGAAATCTTCAACAGTGTCAAATTTTTTTTGAAAAGCTGAAATTTTTCATGATCTCATCTACGGATTCCATAAACAACTTTACTGGAGCTAGTAGATGTAACTCCGTTAGTTTCAACAAGTGCTTTCTGCTAGCCAAGGATTAAAGTTAGCTTCGTTGCTTGCTAGGAAATGTGCTGCACTAAGGAAGACTCAGTAGGAATCAAGAACTCCCAGCAGCTGTTCCTAGACACTGATACCCAAATGTAGGTGGACCTACTTCAGTCCATAAACTATGACTAGAAACCTGTTGATTGTTGTCGTTTGGGGTATAAGGTGCACTAATAGTTAGATCTTTTGGCGAACTATAACTAGAAGAAGCATCGATAGGATAAATATTCTTATTCGCAGGAGAGGATGAATGAGAGTGGAAAGATTTAGGAGGTTTCGGCCATGACGAAGAATTCCCAGGACCAACTTGTTTTGGATATGCAAAACCTTTGGTAGTTACATTAGTCTTCATCTCCTGAGGCTCTGAAGGTGACCATTTTGAAGATGTTTGACCAAATGTAGATGAAAAATAATCAGACCTGACATGTTATAAGAACTAGAAATTTCTAACGAGAGCTAGACACTGGTACTTCATAAGAATTGGGACTCGAAAACCACGGAATTGGAGCTTCAATACCAGTTGGTATATCTAAATTATCATAAATAGATTGCAAAGTGCATAATCATCACCATATAATACTTATCTTCATAATAATAATCCGTAAGTCAGAACCAAAATCATCCGTTAAATCCTTCTTTACGGAACCACCAGCTTTTTATTCACAGGGCCTGAAAAGAGTCCATTCAAAATGTGAAATAGCATTAGAAATTTAGGGCAAAGGAAAGCATAGTCACAACAGGATTATATCTAAAACTATATAAAAGATTGAATCAGCAGATCTTTCATTACCTTTCCCTTACTTGGGACATCTTTCTCACATTAACCACCATAACATCAGCTGAATCCATCCCATGTCAACATCTATAATTTCAGGTAACAAAACCTGCAAAAGAAAATATTAGTTAAAGGCATCATATCAGAAAGCTGAAAAACTCTATAGTATCAGCATGTAAGAGATAGATGAAAGCATCAAAACTGCATATATATTACAATATCCACCAAAAGAGGAGTAACCTTACAGTTAATAAATCCATCCCATATGGCAAGGGAGTGATGCTAGATATCAATAGATAATTTGACATTTAATTCAGAGAAGTTTATTACAATATAGATCGTTCAATTCTTAACACATTTGAGACAAATAACTTAGTTGTGAGGAATCTATCGATCCATAATAACGCACCATCAATTTTCATTTAGTTTACTTAAGATTAATAAATTCCATACCATACAATCAGTTGGCCGAGACATTAAATAAATTGAAGTATTCAAGAAAATAACTACTTCAAATCAATAACATATGACAGTCCTTCAATCATCCACCAATTAATTTGTTACCACCAAACTCCACTAATATATAGTCACAGTGATAAGAGTGAAATTCTCGTGTGTTCTTCTTCAGGAGTTCGTTCAACAAGAGCCAGCAGAATAGGAAACCAACAACAGTAATAATTCCCCCATCAAAAGTGAAAACTTGCACAACAAATAAGTCACTCAACCCTCAAACTAAAAGAAAATGTGAGTAACAATGTTTACAGAGAGTAAATAGATCAAGCGATCCTTCATCCTAACAGAACAATAATAATACTAACTCCATCCTAAAGAAGTTGTTTAAGTTTTACTTTTTTAAATTGTGAACTCAATTATTTTTTTAACATGTTACATAATATTTGGTGAAAATTAAATAAAAGATATTACTTCACTACTAACATGACAGAAATTTTGATTCAAATAAAAAAAAATCGACAAATCTTTCTGGTATGCATGGAGTAACAAAAGCAATTCAACTGATCAAGAAAGCTGCATTTACAGAATAAAATCGGGGGAATAAAATAACCTCTTTCCGTTTCAGCCTCCAATCAACAGGTGGAGTATCTCCACACATCAGCCTCAGCACAACCCAGAACTTTCACCAGGAGAAAACCCTTTTTCCCTGCTCATCAAATCAAAAATTAAAATCACACTCATTACACACAATTTGTTCCAACAAAAACACACCATTAGTCCATTACCCATCACATATACCACCACCACCCCCAAAAGATTGTCGACTTGTTTTCAGTGATGAAAATTAACAAACTTCTGATCTTAAATCTTAATCGACACTCATAAATTTGATTTGAATCACAATTATCATCGCTTACTCATAAATTACATTAAAAAATACTATCTTTTTATATATGATACGCACCAAATATTATACCAATATATACAAAAACATACTACCTCCAACACATATACTACCTCTCCATCAAAAAAATTCCACCTTATTTTTCAAGGGTAAAAATTAACTAATTTAACAGTACATTAACACTCATAGCTTCAATTTGAATCGTGAGTATCATGCATATAGCAAATAAGCTAAAAATACTATATTTTGCTTAAAATAATATACAATGCATACAAAAACACACCTCCATCACAAAAAAAATAGTCCATCTTGTTTTTCGATGATCAAAATTAAAATTAATTGGCACTCATAACTTTAATTTTGAATCATAATTATGCGCTTATATTAAAATTAAGATTTAAAAAATACTATCTTTTTTATTTATTATTCACCAAATACTATACCAATGTACACAAATATACTACCTCCACCCCCAAAAATGTCCATCTTACTTTCAATTATCAAAATTAACAAACGTTAATAGCCTAAATTAACACTCATAACTTTAATTTGAATCATAATTATCATGCATATAGTACATTAAACTAAAAATACTATCTTTTTATATATACTCCTCACCAAATATTATACCAATGTATACAAAATATACTACCTCCGACGAAAAACTTGCATCCATCTTATTTTGAACGATCAAAATTAACAAATTTTCTGAGTAACATTAATCCACACCTAATAACTTTAATTTGAATCATAATTATCTCGTATTGATATTAAAATATGTTAAAATACTTCGTATTTTGGGATGGAGGAAGTAATAAAAATAAAAAGTTGAAGTATTGAGAAAAATACCGAGAGATTAGCGTCTGTAATTTATGAGGCATGCAAGATTTTGTGAACATCAATTCATTCAAAATACATATATAGAGGTATATTTAAAATAAGCATTCACACCCACTATTCAAGATTTTGAAGGTGAATAGAGGTGAATGTAGTAATAATTTATTTCCGTGACTTTTTCTTTTTTGGGGCACAAATAAAATAAATGAATCGATTAACCTGTTGATTGTCAAGTAAAATCAATTATCTCTCTCAAGCCGTCGTGTCAACATTCGAGCAACTTTAGAAAGTTTATTTCTGTCTCAAATAGTTTTTCCAGGAATATCGAACACTATTGAGTTACAGTTTGAAAACTGAATGGCGTGTCGTTGTTTCTTTTACCGTGTTTAAGAAGGATGAAGGAAGAGTTTCTCTTGACTGTATCTACGTAGCACTTGAGGAAAACATTTTTTGTCAATATATTGTATTTGGTCATTTTGTTAGACTTTGTCTTGTTTTCATTTTTCGTTATGTGGCCAGTTTGATATTGTATCTAATATTCTAATTATCTTAATACGATATATACTCTTACTCGTCAAAAACAGAAAAAGAATGAATCGATTAACCTGAATTAAACATTTCTATGGATTCACATCACAACAATTATACCATGAAGTCTCCCATGTCAGCTGAAATGGCGGAAGAAATCAGGCAGCTCTCAGTCTAGCACTTTCATGCTTACTCAATCCCACCCACTCTCAAATTGGAACCATGTAATTTCTGTCAATAGGGGAAACATTAATGGCTATCTCGTACATGTATGGTTCCGGATAACTATTCTGATGAATTACACTGTTGATGTCAGGATAAGTTGCTGGCCTCCCCACTATTACTTAGGCTTTCAACCTTTTTAAGATGAAATTGTATTCATAAAAAAAAAAAAAAAAAATGTCGTATGGCCGGTTCCCGAAATTCTACATTGCAGGATACTTGAGGAAAGTAAATCGTGAAATATGACTCCTTGATTAAGATATTGATACTTAACATTCGGAAAAGCTCTTTTTCGGTTGAGTTATATTCGGAGGATGATAAAATTATATTCATGTGCAGTTAAGTGAGTTTGTTTTAATTATTTGCATACTATTGTATCACCACCTTAGTTGCACATCTCATAGAACGAAAATTAGTACTCCGGTTGTATATTTTAATCATGTCATGTGCATTTAGTTCATCCTCTAATTTGGCCTAAGATCTTTAGCTTGTTGTTTGGATGAGTACAATTTTACTAAAAAAACATTTTTATCATGAAATACTTAATTCACTTATATAAACTGGAGTATAAGTTTAAGAAAATAAATAAAAATGCATAAGCCTAAGCCTATGAGAAATCAAGATTTGAAGACAATCATCTCATCCTCACCAACTCTTAAGCTTAACCCATCACTAATCCCTAATTTTTAATTTTAGTAATAAGTCGAGAACTTTCGACAAGCCTAACAATATTTCAACATAAGCCAAAAAAATATTTCAAGTCACAGAAGAGGAACTATTTGAGCAGTCTAATGCAAATTCTTGTAAGGAAAAATAAAATGTTCAATCATATGTAGGGATTAAAACTATGCCAAAATTTAATTGGTTGTGTGGTATTTACAACAAAACAATGAATGGATATAAACAAATTAAGTAAAAATGGAACCTTTTTAATATGCTTTCTATCAAAATTATCCTATCCTTGAATGATGAAATCAACTATAGGAAAATCTTAAATTTTCTTTGAACAAACAAATATTAGAACACAAGGATCTCCCCTGCTCCAGCTACATCCACTTTTCTATTACGTTTTGAACTAGACTTCTTACCTCTTTTTCGAGGTTTCTTCACTGGAACTTTATTCTGACGAACAATAGGAGCGGGTGGGGGGCGAATCCTGGCTCGAGCTAAGCGAGCCCTTTGTTCTAGTAAATCCCTATGATATGCCTGCAAAACGGGACATCACCTCAGGATGTTGGTTATACACTAAATAATTTCTAGCAGGCATGACCAAATTCAGACCGAAGCATGTCCTATAACACAAGGTATGCAGCTATTTAATGCGAACTACACATCCACTACTTAAATCAAGGGATACAAGTTTGCTAAATCTTTTGCAAATGACCCTAATACGTTAGCGAGGCTCTAGTTTCTAGATGTCAAGCCACCATCTGAGCTATAAAAAACGAAGGTAAGTGCACAATCTGACGCTGTCTAATTTAGATCTTTACATGTCTTTCCAACTAAAGCAGACAATCCCTCTCTCATGACCACAATAACTAGTCAACCTGGTAATCCATTTTGATAAACTTTGGTCTAGGTCTCTAGGTGGGTGTTTTGATAAGCCATCTTTAGGTTTCACATAAAAGAAGGCATAACAAGAAAACTCTGAACTGCAATTTTGGCAGTCATATTATAAGCTAACCTATCGTTCTACAAAAAGCTCAACAAGTAACGATTAGTGGGTGTTTCGCTACAAAACATTGAAAAACAAATGCAGCCTAAGTTACCTGAAGATGAAGCTTGAATTGAAAATGTTTATGCAGTACTCTTAAATACAAGTTGCATGATAAAGCTGTAGCCAAACACCCTCCCAGTCTGTTATGATGCCAAATGAGTTCTCTTATTATGCAAAGTTCCTCTCATCTATACTTTTGATTAATTTCATCTAGAGAACTAATGATGAATTTCAGACTTCCTAATTCCCAAAATGTTGAGGGGGCAGAGTAGCACACCATGTCAACCGAACAATGCCATAATCCCTACAATTCTTTCAAGGTCTTATCTCAAGCATTGAAATCTTGTCTATTCCCAAGCAACTCCTAGTTTTGAAAGGTGATATATTTATAATCTATCAGCTCCTTAATTCTAATCCAACTTGAGATAAACGTAAAAGATCAAAATTAAGAGGATCCTAACTTAGTACTGACTACTGAGGGTGCAAGTTGAGTCATGCGATAGTATGAGACACAATGTAAGAAATATGGAAAGAGCTACAACCTGCACAACAAAATTCCGCCGCTCACAATCCAAAAACATATTGATGCTCCAACTAACTTTTGCCATTATTTTATCTCGTACAGTTGAAAAGCTCAACTGGTCTCTAGCAGTAAAACGGTCAACTTCATTGAACCACAGACAGGAGAAAAGATTTGTTATTGGTGTGTGTTCCCTTACAATCACACAGCCTTCAGGAACATCTGAAAGATAATAGAATTTGAGTTAAGAGAAGAACAAATAACGGCATGCAACACATTTTTTAACTCAAGACATGTACATACCACTAGTTATAGGAAGTTTTGCTCTGGTATATCGGGTAAGCCCCTCCTTCCTATAAAACTCTATTTGATTATCTATGGAAGCATTGTCGTACTTCCTTGCAGCCTTGTTGGCCTCAGCTTCTACAAATACATCAAAGCGTCTATAATGTCTTGAAATGGCAAAAGTCGCATTTTGGCGCCATAAAAACCTGAAGTATTTAGATAACAGCCACAAATTAGTGTGATATAGCAAATATGCATGCCAAACAAAGGAGTAACAAGAAACACAAACAATTATCAGCTCCGGAAAATTCAATTGAGTTTAATGTGATCATCTAAAAGAAGAAAGATGAAGGGAAAATGACTTCAAAAAATGGAGAAGCTTTGTTTACAACATTAAAAACACTTATTGCAGTATTAGTAAAGGACCAGGAGAAAACAAGAAACAACGCATTGACATTCTTCGCAGATTCAGAAAAAAACAAAGATGGCCCGTCAGTGACAAGTACGGGCCTGTCAAGCACACAACAGAAGCCAGACCATAGACTTAGTTGACTAATTTATCTATAATATACTTGATAGGTTCCCGCTCAATTCAATATTCAGTGCCGAGAGAAGAAAACATGTTAGATACATGCAGAATCAAGCATGAACTTGTGTGTGTAATCTCAGCAATTTCGAGAACTGAACCAAGTGGAGTAAGCACAAAAGATCTATAACCATATCAATTTAGGAACATAGAGCAACACCACAATCATATGCAGAAGGGGTTGGCTGGTTGGGTGTAAAGGAAAAATTAGCTGGTGCCATACCTCTCAAGAATTGGATAGGGGTCCACAACGAGCTGAAGCTTTCCATCAATCCAAATAGAATACCGAACATTAGGAAAAAGCCTATGCAATAAAAGCTTTGGAACCTGCAAACCAAACTGAAGGTCTTAAGAGGCTGTTTGACAGCTTTGTTAGAAATAGCAAACAGCTTATAAGCTGCAGAAAGCTTGGTTTGGGAGTTTTTCCAATAGTACATAACTATATGCTGTGTTTCCAAACACCCTCTTAGGATCCTGGAGAGAAACACTCCCTTGACCTAAAAAAAAGTATGGGATGCTCTGCAAAAATTGTCAAGTATGTTGTGGGGTATCATCTCATTGCATGCATAACAATTGCACTTCAATGTAGTGATGTCAGCACACTCTTTCATCGTGAAGTCAACAGAGCACAGAACATAACACCAAGCATGCATAGAGTCATAAACTGCCAAATACATTCCAGATGCACAGAAAAGTAGTGGTGCCACTAACAATATTATAGAATATTTTCAAAACATTATGCAGTGGTCTCCTTAAAGAAGAAAAGATCCTATGTAACATAATATCAAAGGACATACCAATAGCATGCAACAAAAATGTAGTATAGCCTTCTCTGGAAACCAAGGATATGAAAAAAAAAACACTGACCTTCCCATTTCGTCTTGCATCTGTATATGGTATGTTGTGAACAACAATTATTCTCCATAACCCAACTGTTCGTTCACCATCATAGAGAGTGGAGTTTCTCATATATGCTTCAGTCTCTTCATCAACGAACATAAAGAAAGGAACATTCCTCCTCGAGTAGTCACTTATGTTCTTTGGCTGCTGAATTAGATCATAGTTTCCTGCCAAGCATTGAAAATCAGAAAACGATACATCTGAAAGTGTAGTAGAGAATCGGAGTTTACAAAATTGTTCAAATGGCTCCTGATATTATAAGATATAAAGTTGAATGCATACAAAACTTATATAGATATAAAGTTTTGAGGGTCAGCAGATGCAACACAGTACCAAATATAGCAGATGCTACAATGATCTCATGGAACTTCTCCAACTCCGTAAGGTCAGCCTCGTCAATATCAAATCCTGTTCTATTACCAGGTCTACAACCTTTTATAAATCTGATGAAATAGGTAAATTATATTAATCGGAGAAAAACACTATAGTGCTTCGCTACTTAAAAAATCTAAAATGAGTAGATGCAAAACTGGGATAGTCAAAAGAAAGATAACAAAACACCAACCCACAGTGCACAGTCATAGACTCCTTGATATCGAAGGACTCGTTCCTATGCTTTAGTGAAGGATACCCACCAAAATCAGAGCCTCCATCTGGTTCACTTTTAGTAAGATGTTTCCCACTAAAGTAAGTTAATTGATGAAGCACTGGTGAAGGTAAAGGTAATCTAGGCATGCTTGCAATTGCCCGTTCAACAGGAACATAACAGACCGGGCAGGCTAAGAGAGAGACAGAGAGAGCAAAAACAAAAGAGCTGCATAAGAACAGGGCACTAGAAAGATACGATGGTGACTATAATTATTTTGTGTGTGAGCGTGTTACTGTGATTATAAAATTTTGGTAAAACATTAGTAAGGCGAAAAGAAAAACTTACGTCGAGGTCCAATTCGTCTACTATCACCAGGCGGTGGTGGGGGAATAGCAAAATTTTTGCATGGGTGATTAAAAGCATCAGTGGAGCTTAACGAAATTAATGTGTTGGAAACACTAGGAGGGGAGAGTCTCTTCATGTCACTACACACCTCATAATATGGCATTTCAGTATTTGGTAAGATTGGAGGTATATGATATGTTTGATTAAATAATCCTGCTTCAAACTCCCAACTTCTTGATGCATCTTCTAGCAACAAACAAGAAGTTACATAGTTTGTAAGCAAATAGAAGAACTACCCAAATTAAGTAATATGGAGTAACATTTCCTTCTTTCCATCAATCTAAACCCCATAAAATTCAATAAGAGAACTATAGTGCTGCCAAATACTCTCTTTGATTCATTTTAATTGACGTTTTTGTTTCTCTTGTGTCAATCTTTGACCATCGATTACTTTTAATTCATTATTGTAATAATTATAAATTTGATACCACTATTTTCAGATAATATTTCTAGTATCCTTTATAATATAACCAAAAAGTAATTGAAGATCAAAGCTTGTCAAGGAAAAAAGACGTCTTTAACTTAATTGGAGGTAGTAAAAGTGTAGATGTGATCAAAACAAGTCAAAAAGGGTCATATCTAATTGCAACATATCATAGAAGCTGAAGAAGGTATGAATAAGGCCTTCTATATGGAAAATATAGATGTTACAAGGAGATCCAAACATCCTATAAGTACACTGTAGTATCATAATGATCAGAAATTAGAGCAATTTAAATGGAAAAAAAATGGTAAATGTAGGAGAGAGAGAAAGAACAAACCTCGACTAACTGTAAAAAATGATGACGCAAAGGCCATCAAGGCTAAAACAAGCAAAATCAGCATGCCCACATGATTTTTTCCTAAATATCTACAAATCCGGGGAATAAACTTTTCTTTCTCCCTCGCACTTGAAACCATTCCCTTTGAAGGCTTTCGTGTACTAAATGAATTCTGACTCTGCAACACACCACCATTCTGCCCCAGCTGCTGCAAAGAACCATTACTTGGAGTTCGATACCCGTATGACAATCCAGTCATTGTACCTTCAACCCCAGAAGTTCACCCCTCATTGCTATTTGCCTTCATCAACAACCACCCCACAACTTTTTATTATCGAAAATTTTCAAATCCAGCATATAACTAATCAGCAATAAGAGATCCGATGAATCCACTAGCTAACAATCCACTTTTTAATTCACTATTTCAATTTCCCTTAATTCACAACAACCCAACACAATTTTCATACAAACTGAACACAGGACCTACAAAATGGTTTGTCACATTACATTAAAATCATCCAACTTCACTTAAATTCAAACCAATCCACCAAAGCTCGACTCTCACTAACGCAAACAACCCCTTCTACCAGTAGTCTGCAATTCACAAAAACCATATCCGAAATCTTCAGGATCATCAACCAACCACACATAAGATTAACAGCATTGCCCATTGGCCATAAAAAAACACCAATTTCATATGATTTCTACATTTTGATCTCAAATATTTTTGAACCTACTCTACCATTGCCCTTAACATAATAATTTCGATTCAAATCATAGTCACGCACGTCAATTAAGACCACAAAGTTCGTTAATTCCGACAATTAAAAACCAAACTAAACAATCTTTTTTAGACAAAGACAGTACTTAATTTCACATTCTTCAAACACCACTTTTTTCAAACAACCCCACCAAACACATTTGGTCTAATAACACCAAAAACTAAATCCAACCCACTATAGACCAACTTAATTAAAAAATACTATAAATATCAAATTCCACTTAAATTTCAATATCTAACACAAAAAATTAGTCTTTACATTAAAAAAAAACAGAAATCAAATAAAATTAAAATTCTGAAATTGGGTTACCTTATTTGATTGAATTCACAAATGGGCACCTAAAGATTTTCGTTTTTTGTACATAGTGAGATCTTAAATCTATGATTTGTAAAAATGGGTTTATTTTTTGTATTTAATTTATTATTTATGTATTATATATATTATATATATGGTGGTGGTGGAGCTGTATGTGAATGTGATCAAGTCGTGTTGCATAATATAATGTTGATATCAAAAAATCAAGATTTACCATTTTTACTGTTATATTTATGGCAAATTTAATCAAAACATTTATATTTAGGGCATAATTGACGGAAGAATTTCAAGATTTGATTTTGAATTTGACTTCAGTAATATTTAATTTAATTTGTTTGTATAGATAAAAATAGTGCTTTGTACAAAAAAATGTTACCGAATAACAGCTCGAACCGATTTGTTAGTAAGTTAAGTTTTAAGTAGTCGATATCTAAGAGGAGATAATGATATCGGAAAAAAAAATGATCATGTAGCTGTTTTAAGACATAAGATACAATTGTTATCGTCGAGTGCGCACTCGAAGTCGATAAATAGCGAATGCGAGTTTCCTGTTACAAAATATGAAATTTTATCGGAGAGGAGGTTTGGCATAGTAAACACTTATTTGTAATGTAGAATAGTAGATGTTAAGTTCAAACAGTTATTTCATATTTTATCTTTAATTGAAGCAACCTCTATTTATTATCAAATTATTTAATTTCTTATTTATAATTACAAGTAGTTTGGCACAACCATCACACAATTATCATTTCTACAACATTGGTCTATTACATTTTTATTCATATAGCATAGTTGGTCTTACTGTCGTCTCGTAATATCTATATTTAGGATTATGCGAAAAAAATTTTAATCATGTAATACTTTTGATTCTTGATACACCAATTATATAATTTTAAGTGTTAGTTAATTTATTTATTTTTAAAACCCGATACTTCAACTTTCATGTGTCAAGTATATGTTATGTATCATAATTTGACACATTATAAATATCTCATGCAAAAAATGAGCAAAGTAATTCAAATAATTAATAATATAGTCATCTAATCAATAAAATCAATGCCAAACATCTCCTTAAGACATGCTAATTAGAAGAATTTTATTCAAGTCAATCAAATACAATTGTTTGAGTTGGTCCACCCCTACTTGTCATCTATGTTAGTTTCAAACTGTCAATGGATATATATCACTTCATGAGGGATGCCCTTTTTCCATCCAACAAAGGGTCATCTTCACTGAGAAAGACTAAGCGTATTTGGTATTGCATTCAAAGAAGACGAGGGAAAAGTAAAGATGACCCCAGCATCATCACAAGCTTGAGGAAATTGATTGTCAATGTAACATAACTTAAGAAAGTGATAAGGAGGCCAGAAGATATAATTGAATTTCCAGGGCATTAAGGGATGTATATTGTTAAAGTGATATACAAACATATAAAACAACTCGAAATTAAACAAAATCGATTTATGTTCTTAACTAAAGATATTAAAATTGATCGGGTATACTCAAGTCGCTCCATTTTACCAAAATATGTTTTCCTTAACCTAGCAAACTCTCAAATCTCTTTCACATCATCATCTCACATATTTCATTAAAATTTTGTAAATCTACATTATTTGGCCCACCGTAATTTAAAATCTCAATTTTTATTTTATATATGGCTCACCCTCTAATTAGTTTTTGACTCCGCCCCTATCATCACACCATCTATATCTAACCTGTTGGTAGTTAACATGTTAAGTTGAACCAATCGTCCTGTGTCAACTAATCAATCACAACCACATTGGCAGTTAAGAAGCATCTATCATAATATGATATGTTTTTCCAATACATGTTATTCATTTATTTCATCAAATTCATGTATTCATGCACTAATTAATGTTGATTAGTAATCTATCATAATTTGGAAAAGATGTCTTATGTAATAAGAAATTAGTAATCGTTTGGAGTTACTGTTGAATATAATTATTTTTTGATATTGAGCAATGGAATAACTCGAATTCCTGATTAATTATTTTTTGACATTGAGTGACGGGATATCGAATGTCTAACTTATTGGTTAGAGGTAAAATATATTTGCCACGAGGCAATACATTCTTCGTCTGTTATGTTTGTAATTACGTGCAGGATTTTTAACCGACGAGTTAAGACATTAGTCTTGCATAGAACTTTAATTCTGTAACTATCAATGAATATGCAAGTATAGTAGAAAGAAAAAGTATTAGAGTCAATCCTCATCTAATGGCTCTCATCAAGCCAAATCAAGAATGGTTAACTATAAACCTAAGTACATTGATGTTGAGTAAATTTTGCTGACAAGAACAGGTTACCTATAAGACGGCGAAGCCTTTGAGCCCCTGGACCTGGTTGAAGTTTGGAGGGGTTTCCAACCTTGGAACAGCCTTCTTCACACCATCCCCCAGGTGTGAAGCTCCCGTTCCGCCTGCCTAGCAATTCCTTATCAATCATATCCAGGACAGGGTCATCCTGCTTGAACTTCCGAGCAAATGCAGCACCACTGGCAATTATCTTGGTGGTGTCATTGAGGGAGAGGGTGTGAGGGTGCTGTTTGGGGGGATTATCCCAAGATATATAATGCATGTCATGGTTGATAACAGTTGGTATAAACTGAGGTGCGTTACAAACAACAGTCTGGAAGTATCCTTCTGGCGAGGAAACAAAATTTGAGTAGTACATTAGTAGGGTCCTTGGAAGATTATCCCAACCCCATACACAATATTCAACAAAGGCTCGAGAGAGTATCATCCATGCAGAACCTGACAAAAATAAATAAATGTGAGAAAAGTGATATATCAAGCAGGAATCTATATATAAAAGGTCGAATAGTGTTATTTGAAGCCATCTCTATGCAACTTAGTATGTATAATAGGCAAATTATTTTGATAAGTACACTAGATGAAGATTTAATTGAGTGTTTCATGAAGACATGCAGAAAACTGATTAAGCTTACTGATGAGGTACAATATACTTTGTGCGTTCTTTTCCCACATTCACCAATTTTTCGCATCTTAGGTTAATGCAATAAAATTGTGCTCATAAAGAGTTATCTAATTAACATTAAGGTCCTATTCTCTGTATTTGATCACTGTTGTTGATTACTACTTCCAATTGCTTATGTAACTCTAAACAGAACTGAAAAATGTATATTTTATATCATTCCTCTCTTTCAACCCCCTAGGCAGAATAAAAGTTTGCTATCCTCAATTTCAAATAGCAATGTCTTTCAAAGAGTTAGATGACCAGATATAAGCCAAAAATGTGAATAACCTATTCAAATCTGCTATGTTAAAATATGCCATGAATAACATTGCAATCATCAAATATGATCGAAGTAAATAATTTAAAAACTATAACTGAATAATACAATCAAACGAAAATAACTAACCAGTAAACAATTTAAACGAAGTTGGCAAACTTCTCTTTGGTGTGACCCAAAAAATGTCAGACTTCGTAGTCTGATACAGGCCTGGATCTATCATTAATGGCATCGCTCTTTGACCCCTGCAATACAACAAAAATGGAGTAGTTAGATAATTTGCTTTAATTTGACATACTTAAACATACATACGCAAATCAAACTTACTCTTTCCAGCCCAAGTGGCTTGTGTGTTCGATGAAATTGGAGTCTCGATTTAAATCAGTAAATGTGTAAATAAGATCTGAAAGCACAAGAATACTACTTCAGGTTAAAATTCTCAATAAAACCAAAATAGCTTCCATTAAATGATATGGAGTAGTGAAGATTTAGACCATCTTGAGTCACCAAAGGATAATCTGATGCACTGAGGTTAATAAACCAATCCCAATCCTTGTGTTTCTTCAGCAAGATGGCACAGGCATGAAGAGTATTCGCAACCATGGTCGGTCCTCTATAAGTGACCATATTAGCCTTTTTAATCATGTGCACATTTCCAACCTGAGCAAATATAGTATTGTTTTCCACCCTGGAAGCTAGTTCTAGTCTCTCTCCTGCAGGCGACTCTAGGTCCAGATGAACGACATAATAATTCCGGGGATGATAAAGTGTATGCAGGGTCCTCCACAGCTTTTCTAAATCCCCTTTCGATCCGGATATCAAATAGGCGAAACGTGGAGCCGAAGGGCCAACAGGATGTTTTGGGGCAGGCTTTATCTTGGATTCAGCAAATAACAAATTTGTTTGATTTTCCATAATATGAGATGGGAAAATCGAAAAGATCGAATTGAACGTTCGTAATGAGGAAACAAGCCCCATATTGAATGATGTTCCAAGTAGAAAGATACACATCAGCAAACTTATAACAAGAGGAAATACCCATTTCTTCTCCACATTTAAGGAGCTCGCCACTGAACCTTTGATCATTTTCTCCACCTGTAGGTTATACGTATTCACATAGAACTGACCAAGAGGGAGGTACTCCTCATCTGTCTATGCCAATTCACCAATTATGATTATGTACCCCCTCTATGAACTGTTTCTGAAGTCTGTATTACCTGATCAATCAATACCTCATCAATAATAGTTTATAATAACACAAAATAAAGAAACAACTATTCCACTTAAACTAAGGGAAAATCAATGATTCTAGAGACAATCACCATCCATTCCAAATAAAATATATTATCGTAAGGGACCAATTAATATATTATTACTAGAGGCAAATAGAGAATGTACAGATAAACAATACAAAGACATCTAGTAATATAATATACAAAGCGGAAAACCCAATAACTTACATCTACAAAATCCGGCAATAGCCAAAAAATACCATCAACACCATAAAACCATTTCACATCATCATAACTTCTAAATCAGCTAATACCATTACCATTACTCAAACTTCATCACCATCATCTCTAAAATCAATCAATTTAGTAATTAAATTAAAAAGCATCAATCTTTATATACAGAATTAACTACCCAAAATTTTCTATTATGCATCGAAGTGATCCTTATCAAGAAAATAGTCAAAAACCTTAGTTGACCTGATATAACAGTGACACATAAATTTCCAAAAATAGGAAAAAATAAAAAGTAAATGGAAACAAATGAAAAACTTCAGGTTCTTCAACCCCACATTAATTACTCAGTAAAATACTACATGTAACTGCTTTATATGGAAAAACATCAGAACTTCAACTCAGCAGAACATATCAACATTTCAGACAAAAAACCAAAAAACAAAAACCTGAAACATATAACTAAAAACCCATCAATTAATTAACATGGGGTGATCTAAAATCGAAAAAAGACAGCATCTTTGATCAACAAAAAGTAAAAGAACAAAGAAAGAACAAGAACCTTAATATGCCTTGTCTGAAAATGGAGTCTTGAGTATGCAATAGTACTAGTTTATTTTTTTAGTACACAGTATAATAATTTAGTGATATATATATATAATATATATATATATATATACATGAAAAGTAAAGTTGAGTAGAAATGAGATTAAGATCTAGAGAGAGAGAAAGGGAAGTGGTCTAGAGAGAGAAAGAAGACGTGAATATTGAATATTTGGTTGGATTAATTAAGATGGTTGGAAATTTGGGATGCGTCACGGTCTTGTTGGAGTTATAAATACGGCTATTTATTCCAGGCGTGGGCAGCAAAAAACTATGGTATTCTGCTTACTTTGTCACTTCTTGTAAGAGAAACAAAATAAAATTAAAATTAACGTAACCAGTAACGAAGTTTAGAAGAGAATATGAAATCACGATCCTTCTCAATTTTAGTTGATATTCCAACTAAAATTTATTTTTTCACTTCTTGTAAGGAAAACAGAAAATAAAAATAAAAATTAACGTAATTGAGACATAGTTTAGAAGAGATCAAGGAAGTGTATGTCCTTTTCAATTCTGATAAACCTAGAGTTTGGTTCGTCTTAATGATGAAAAAAAATCGTTTAAATAGATTTAATGCTTTTGACCTCCTCAATTTTGGTTGTAGATGTGTGATTGATCATAAACCCATCTTTTATCAAGAAATATAAAGATTGTTTGTTGAGTTGGCTCATTTAATGTATTTTAAGTTGTTATAATTATTAGGGCAAAGCGGGGATGAATGGATGATCACTTATGTTTGAGTTAATGATGCGGTAGATTGATTATGTTTGAAGAAAGGTTCCGATTCGATCACTTATGTTTCAAAATCGATCTCGATTGGTACTTTCGTACAATTTTCTATTAAGTCTACGGTGGTGGGTCACGTGGGCATCACGCTGACGCACTTTTAGGGGAGCATTTTATTCATTTATACCTAAATTTTCGGAAAAGCGGGAAGATCCCTTTATGTTTGGGTTATGGTCCATCGATCACTTTATGTTTTCTGAGTCGGTAGATCGCTTATGTTTTCAAAATCGATCTTATTTGATACTTTTGACTAATTTCCTATTAAGTCTCCATTAATTGGATCACGTGGACATCACCTAATTATTAATAAAAAATGTTTCCATAGATAACCTTTATCCATTATTGTAAAAATATAGATGGAATTTTGTGGATATGGATTAATAATACCATATATGTAAGGTTTAGTTTCCAATTATGTATGAGTTGCGACTAGATTGTTATACATTTTAAATTATAAAAATCATGATAAAAATGCATTGAAGGACAAGGACTAATAAGGTGCATTTGGTCATGGTTCATTGGAGGACAAGGACTAACAAGGTCGTTTTTTAAGCTTTAGAATTATATTAATATAAGTAAGAGATAATTTTATTCGTGAAATCTACTTATCAAATTTAATGTAATACGGAGTATTTCACTTTCGACATGCTCAATGAGTCGATTTCATATAAAAGTAACAATTAATGAAAAATGGAAACTAATTAAGAGTGTTTTAAGCATACTTTTATTTTAAAGGAGTAAAAAGTGCTTAACCAATTAAACAATGCCGCCTAGAATATACGAGATCTCTAGAATATACTCCGTAACTTTTACATTAGTTTTTACTATTTAGCCAACTTTCTTAAATTTATGAGCACCGAAATGTCTACTTCATAAAAAATGATTAGTGAAAACATCGCATTATTGCAATATAACATTTGACTGAACAAACAATAAGGTAGTCTTACTTACAAAAGTGAGTTATCCAAACTCCAGACAGATAATATACATATTACTGTAATTAAAAACGAAATATTTATACTTTTTTCAACTAAAGTTAATTGATGCTTTTAATTTTTGTGATGAAATTTTGTTCAACGACCGTTACTTTTAATAAATAGAACTTCATATATAGGATACGTTTTAAAATAATATTTTTCTTTCATAATTTTTTATTGTAATTTAAAAATTATTAGAAACAACTTTTTAATTGAAAAATCGAAAATGGTAATTATAATAACTCGAAGCAAGTAGTACTATTATTAGTCATTACAAGGATTGGAATTCTCTGTGACCACTCGGAGTAACGGAAGTGGTGAGTAGTAACTATCTAGTTGAACGTAAGAACCAAATTAATAGCAATAATATAGACAGTGTTGGATGTGATAGCAAATTAAAATTCGCCGGCTACAATACGCAATGGAGAAAACCGATGATTAGGATGGTCAAATCCAATCTATCCTTCAAAATTGGTGGAGCAATATAATGCTTTGGTCTACTTCCATTAGTATGGCAAGTAGAAGTCAACCATATAACATTGCAAGATATTTCATTCTTTCCAAAGATGGAGGATGTTTCTTTATGGGAACGAAGTAGGGACTATTTTATTACAATCAACAAAAATCATAGGTAGTATATAAAACGAACAATTTTGATTTATTCATTTATAATATCAAGAGTCATAGACCATACTAGTACGGAGTAAATTTTTTAACTTCATAAGACATGAACACATCAATAAGTAAATTCAAATAAGAAGACACAATCTAAGTCAAACAATTCTTTTTCACTCTAACATGTTACACATCATATTTTAAAAACATATGTAATGTAAAGATGAATTTTTATTATTTATGATAGGGGTAAAAAATAAAATCTACTGTAGGGAAAGTGCTTGAGTGTCTGATTTTTATCAAATTGAAGGATCGTATCAGCTATGGTTACACTAGCGTTTGCTGACGATTTGTGAGATGTCTGGAAAAAGCACAACGACTTGAGATTGATTTTGAGCTTGACTTGGCTAGATTTGAGCTCGAGTTTGACTTGGTTTGATTTGATTTGAGCTTGAGCTTGACTTGATTTGAACTTGATTTGGTTGAATAGAAGCTGCAATTTGGATAGATAATCGATCTTGATGGACTTGAGACACAAATGCGGACTTGGATGTAATTAAGAGCCAGGAGCCATAGCGTATTCCCGTATTGGGCGTATAAGACTTAACGATCTCTTGGAGTCTTGGACTTTTGATCTCGAGTCTCTGCCGAGACTTGATGAACACACTGGCATTTGCGGCGTGGGACTTTTCTTTGGACACCCCGTGAGGTGGGACTTGTAGGTGGATAAGCTTATAGCCTTACGATTGGGACTTTAAGATTTGGTGTTTCACTGCTTTGTGGTTTGGTATGTGGCTTGGGAGGCTGGCTTTGTCTTTGATAAAACTTAGTACGCCCGATATGACACTTGACTTGATAGAGTTTAGTGTTGAACTTAATGTATTCCATTCGAGCTATTTTTGAAGAAGATAACAAATTGTTTTAATGTCCAGACTAATCCCGTTTCAAGTGAACATGTATTCGAATTTTATTCTTTAATATGTTCAAGAATTGCTTAAAATGTTGATCGGGATGTTCGGAGGCTCATGGATGGAGTCTATCCAAGCATGGAAACCTTTTCGAGGAGCTCGTGTTCTTTATTGTTCATAGGCATTTGTAAGGAAACTCTACTTGTTTCTAGTATATTGGCCGTTTTAAATAGAGAGTTATGACTTTTTGCGATTTAATCTTTATTGTGTTTAAAATGCGATGGTCAGAGTAGTTTCTAATCCTAAGTATAGATTGATTCATGGTTAAAGTCGTACAAATATTTAGCACGTGTGTCATTTCGTTTGAGAATTGGCCCAAGCGATATTGTTTTGGAAGAGAACATTCGAACCATCGAGACCTCGTCGAGAGGTTCTGGTCGATGTCGAGACCTGCTTGAGACCCCGAAGATGCCGATAGGGTCCCGATGTTCGAGACCCGAACTCGATAGAGATGCACACGAGGCGGGTGTATAGCCGTTGCACCTAGCCCATCAAGGGCTCATCGAGACCCCCACGGTCACCGATGGGAGGTCCGCGATCTGTGAACTCTTTTCGACTCATATTTTGTGCACTATATAAGCTTCTTCTTTTCAAAACACCAACAATTTTTTGCAAATATTTTTTTTGACTAATTTTCGAGCATTGATTCATTTTTGCAAATCAAAGAGGCAAAGTCATAACTCCTACATTTAATTAGATGCATTATCTTTTTGTGAGAGTTTCTAGTTGTGTGAACAATACCATTTCTCAATCCTTTATTGTATTGAGTGAAATCCTTGTGTGGGAAGCATAGGGTTGCTATTCTAGGTTGAGTAGTAGAGTGAAATCCTGAGAGTGTGTTCTTGGGTTCCTAATCTAGGTTGATTAGGAGTTGAAATCCTTAGCGGGTAGCTTAAGATTAAAGCTTAGTTGGAGGCTAGGTGTTGATGAGTCTTGAGAGAAGTTGCTTGTGTGTAATCAAACATTTCTTTGAGCTAATTATCTTTACTTAAAATCGAGGTTGGAAAGCAGCCACGTACGGTCGGCCGATAGGGAACGAAGCTTCGTTAAAATAAATGTGTATCATTATTTCTTTCCTTACCTTTTACTTTAGTATTTACATTAATTCCGCATTATTAAATTTAAACTGAAAAAAGTTAATAACTTAACTTAAAAACCTTATTCACCCCCTACAAGGGTTAAATCTAGGCTAACATTTTAGTGCCTTGATATGACATTGATTTGGGATAACCCCTGACTCCGAGCTTCGGTATGGAGTGATAGCAAGCAAGTGATTGAGCTTGGCGTTGCTTATTAACGTACTTCTGATGGCACATATGACTTGTTGTTGTAGAGTGGGACTTGAGGATATATTTCCGATGGGACTTAGTAGAGATTTGGCCTCGCTTGATTTAAGCTATGAAGTTCTGCATCACTTGCTTTTACTACAACGACCTTAAGCGGCTTGTTGTTGTAAATAATATTAATCGATATGAAGGTGGAACATTTAACCTTGTTGATGATACCGATCAACTAGACAGGGGTCTTAATAATGCCTAGAATCCGGCTATAGGAATTTGGCTTCGGTTATTCCTATAGCCACGGGATTTGATGAATCAAACTGAAATTTGTCAATTTAATTAAATCAAGTTATGAATAATCGAGGGGGGCTAGTAGTTTAATCATGAATATTTAGGCGTTCTTGAGAACCTTTCGTGATTACCGATTTTTCTTGGCTTGAAGGATGTGCGTTGTGCAATAATACTTGATTTGACGCCTATTATGGCGATGCGGAAGGAGGTGTTTTCCGACCACCAAGTGGTGTTCTGGCGGCGAGGTCTTTAAAGATTTAATTTAGAAATTTGAGGAGATGTCGTTAACAGATTTTACCGAGGGGTTTATTGTGTATTTTGAATGAATGGGAGTTGGTTGAATTGTGAATGATTTATAGGTTTCTACACCTTTTCTAAACCATCAACCCTCGAGAGACGCCATAATTTAGGTCAATTTTACCGTAGAAATGTCACGTTCATTAAGCGGTGTTTATGATCGATCTAGTGCTAGAATTTATATAATTCTATTGAGTATATATCTCCGGTTCAAACCTTACTAATAGTATCAGTGGATGCATTTTAGAAAAAAGCAATTACAATAATATTTATAGATCATGAAGTCCTCAAATTATTGTTATAGAAGTAAATTGAGTACAATACTCGCGGGATTTTCGTAAAAAATACTCCGTATATTTTATCCCGTGTATGTATTTCTAATAAGTTAACGAAATTTATTTTGGAAAAACTAAAGTGATGATACAATAAATTATATAATTGGTAGATTATAATTAGGTGTAACAAATACTGTCATACAATTTATTGTAACAAATTTTCTAACGTAAGTCATTAATATAGCCATAGATTAATAATGATGCCTATGCATAGATGAAGACGTAGTAAAATTAGGACTATTAATTGATATAATGATATCTATTTAATTTCTTCATTTCAAACTTATCTCACAATAAAACTACTGTTCCTATATTATGATTTGACTAAAATTTAATTTTACCAAAAACATGTGACATTCTCATATTCAAATTTTTAAAAAAGTTTTTGAGGAATATAGGAATATCTGCATGATAGAAATTAAAACCTTTTTAGTCGGAAATTGAAGTATATAACTCTATGCTACTTGATAAGAAAACTATATGCTAGTTCATAAATGTACTCCAGTGAATATGATAATTTTTAGTCTTGAAAGACTTGACCTATTCACTTACATTTGTTTTTAATTCGATCTTATCATTGCATGACTGGAATTTGGAACTTCGATATCGCAAGTAACATAACGGGACGTATACACTTACATCATTAACCTATTTATTAAAGACACAAGTTAGAAACTATGTTATTATGATTATTCGAAACAATTTGTTAACCCGATGGTTAACATTTCTCTCAATTTTTTTAACTTTAGTATTAAAAAGTGCTTTTTATAATGGCTTTTTTTTATGTCCTCTTTGTGTTATTTAAAGTGCTCTCTAAGACATTTTTTGTAGTAGTGAGCAACACATACTTATATGATATCTACTTTTTCAATTATTAAGATTTCCTAAATTATCTATGTATTAAAGTGGTACTCCGTCCTTCCCATGTAGATTGTCCTCTTTCATTCATTTTTTCATTTCTCATAACCTGTTTTATTTGATATTTTTTGTGTTAGATCCACTTTAACTATTTATGTATTAAATTTTTGAAAAAATCACATCTAGACAATCTTTATTGAGAGAATGGAGTATTATATAGTAAATCTAATTCATTTCTGAAGGGCGGTGTAGAAATGATTTACTCCCTCCGTTATTAATTATTTGGGATGTTTTTTATTTTGGGAAATTCCATAATTGATTGCTATTTTAAGAGATAAAATTGATTATGTAAGACGAATTCAAAATTTTCTTACAATGTGTGCAAGTTAAAAACTCGATATTTGTTAGGGATGGAAAGATGCGGAATAGCCCATAGGTAGCTTGAACTATAATATCGAACTTTCTTAATTATCCGTTTTCCATGTTCACTTACATGTGGTCCATCATCCATAAGAAGCAATGATTTTAGCCTTTTAACCAGATATTCTAAGTTTGATCCAATTTGATTTTGACTTTGACCCAAATCAAAGTCAACAAAACGACCAAGAAAAAAGTACCTTTATCCACTAGCCTCGATGGCTTTAACCAGAGTCCATACTTTTCCGGCGAATATGTTGAAGAACATGACAAATTTGGTACATTTTGAATATGTTTCAGCTGAATGTAGACGAAAAATGAAGTTGATAGCTTCATTTCACTCCCAAGAATCAACTTATTCACATATAGAACCCACCAAAAGTCAACATCAAGGCAAGAAAGTGAAGAGGTGGAAGCCTATGTGTTTGTACTACACTCATGGTATGTGCACCAAGGTATCCATTTCACCATTAGTTATTTGTGGAACTAGGAATTATACTTAGGAGTGGCGGAACCAAAGTATTTTGTATAAGGCCGACTTTCTACATATACTTATACTTATGAGGCAAAATATAAATTTAGGGTCGAACAACATAATTTTTGAAAGAATGATTTATGGAGTTTTTCAAAAATGCTTAATAAATTAATTTTTCAAAAATTAGAGGGGCGACTGCTACTCTAGTTCCTCCAGTGGAAGTATGTATAAAGATTTGAGCTTTTTAATATAAAAAGGCTCCCTCTATTTTATAAAGATTGTCTTAGTTTTAAATTTTGAAAGTTGGATGTATAAAATACTCCCTTTATCTCAAAGAGTTGTCGAATTTAAAATTTTGGTGGTTGAATTTCTGAATTTGAACTCAAGTATATTTATATATTTTGTGTAATATTTGGTGATTTTCCATGCTTTGGGGAGCCAAATATTTTATATTCTTTGCCTATCGAATATAATGGTATAAATCAGAATGCTCACTTATCATCTATTATGCATTAGTAGATAGTGTGATAGTGTTTGCCCTTACTTTTAGGTTAATTCGGAAACAACCTCGTTGTTATTACCAGGGTAAACTATCCGAATTCCATTACCCTGCTTTTTCTGGAGTCTCGTAAGAGCGTTGGATATGTTGATATTGATAATGTATAATATTTAGTGAAAATATATTAAAAGGATGAAATTTTCAACCTACGTAATATTGACTTCATAATTTTGATTTAAAGTAAAGTTATAAGTGTCAGTTAAGAACCAAAATTTGTTAATTTTCATCATTTGAAATCAAACTATACTTTCTTTTTTGGATGGGATAGTAAAGAGTTTATGTTGCCTCAGCCAATGGCTAAGATGGCATTTTGTATGTAAATTTGTTCCATCAACATGCCCCAGCCTCTATAAAGAGGCTCCTCCTAAGCAGTGTAGGGGTAGCATCGTATGTAGTCTAACCCTTGTGATAAGAGGGAGGCTGTTTCCGAATTCAAACAAGAATAATTATCTACTGCGGTCTACATCACAATAGATAAGAAGTGTAGGGAGTCATATTAATTTATTCTATTATATCAAAGAACCAGAGAATATAAAATATTTTCCTCTGTAGGACATATAAATGGTCAGTTTTGTTGAATTATGCAATTTTTCTTTGACTTATTAGGGGGATGATTTTGCACATTTGGAGATGTTTAATCACAATAAATGTGAGCTTGAGGATGACTTGGAGTGGAAGAGTCAAAGAAAGGAACTTGGTAAAGTAAGGGAGCAGAAATTTGATTACTTTTTAGTGCTTGATTTGGAAGGGAAAGTGGAAATTCTTGAATTTCCGGTCCTATTGTTTGATGTGAAATCTATGAATGTAGTCGATTTTTTCCACAGGTTTGATCTTCTCTCTATCGATTATTCTCACAGCTGATATTGATCTACACCCTCATTATTAATCAGTTTGAATGTCCTATAGGTTTGTCAGACCATCTAAAATGAGCGAGTCCAGGATAAATGAGTATATTGAAGGGAAATATGGAAAATTAGGAGTTGACGGGTATGAATATCTTTCCAGTTTTGTATTCTTATACCTCTTGTGGGCATTTTTCTCTTTGGATTTTCACTGACCTGCTTGGATGTGAAAAGCGGCTAGCCTGGTTTTTTTAGCTTTAATTGTATGCTAGTCCTATAACTTAACTTAAGGATTCAACCATATGGCCAGCTTTCACTAATTTGTTTCTTGATATTTACTTGTTGATAAGCACTAGATACTTGACTGTGTTGTCAAAGTAAACAAGAATCATTTAATCGGATGAACTTTTCTCGCTTTAAGTAAATGGATATCTAGGTTTTTACTATTGCTTGTTGTTCTTGAACAAACTCAACTGACATTCAAAATGCCTGTAAAGTTTCGACAAGCACAGTAACTTTTAGAAAGCAAACAGTAATGCATTTCAAATATCTTCTGCAGTGTTTGGCATGATACAGCTATCCCTTTCGAAGAAGTTATTCAACAATTTGAGAATTGGATGGAAAGTCACCAGTTATGGAGAAAGGGTTCTGGTGGGCCTTTGAGTAAATCTGCATTTGTAACTTGGTATGTTACTATGTTTGCAATTCTGAATTATGAATGTTAGAATTGTTTCAATTCATTGAATACAGAGCTCTTCAAGGTTTCACTCATCTCGTTCTTGTCCGACTTAACATTTGATTTCCTGGTTTTGAATTAAATATGCATGATCATGAATTGTTCTTATGTACGGAAGTCACTTTGATTGAGCTTCAGTGTCTATATTTGTATATGTTGATTATCTTTAATATTACTTGATGGATGTTAATGCACTTAATCTCTTTGACCTTTTGCTAGCGGGAATTGGGATGTGAAGACAAAAATACCCGATCAATGCAAATTATCGATGGTGAATCTTCCCTCTTATTTCATGGAATGGATCAATTTGAAAGACATCTTTCTCAATTTCTACAAAAGGAGGGTAAGTGTGGATAAATAAATTATTATGTGGTCTTCCAGTTTGTGATAGGTCTTGGACTCTTGGTGAATGTTTATGGAAATGCAATTGATCCACTCTAATGGAACTTTGCTAATAACTACTGGAGGTTGGATCAGTTTGTTATTCTTTTGCATCTGATTTCTAAATTTTAGATTCATAAAAAGTGATAATTCTCCTTTGTTTCTGGTTGATACTCTCTTTCATCAACATGAGTAATTTACTTTTTTCTGGTAACATGATTATAGGCTCCTGGAATGCTTTCAATGATGCGAGAACTTCAAATGCCGATGCTAGGAAGTCACCACCTTGGAATAGATGACACTAGGAACCTCTCTAGGGTATTGCGTCACATGCTTAATGATGGCGCATTGTTGGAAATAACTGCAAGAAGGAACAGAGAATCCTTTTCTAAGGTCATGTATCAGTTCACAAATCGTGTCTAGCCGTCTGCATTTTCTATTAGTGCATGTTCATTCATATCTTTTATGAATTCCTTGGAGGTATGAAGAGAATTCATCCATCAACATGTACCCCCTCCGAATAATGTTTTGAAGAAACTCTTGAATTGGTAAGATTGGGCACAGGGAGGTTCCTCCAGAGCTTATCGGTTTCTGTAAATCCACCAAAAAAATCGAATCAAGAAATTTGAGTTAACAAAGGAGCCCATCTTATGGAAATTCAGTTTTGTTATGCTTTGATCATCACTAACACACGATAGCATCCAGTAAGTTTGGTCATATCTATACCAAGAAATAGTTATTGCATATGTTAAAATAAAATAAAATATTAAGGAAAGCTCATGGGATTCTGATAACAAGGTCAAGTGTTTAGAGAGACACAATATTAGGAATGCTTACAATATATAGAAATGGGTTTCAGTTATCATCAGAAAACAACACAAGCAAAGGAATATCGAAAATTCAAGTGGCTGAAGTTGAAGCAGCTAGTGCTAAAACTGGAGAATGGCAACAGGTGCATCTGAGCTGACTTGGAAGAAGAGGTGGTATAATATGTGGATCTCATCATATTTATCAGTGATGGCGATTGAAGAGAACCAAAGAGGCTCAATTTGAAAGTATGGGAAGCCAACACTGCACAATGATGAAAAGCATCCTTCCGCGAAGTTTGGGCCAGACACAATATACATAATAGCAGTGAAATCAATCGTCAATGATGCTACAGAGAGAAACAAGAATATCAGGCCAACTATGATTCTGTTTGGCAAGGAATGCAGGTACAATGATCCTTTAAAAGTGGCGAGGATGTAAGAAAAATGTGGATAAGAAGATCAAGACTGGGTAATCAAGATGAGAGAGAGTGCATTTGAGAATGCAAAGGAGCTTTTTTTTTATAGGCTTTTTCATTTAAGAAGTTGTTAAACCAGTATGCTTTAGTTGTGCAGCGGCAAGACAGGTGTAACAATCAATGCCTCCGACAATGCACGAATTTTGCTGCATTTCTAATATCCATTTGTTCTCATATCCGGCTTAAATCCTGGTGCGTTTCCTTAAATACCTCTATAGATTGTTTTTGCCTTCGTTGTTCTTCGATTTTTTCGTTGGTCAGTATTTTCTCCGATTTCTACTCCCAGACAAGTGAAATGCATAAATACCAACGCATGGAAGTGGATATGACAAGTTGAGATGTATAGAACTGTATATTGTTCCATATTAATCACATATGTATGAAGGTAAGATGTCAAATATAGTGCTCTATTTTGATGATTTCGTAATAGACTCAAAGTATAATTGAGAAGATGATATCACGTTTGAAATGCAGTTAAAAGAATTCAGAGTGTTACCTTGTACCAGCGCTGCTCACGCTGCATTCGGAGCCACCACTCCAGCCCAGAGAAGTATCAAGACGGCTCTGGAGGCAGTATGTGCGACCCTGAAACAGAACTTCTTCTTTTTCTTGTCAGTTAGATTTAAAATTTCGGGTGCGCTCTTTTGCAAGAGGCAATGCTGAATATTTTTTCATGTCTGTATGGCTGCAATGTGTGGAGAGCAGAATGCAAATCATCGTTATGTAATTTACGATTTGCTCGAGAAATGCATCTAATATAGTTCCACCATTTCGTGAATTCCATTTTCAGCTGCTAAAAGGAACAACGGCTTCAGAGATTCGTCGCCCATGCCATATATAACTCATTCTCAACACACATTCCTTAGGATTTCGATTGCTAAAAGATGCCTAATCTTGGCTTTAAAAGTAAGATCACCGATTGACTGAACTGCAGTATCATACAGAATCGAAGTAACATCAGTTTTTAGAGAGCAATCCTTAAAAAGTTCTCAATCAGAGAGTAATATGAGGGAAGGATTTTTTTAGGCACCCTATTTTTTTAGACTTTCTTAGATTGCTATATATCTGTAAAGTACTGCACAGAAGATTTAAGAAAAGTTAGCATGTAATGAAGAGAATATGTTGTTTTTTCATATCATGTAGGATGAGAGTCACATCTCTAGGTGTCGTTGAGATTTACCTCCCCAGGTTTTTCTTGAGTACTTTTCATACAGGTAAGTACTACGTTTGTAAGTGAAACTTGACTTAGTAGTAAACAAAAAATATGAATTCATGTCATGGTTAGGTAAATGCATTGTTTCTTTTGCAATTTACTTTTAGAGGGCTTCCAAGTGTTCATGATGGAGACTTTCAAAATGGCCATTTATCGTTTTTCATAACACAAATACCTGGGAGAAAGGGTAGGACAAAATCAACTAAAATTGAAATATTTCTTTATGTTCTTTAGAGAGTAAGAAACTAACGGGGGTATATCAGGACTGCAGCTTATTAAGGGAAGTTCTACTAAGAAATGCTCGAAGGTTCAAAAAAATCAGCAAAATGCTGCAATGAGGGCTGTTACGATATTCCATCTTCATTATTTGACGTTCAAAATGTTTGATCATATGACAGCTTACTTTCAATACTTTTGCTTTATTGACCAATTTTCATATAGAAGTTTTAAGCTATGTACATGATCTGGCATTTTGAGGATGTCATGTCGAGGCTTTATTGATGATTTGGTCCTAAATATAATCTGAGATGCCAGATTGAGTGTACTTTTTTTGTAATCTCAAATGGCAGGTAATGCAAATTTGGTCGATAAGAGTGGCTGAAAAGATAAATAGCTCGTCGTTAAAGGGAATAATTGCGTTAAGTTTGAGCGAAGCAAGGAAGTCTGCTTTGGGGCAATTGCTTTATTTGATTAATTTTTTGCGGTAAGTTTCATTTATTTACTTTTCCTCCGAAATTTTGAAAAATAGCACAAGTCTAACTCTCATTTCAACTTTGCACCACCTTGAGTGCACCGGCTAAAATAACAACCCCTCCCTAAAAATATTATCTTTACATGCTTTCAACTATTGGATAAATACATGGTTTTGCCTCTTGATGCACGACTCTAGAGGTCAGTTGTGAAGTGATAATGTCGCGATAATGGCAATTGTTATTTTGTTGTTATCAGATGCCTATATCAAGTGTTGTAATCTATCTCAAACTCTTGTATAAGTGATTATAAATAGAATGCACCTCACATCATTAATGGTGAGATTGAATTGATAATTATTCTTGTCTATTAAAAGGTGGAGTTAAGTTCAACATGGTATCAACCGGGGTTCTATTCTTCAATCACTGATCTATCGACATAGTTTTTTAGCAGCAGATACTCCGGGATTACTATACCTCTGACAACTGCAACAATGTCTCTCTTCCTCTACCTACATACAACTCTACTGCTTCAGCCTCATATTATGTTCCCTTTCCCACAGCCACATATGCTCCTCTTTACTAATCTTTTCGTCTCATCCACCTACACTACCTACTCATCTAACCTCAGCCCTTTCATCTGATGATGCCGCCATATCCCTGTCATAGCCATTCTTCCCCTCACCCTCCACATCCACTCCCTCAGTCCACCCGTTTCCCACCCCCACCCCACTCACTCCAACTTCATCCACACTTCATCTCAGTTAAACTCACAAATACCAATCATCGCGCCACTGGCAAACTCAACTTGACCCCTTTTTAGAGTGGACAAAGTTATATGGCTATGTTATTGATGGCTACGCTTCAGTAATCCCTCCGTCTCATGTAATCTCTTCTGCAGGTGAGCTACTACCAAATCCGGCATATGACTTATAGATTCCTCAAGATCGAGGTGATACTCACCCTCCTGATTTCATCCCTTTCTGAGAACACTCCCCGGACGTTGGCAAATAGACATCTCGAGATGTATGGCTCATTCTTCACACACGGCTCTTGCCACAGCCCCTCTTTTCAGGCACCTGAGTTTAATGGAGCAATAATGTTCGTCAAGCAACAGAAGACAATGAGTCGGTCTTCTTTTCTCAAAAACCAAGGATATCTTTGATAAACGTGGCTATTGGCAAACAACCCTCCCATGAAGTATTTCTCATCTACATTGTAAAGGGCCTGAGGACAGAATATAAAGATCTTAAAACCTTTGTGTATGGTCGTAGTTCTCAAGTTACGTTCGAAGAACTCCACAATTGTTACTCACATGAGTTTGTGAATGGTGATGGTCAAGCGTCTATGACCTTGTCTACACACAAGGTTTTATTACACCCACCCTCCCACCCATCGTTCATTATGTTCAGAGGGATGAAATCAGTTTCATCGGGGCGGGGTCGATTCTCTCAAGCCTGACTTTCACGTGGTACTGGCTGAGGCTATGGAGGTGATGACGTGCCCTCTCAAATATACTTCAGGGGGGTGTAACAATGCCGTGGGTGTCTCATCCAAACAGCGGTGTTTTGTGTGTGAATCTACTATGCATTTGGCCAATTCATGTCCGCATCGCTCGTCTAATCCTCAGGCCAACTATGCTGCTCCTCGGTTTTGATTCATTTCAGGGCAGTGTACATCTCTATAATGGATCTGCTAACCATGGCTCCACCGAGCGCATCCTATGTTCAAGCTGGGTTCCCCACTGGTACATCTTACCATGTGCACCTGACTTAGCTACTCATGCCTCCGAACCATACAATGGTGTCGATCCTTTACAAGTGGCAAACGGTAAAGCTGTTAAATATTGCTCATATTGAGGTACCTCCTCTATTGATTCATCGAGGTCGTTCTCTTGCTTTAACTAATACTTTGCACGTACTCAATCTAAAAGCATCTATTGTCTGTTCAAAAGTTCTGTCTCGATAATAATGTTTACTTTAGAATTTTTCCTTTTCATTTTGTTATTAAGGATCAGGTCGCGCATCGACCCAGCCTTCTCTCGGAGCAGTGATCATGGCATATATCGTTTCATCGGCGTCCGTGTGTCCTCCCCATCAAGTGCGTGTGTGTGTTGCCATGTCTGGTCAAGTGTCAATGCTGGTATAGCGTCATGGAGTTAGGTCATCCTAATGATGGGTACTATGCGTAGTACCTCTCCTTAATAATAGTTTTTGTTTAGGCTCAAAATTTTGATTTCGTCCTGTAAGTCTTGCCCGTGGGTAAATTGTCAAAAATTCTTTATCGTTGAGTGTCGCGCAACACCATGCCATGAGCGATATTTCGATTTATCGGGACACACTATTTCTAATGGTTATCGTTATTTTGTTATTTTTGTCGATGGTTTTTCTAGTTTTGTTTGGTTTTATCCTTTAGTTTACAAATCTAGAAGTATAGGTCTTGTAATAAAATTTATTTCAAACTATTGGGATTAATCATTGAGTATTCTGCCTCCCACACTCACGAACAAATGGAAAGGGTCGAGGCGACACCAAATCATATTCTAGATACAGGGGCTAACTCTACTCTTGCATGCTAATTTGGATATGTCATATTGGTATTATGTGTTTGAAACGTCGGTCTAAGCAGTAATAGCCTTCCAACTCAGTTAATCAAGATATATCGGCGTTTGAATGTGTTCATCGTCTCCTGATTACCCGTTCCTCCACCGGAGTTTTTGGGTGTCTTTGTTTTCCATATTTGCGTCCTTATAACGTACATAAATGTACTTTTTGTTCTATTCCTTGTGTATTGTTTTTTGGGTTATAGCCCAGTCATAATGGTTATTGTTGTCTTGATTTGAGTAAAAGTTTATATATTATCAAGTTTGTCAAGTTTTTGAAGATTGGGAGTTTTCGTGTCCAAAATAATGGTTCATCCCGTATAAATTCATCTGCTTCTAATTTAGCTACTCCATGTCTACCTTATGTGAGCACTTCTTTAATGGCTAATCATGACACACTTGCACTCCCTCGCTTACCATTGTCTCAAGCACCACCTATACTGTCTTCTTTACCTACAGTTGCACCACCAGTCACCTCCATCTCACCTGTTGCACCACCTGCAGCTCCGACCATCGAACCACCTGTTGTATCCTTAACCCAAGCCGTGGCCTGCTCTTCCACCTTCTTCCCATGACTCGCCAACATCAACACCATCTCCTCAGCTGACTACCACCACTTCCATAAACTGCCCACCACCTCGGCCGTTTACATCACCTGGCTCGATCATCTCTCAATCTCCTTGGCTTCACCATGACTCTACGGTTACAATCCGAAACCATCCCTTCGAAAAATGCTTAGCCATCCCTCGTGCCTTTGTGCGAATCCCAAAAGAAACTGAACCCACATGCTTCACCCAAGCAAATCATAACCCCTTATGGCGCAGTATTATGTGTGAAGAAATTAATGCGATGATCCGCACCAATACCCTGGTCCCTGGTTTCTCTAATTCATCTATAGACATTGTCAGTTGTCACCAGCCCAGGTCTTTAGATTGAAAAAGGACTCAAATGGTCATGTTACTCGTCGAAGCGATGCATGCCCAATTTGCCCAAAGGGTAATCATCAATTAGCCGGTATCGATTTTATTGAAACTTTAGTCGATTTATTAAAGCGCTTTACTATTCGCACTATATCTTATCTATTGGTGTTTCATTTAAATGGCCCCTTCGTCCAAATTGATATTCAAAATACTTTTTACATAGTGCTTTAGATGAAACGGTGTATATGGTGCAACCTCCGGGGCTTTGTTACGATGAGCGTTATCCTGGTTATGTATGCAAATTGCACAAATCTCTTTATGGTTTTGAAGCCGAGGCACCTGGTGTGGTTTAGCTGTCTTCGAGGAGTTCTGTTATCTTACGGGGGTTTTTGCGATCAGAAAGCAAACCTCGTTGTTTGTGTTTTCTCGTGCAGGTACCTGTCTTGTGATGCTGGTGTATGTTGACGACATCTTGGTCACTGGTAATCGGTTGTCGGATGTGAATTCACTTCATCTCGACTCTTAGCTACTCGTTTAGTTACACAAGTGATCTTGGCGAGTTTAATTTTTAAGGTATTGAAGGCATTAAGCGGTCGGATGGTTCTGGCTTACTGCTCTCCATAACGATGTTGCTTGATCTCTTGAAAAGGCCAGCGTGCGTTTCGGATGTGAAGCCTATTTCAACACCAATGTCGACTTTCACATTTGACGGTGTTGCGATTTCTTGCAACTTTGATGTCGAGGCGTTTGAATGTAATAAGAGAACGAATACCTGCATCGACCCTCGTAGTCGAGATATCGTTCGCTCTTGTGGCGACTTTGGAGTTCAATTTCTTGGGGAGAGATCTGAGTATCTTTCTAACAATTTTTTCTTCAGACATCTTCTCGCCAAGATCATAAAATTCATTGGATATATCCTTAAGCCTGATAATAAATTCAATGATGGTCTCATCTTCATTCATTCTCAGATTCTCAAATTTGGTGTTGAGAAGTTGGAGGCGACACATACGAACCTTATGAGTTCCTTCAAATACACATGCAAGTGTTTCCCAAGCTTCTTTGGCACTGGCACATGTTCACACAATCACGTATTGCATCGGGGAAGCCGAATTTTCAGTGAGGCTTAGCGGTTCCTTTCTTGTCCGTTCCGTCTTAGGTTTCTCATTCGAGGTGCCGTCACGTAAGAATCCGTTATGGAGGAGTCCATCGGTCAAAACAAATTTCCATGTTTGATATTCATGGATCTCGGAAAAGCAACCGTCCTACTTTCTCTTCCGATATGCTGACCCATCAAGTTATGGGGAAGACTTTTGTACTTAATCCCATTTGTGAAATAAAGTAAAGATCTGGCTGGAACGCAGCGTTGAACCACCGTTTGATGTAGGTTGGACAACCGCGAGCGAAACGAGCGAAACCAAGTGTTAAGGCAGGCGACATCGGTAACACTTGGACATAACCGCGATGGAGTTGAAAGCGGAGATATCTGATGCGATAAAAATACTACAAGATGGCTTGATTGGTCTGACATGCGCACGTGCAGGGGCAATGCGCCCCGATGAAGGGAGTCCACTATGATAATGGGAATTACAAATAGTGCTTATCTCCTCATTCTACTCGATCAAGATGTATAAGTCCGGCTCCCACGACTTTGCTACACCTATCATCATGACACGCTACTATCTACAATATGTGTTTACAACGTACATTAAACAACTAAAAGTAAGGCTGTCGTAACCAAGTGTTACTTGACAGGTTATGCATCTTAAAGAGTTTTTATAGAAACATTTCAAAATTTTACGATGGCTTTACAATAAAAAGATAAAATCTCTTAAGCTCTTTTCATCACAAAATAATCTGAGAACTCTATTATTTTCGGTTAGGAAATGCAGAATGCAAGTGAGACAGCACATATAGTGTAAACCTGAAACAAGTTGTAATCCACAACCAACTTCCATATGAAAACCTTTCACAATTATACGATACTTTCCTTGTCATGCTTAAATCCCGTCTATGACTTTTATCTTTGGGGGCCAGGGAGTACGCTCGAAGACATTACCATATATTACGGGGCGAAAATATCTCTTGAGTATTCACCGAGTCAATGAAATGCCGAAAATATCTGCGCCGCATGTTGTGACGTGACTGATTGCAACCAGCGTCTTCGACACTTGGGTACACGACAACCGTCATTGTTATAATTTTCCCCTATCAACAAAATTGTTAGCCAATAAAACACTAACAAGTAGCAAAGTTGAAGAAGCCGATTTCCCAATTCTAAATTTGTAAAGTGCGGCCGATTGTTTATTATATATTTAGGTGAACTCACAAATAATTGTTTGTGAATTGTGCAAAAGGTGTCGTGGAGTTAAAAGTAGTAGTTTATTATATTTAGCTCAAAACATTTGAATCGTGTATTTGTGAGTTATAGAATTTTGGACCTATTGAAAGTATACTATCCAATAATATGAGCAGTCACAAACTAATATTAACCCAATAATTAAACTTTAAATATAAAAATTAGAGGGGACGAATGATATAATTTTTGAAAAAATATATAGTATTATATTTTTTTTTAAATCCCAGGAGGCGTGTCACGTCTTTCACTGGATTACTTTGTTGATGAAGAAATGATGGGTTGGATGGGTCAACTTTTCGGCAAACGAGCAGAGTGTTAAAGAAATCAGATTTGACTGGATGGCATTCCCTCAACTCAGTTCGCTTGAACTGTGTCAGTTGGCCGATCTGGAGAAGTTGATTATTGATGAAGGATGCTTGCCAAAACTCATCATGTTACGATTGGCTTCTTGCTACAAATTGCACTTAATCATTTGCTGGAGAAGAGATTGAAGGCTCTCTATCTATTATGATGGTTTTTCCTTGGTGGATTTTTCCCAAAGTGTTGTTCATTAATAAAGGAAGCATGAAATCATATACTTCCACGTTGTTGATTGTTGCTCGGATTTGCTTTCTTGTTTGTCTTTCCAAAGCTCGTTTGCTTTTTTGTTTGTTTGCTTGCTTGTTTGTTTACTTTGTTGTTATTTTTCCAGAAGTACAAAGTGAGGGTATTTGGTTTTAATTGTGTGATTGTGCTCATGAGTCATGACAATACAAAAATAAAATGTGTTTGTGATATAGTATAGAGTCTATCAATTGGTGATCACTGCATAACTGAATCTCTTTCTAATTGTCGTTGGAGATGCTAGGAGTTTTCATGAACATCTTTATCATATTTTCTATATCAAAAGAGAATACCTTTGCTTGTTTGTTTACCCCTAGTTAAATATTACGTACGGAGACAATCTTAAACGAAAAATAAAAGATTTTTACTATAATAATTTATTTTGTATTAAAGTATTCAAAGATTAACTCAATAGATTGAAATTTACATTAAATATAAAATAATGAATTTCAAATAATATAAATTAGATTTCATATTGTCTTTAATTTATTTTCAAGTACAACAATATCATATTTGTCATTATTTATTCACTTTATTTTCTTGAATTTTACTTTTATTATTTAGATTATTTTAGTACTTAGTTTTTATATATATAATTTCCAAAATGTTTTTTTACCTCCATATATATTAAAATTTATTATTTTATTTTTTAATAAAATAATCAAATTATGTTTAAAATAAATTGAACTTAAATACGATGTCCAAGGAAATAATTTACAAATCATTTCAAATATTACACTACTATGAAGATGTTAACAAATAAAAATGTTAACAAATAAAAAATTTCTCATAATAGTTTCATCATCAATTTGTGCTTATTAAATGATTCATATACATAGTTTGATGATCTAGTCGATTTCGGTGTTGGGCGGGATCACAAATCTTAAAGTCAGAGCTTTGATGCGCACTTGGTCCAAATGAGGAGTTCTTGCAAAACAAAAGACGGTTGTCGGACGGAAACACTCCGGCTTGATCGAGTCGATCAAAGGATCGAAGAGTTTTTTTAGTTTACGAAAGAGAGTACTTGGGTATCAGTGAACACTTGATTTGGCCTCGAGGTTTACCTTTAATAGTTTGTTTGAATCGTTGGCATGATGGCTCTTAATTTACCATTAATGATTTATGACTCGTTAAGGGATGCGTGTAATTATGGTCTTATTACCCTCTTGAATTGAAAATTTGAATCAAAGTCGTTGGTTTTTAACGGTTACCAACTACCATTTGAGACAACTTAACTCGTTTAATTTGGGGCCCACTTTCGTGATGAAATTAAAGTCATTTTATTCGGTGTTTTGTTCCTCGTCCAGCGGGGCCCAATCTCGTTGGGCCGTGCGGAATCGGCCATTTATTTATGAAATTATCATTTGCCTCGAGACCGCCCATTTCTATGGGTCGGATCTTGAACTATAAGGTAAGATGCTTCAATTCCTCGTCTGCGTCGAGGCGCCTTAACATCTTTGCATTAATGCCTTCCCTTCTCGAAATGGTTGAGACCCTTCACGATCCCTTCCGCTTTTATTCATTTCCCCCCAGATCTATTTTTTTGGAAAACCGCCCGCCTCTTCCTGCCATAAAGTGAATATAAAAGATTTCTTGGGAACACCTTCGCCGTTGTCTTCCTAATTATCTCATTTTTCCCCTCCGGTTATAGTGTAGGACACCTCCAATTCATGCCAGAAGGCAAAGGTTCTGACAACGTTGGGTCTTACTAAAATCCCCTAGTTTTCCTCACTCACTTACAGCGTACAGGTGAGAGTGATTCCTACTGCGCTCGCTTAGCCACCCGTTGGCCTCGAGGCCTGCGTCTTCTCGTAAAGCCCTCCTCAGGCCAAAGGCGGTGGCCGACATCAGCCGATGTCGGCAACGAACTTTTAGAAAGGATGGTTGAAAGCTAGATTACGGTATAACATCAAGGCCGTCGGTGATTCTCCGGGCCCAAAAGCCCTTGTCAGACTATGGCTCTCCAAGCGAGGTACATTTTTGTTCGTAATGAAAACGTCTTTACGTACACCCGTATGTGAGGGAAGTGTTATCCATGGCGGTATTTGCCCGTCCCAACACTCCCAACATGTGGATTTCCATTGTGGGTTTTTATTAAACGTCTCTTGGCGAGGTGTGACTCGAGGCGGAATTGGCTTTCCTCACTCCTTCGCCCCGGCGTGCCAAAGGAAGGATGGCTTTCTCTACTTCACGGTAGAGCGGAGATGAAAGGGGGTTTCTACAAGGTATAATATCCAAAGTGGAGCCGAGAAACACCGGAAATTTCTTCTTTTGCGCGCCCTCGGGTGAGGAGTGCACTTACCCAAGTATTCACTTCCCCGGGTTCACGTCCCATCGGAAGTCAGAAGGAACAACTTTCCAAGGCACTTGAGCATAAGGTGGATCACGGGTGCCTTCTCAAGCATGCAATAATAAAGGTAGTTATTTACCGCTATGAACAAATAATAATAGCAACTCTCAAATGGTGAAATAATGAGACTAATGTAACTTCAAGCATTTCTTGAGTTACTCCAATTACAATGTTGATTTAGATAACCCAAATGGCTTCAATATACTACCATGTATTCCATGCCCTTTGATTGGGAACTAAATTCTGAGAATTAGGTGGGGTGCTTAGGGTGGGGTAGGGATAAAGTAGGGAGTGGGGTAGGTTAGAGATGAAAGAGGGCAAAATTAAAGTATGCTTGATTTTTTGGTATTATAAAACTTCTTATATGTTAAATTATTTTAAAATATACTTCACAAATTTAATAATTGTGTAGCTCCTTTTTTACCCTTGTTTTCATGTCAAAAAGCCGGGTTTAGGGATACGTCGAGAGAAAAAGAATAGTACAAGACCACGCCCCCGAGAAAAGAGCACAGCATAGTTCGGGGGGCCGAGAAGTGAAAATAAGAGAAATGATAATTCATGGGGCATCGGCTAATTAGCCTCGATTATACGAGATAATAGTTTCACTATTCACCAGTCTTACTAATTGATAAGGCGAAAAGTATAGTAACTTAACTCCGGTACTAACTGTAATGTATAAGAAAAATAAGCATGTTATAAACGTTCAAGAATTAACCATCCTAAAATTTTATATATTGATATTTTGGCCAGAGTATCTGATGGCCAGCATTACCCTAGCGGGTAAGACTCTTTTATAAAGCCTCATCGCTGAATCAAGTCTTATAATTTAGCGTAGTTGAGAATAGCCATTGACTCACTCGTAGGTTGGGAAACATCCAGAAGCAGCCAGTTGCTTCCATATTTTCAAATATTTCAAACGCCTTATAATGCAAACAATTATTGATAACAAAGTTAAGAAATTGTGAAAAGTTACGCTCAATAAATTTCCCGGTAGAATTTCTTTTGAGAATCTTTGAACCAACGTAATCGCTTAATTCTTGTTTTTGGTAAATCTTGAATAACTTTAGCCGCCGATTATCTGGCGGCTAAAGGGAATGTCACGGAATTTTTTTTTTAACTCGAATCACCAACCATATCATCAAAGACTGATTGATGTAGTTCAACTTATCAAACAATGTAGTATAGAAACCATCGCTTGAGCGATACCAAGACTGTCTCTTCGCCCACCGAAATAAACTCAAAAAAGCATCACTATCTCCAATTACCTTGAGGGCCTGCATACCCTGGGTCATATTCGGCACAATCTGAAGTTGTCCAACTGAGTCTCTATATCAGGCTCCCATTTCCACCTCCTCACAATCTCAACGATCTTCGCCATAGCTGAAGCATTTCAATATAAGAGCTTCTTTTTGTCCACACACCTACCATTACATGGTCATCGACCCCAAGCTCCACCGACCTTATCCCTTTTCAACATAAATAACACACTACCAGATTCATCTAAGTACTCAACTTCTAATAATTACTCTTTGACAGCATAAGAACCAGAAATTGCCCGAATCCCACTATTATAGTTCCACAAATAGGACACAATCTTAACCTTAGTGGAGTGATTAACTCGAAAGCCGTTCGAGCAAACAAATGTGTGGTTGTTTCAATGAACCATCTGAATCATCAATACATATCCCAAAAAACAAGCTCTAGGAGAAAACATTAGCTACTAATAATCCGCCCAGATTCCACTAAAAAAACTAGCTTTACGATCAAATAATCTTTCACACACATTCATATTAATAGTAACTTTTCAATAATCCAAGCTAAACGAAAAGGAAACAAAAACAAAGCTGAAAACAAAAATTCACCTAAGGAAACTACTAACAAATCCTAAATCCTAAGTTCACGGGTGCCTACAGTTCATGCAACTTTATTCGAGTAATATTAAAGTAGGCGTCCGGCCTAATAGATGGCAAATTTTATTACTTCAGCAGGTGTTGTCTTAGATATGTAAATTGGAACAACATCAATAAGTGTATGATCGCAATAAGACCTTCAATATACTACTGCATACAAATTTATATGAGCATTATAGACAAATCCAGCGAACAAAAACAATTCAATTATACTACATCCCTTAAAATATCATCAAATTTAACAAACTTTGTAGTTTTAATTAACTTCACATGCGACCCTCTATCCGGATAGATATGTCCCTATGCTCCCAGGACGGAATGATTATCCCTGCCCGATGATTTAATAAAAATAGCCGTCAATAGTAAAATACTAACACGAATCATCCCTCAATGAGAATGGACATAGTATTTGGCGGTAAAGCTTAGTGCCAAATATATATACGGAGTGCTCGTTTTAAGGCGCTGAAATAGATTTTGTCGATAAAGGTAGAAGCTTGACTTCGGCGTACGAGGGTATTATTATTTATGACTTTTATGAAAAACAATTCTATAATATTATAAAATTGTAATAGTAAGTTGTTATGCCGAAAAATAATACATACTTGATCAGCTGCTTACAATGGAAATCAAGTATTTTTATCTCAAAAGCGATTTAATTAGTATATTTTAAAACTTTACATAGCCTATAATTTTACTTCAATTAATTACAAAATTAGAAATATTAATCATATATGAAATATAATTTCATCTTAATTGAAAATTCGATTGATATAAAGGCGTATGTTTAAGAGTATATATAATATAATCTTCAAAATATTAGCGTGTCCCCAAAACTTTGTCCACTCTCTCTATAAAACCTCCGCCCTAAAACACATCCTTATAAACACTTGGGCATCTTCTCTCTACACCTGAAAAACCTTTGAACACGACAAACAATTTGGGACAAAGATTCATTAACATCAAATTAACCTTAAAATCTTAAATTCAATTAACTACAAAAAAAAAACTACAAGAATCAGATGGATTTATTTTGATAGTCAGATGGTTACTAGGGTTTCATCAGTTTCTTGATCAAAGGTTTGAATGACAAGTATTATTATTGATAAAATGACAAGTATTATTGATACCCTTTTGCTTATTTATTGATTTATTCGGTTAGGTATCACATTTGCGTGTATATATGTTTGTATATGTTGCTGTTGACTATAAATTTGGAATTTTTAAGGTACCCAAATGAGCAGGTTTACCATTTGAATGACAAATATTATTGATACCCTTTTGCTAATTCATAGATTTATTGAGTTTGATATAGCATTTGTGTATATATGTTTGTATATGTTACTGTTGACTATAAATTTGGAATTTTGATGGTGCCCAACTGAGCAGGTTTACCATTTGAATGCTCATTTGCTGAACTGGCTGTTGTTTATTGTTGTGTGCAGTCATATTTAGGCGAAAGGCGGTGTTTTGATTGTTAACTGACTAGATCACTTCAGTGTGTGTATAAATTTGTGTGGAAAATTAGTAATTTGTGATGAAAGATAAGAAGTTGAGTAGGAAGAAGCACAAGCGTCTTGATGCGATATATGAGAGAGAATCTAGTAGGAGTCGTAGGGAGGTGGAAGTTATTGAAGCGAGTGACTGTAAGGATGGAGGGGATGAAGTGGACCTGCGTCGTAGTTCTAGAGCTCGTAAGGCCCCAGTTTTGCTGGATACATCACCCTCACCTGCCAAGAAGCGACGGAAGACTGGGAAGGGCAGTGGATTGAGTAATGTTGAGCATGGAAAAGGGGAAGATGGGATTAATATTGAGTTAGATGGTTATGATTCCAGGGATGCAGAGGTAGGTGATGACGGATGGAGGGCGCGACTGAGGTCCAGAGGTAGGGGTGGGGGTTTTAAAGTAAGAGGGCTTGAGGTTTCATCTCCTAGGGGAAAGAGGAAACTGTTTGAACATTCTGACTTAATGAACGAAGAATCAGTATCAGTGGATGGAGATGTTGAAAAGCAAAAACCAGAAGTGGTTGGTGAGGGGACAACTGTCGTGAAGTCAAAGAGACCAGGAAGAGTTAAAGCATCAAATTTTCTAGGGAATCAATCTCCGGAGATTGAGTTGGGAGGTTCTGCAGATGATGACAAAGAGGAGAGTGTTGAGAGAGAGGTATTAGAAGTGAAGGTACAAGGAGACCAATCGATTGTGAGCGGGATTGAATGTGACATTGATAACAACGGAGATGATGGCAATACACCTCCACCATCCGTTGAGATTATCGAGGGGGAAACTAAAGTTGATATACAATTAGAGAAGTGTCCTGGGCCTAGTGATATGTCCAATAGTGCAATTGAAGCCAGTGTACAGTTAGAGGATTGCCAGAGATTATACCAGTTAGGAGATGCTGGCCAATATATACAGGCTGAGGTCGGAACATGTAGTGTTGGAGGAGATCTGTCAAATGCTGTAAAAATTAATGAATCCAATGGTGACTGCAATAAAGATAAAGGGGATTCTGATAAACCTCTTGAAACCCAGACATTTAAGAAGTTGAGAAAGAAACATTATCATTCAGATGACAAACATGAAAAGGTCCAAATCAAGGAGGGAAGGCGATGTGGTTTGTGCGGAACTGGTAGTGATGGCAGGCCTCCCAAAAAATTGGTGCAGGATGGTGCTGGCAGTGACAATGAGGCCTATAGTGGGTCCTCTTCCGCTGAAGAGCCCAACTACGATATGTTGGATGGATTTGGTGATGAGCCTGGTTGGGTTGGACGCCTCCTTGGACCCATAAATGATCGTCATGGAATAGCTGGAATTTTTGTTCATCAACAGTGTGCAGTTTGGAGTCCAGAGGTGTGTTGACACAGTTAAATGATATTGATAGAATTTTAATATTAATTATTCACAGTGAGAATGTGACTCTTAATGCGACCTCCCAACTCTTTTCCATTGTCCTATGCTATATTTGTTAATATAGTCATAACCATTCTGATAATGAAATTATCCATACATTTTATTATAGTATTTTAATATACGAGTATTGTAGTTTCTTATCAGATTGAGCTTTATAATAATCCTTCATTTTGCTGCATTTCTTGTTGCTATTTATCTAATTCTACATATTTCCTCTCAGATTCGATAACTTATTTATCCTTACTTCGTGCATGTATTTGCATTTTCTATTATCTTGTGTTCAAGAGATTAAAACATTCAGCAGTGTACCTTCCGAGGTATTATTTTGAGATGAAAGTGCTATGGGATTTGAACTGCAACCTTGATGGCTAAAAATTCATGTATTTGATTTTGTTGCATGATAGTCTCAGTAAGCGAGATAGGTGAATGACTTCCTTCGTCTGCTGCATGCCTTGTTCCATTACAATATGTTACTATCTTTGAGCTACATATCATGTCAATTTCAGGTTTATTTTGCTGGCTTGGGATGCTTAAAAAATGTGAGGGCAGCTCTTTGTAGGGGAAGGGTCTTGAAGTGCACTCGTTGCGGGAGACCGGGGGCAACAATTGGGTGCCGCGTTGACCGATGCCCAAGAACTTACCACCTGGTTAGTGCATGTTTTGCTGTCCCCATTTTGTGTTGGTTTGCATATCTAGCCACTCTACTTTTCCCTCTTTGATTTTATCATGTAGTGATGTATGTCTCATTGTTTACCTTGACTTGCATTATCTTTTCTCTAATGCTGTTTATTTTTACTGTTTCAGCCTTGTGCACGTGCCAATAACTGCATCTTTGATCATCGCAAGTTTCTCATAGCCTGCACAGACCACAGATATCTTTTTCAACCCCATGGAAACCAAAATGGTAATTACTTAAAGAAATTGGAGAGGAAGAAAATAAAGTTGGAATTGAGGAAGAATTCAAATGATGCATGTCGGAAGGATGTTGAAGCAGAAGAAAAATGGTTGGAGAATTGTGGTGAAGATGAAGAATTTTTGAAGCGTGAAAGTAAGAGACTACATCGAGACTTGTTGAGAATTGCGCCGACCTATATAGGAGGTTCTAGTGGCAAGCAAGATGCAAAAATTGAGGGTTGGGAATCTGTTGCTGGGCTTCAAAGTGTTATTCAGTGCTTGAAGGAGGTTGTCATTTTACCTCTTCTGTATCCTGAGTACTTTGAAAATCTGGGGCTTATGCCACCCAGGGGTGTCCTTTTGCATGGATATCCTGGAACTGGTAAAACTTTGGTAGTTCGTGCTTTAATAGGTTCTTGTGCTCGTGGAGACAAAAAAATAGCATATTTTGCCCGCAAGGGAGCAGACTGTTTAGGAAAATATGTTGGTGATGCTGAGCGCCAACTACGACTTTTGTTTCAAGTTGCTGAAAAATCTCAACCTTCTATAATTTTCTTCGACGAGATAGATGGCTTGGCCCCATGCCGAACTCCTCAGCAAGATCAGACACATAGTTCAGTCGTGTCAACTTTACTTGCGCTAATGGATGGCTTGAAATCTAGAGGTTCAGTCATTGTGATTGGTGCAACAAATCGCCCTGATGCTATCGACCCTGCTTTAAGACGCCCTGGTAGATTTGACCGTGAAATATACTTTCCATTGCCTTCTGTAGATGATAGAGAAGCAATACTCTCACTGCACACAAGGAACTGGCCGAAACCAATTTCTGGATCAATACTCAAGAGGATCGCGAGGAAAACTGTGGGATTTGCTGGTGCAGATATTCAGGCTCTTTGTACTCAAGCAGCTATTATTGCCTTGAGACGAAGCTTTCCCTTGCAGAGGATTCTTTCAGAAGCTGCTGATAAGGCAATCAATGGTCAGCGCCCACCACTTCCATTTGTGGTTGTACAGGAAAGAGATTGGTTGGAAGCATTTTCCTGTGCAGCCCCTCCATGCTCTCGTAGGGAAGTTGGTTGTGCCTCGAATGAATTATTATCCTCACCTCTTCCAATGTATCTTGAATCTTGCTTATTACAGCCCCTTTCCAGAATGCTAATTTCCCTTTATCTAGATGAGCGTGTTTGGTTGCCACGTCCCCTTTCTAAAGCTGCCTCATGTATAGAAAAAGTAATCGTTGCAGCTTTGGGCAAGAGGAAAGTGAAGCGAGATAATTGGTGGTCTCATGCTACTGATATGCTCGAAGAAGCACATATTAGAAGTCAAATTGAAGATGGACTTAGAAATGTTGGAATTATAGAGGGTGGTACCTGTTCTAGTAGTTATGCCATATTAGAGGATAATGGTGATGGTCGTCCAGAGATGGAACTTTCGGGAATGCAATGTGCTCGCCCTGGGTTGCTGCACAATGCATCTTATGCTTCAAGCAAGAAATCAGGGTTCCGCTTGTTGATTTCTGGAAATCCAAAATCTGGCCAGAGGCATCTCGCATCATGTCTTCTTCACTATTTTCTTGGTAATGTTGAGGTGCAAAAGATTGATCTGGCAGCCATTTCTCATCAAGGACATGGAGATGTGGTTCAGGGGCTTCAACAAGTGTTAAGTATGCCTCCTTCTGTTGACTATTTTCATCTGTTAAATGTGAATTCAAGAAGAGAACTGGAATATATATACTGTATATGTTGTGCATCCTTCCAATATTTCAAGTTAACTTATGGTTACCCACAACAGGCAGATATTTTCCTCAGTAACTCATCTAATAGAATATAATGAGATTTCTACATATATGAAATTAAAATATACAGATTGTCCTACGAAACAGATAGAAGGATAATTAGCAGAACATCATCTTTTACATCCTTTACGATGCAAGACCCATGACCACTTGCATTGTCATATTAGCTGTAGTTTCATTCCATATGTTTAGAGCCACTTTTAAGGGTAGATGTTGAGGGTTCAAACCTTGCTGTTTGTTTTTGAAGAACAGAAAATACGACAACTTCATATGGGACTCACTTTTGTGACGATTGATAATGGATCAGACCAGTTTCTCTAGATCAAATTGTACATGGTGCTGTGATTTCCTTCTATTATCATCTTTCCATTCTTATTTCGATTTTTAAATATCATATCCTTTACTTTGAATCCTTAGGATTTATCAATTATTATATGTTGAAGTAATGGTAAATCTCTTATTTCTTGTGGCAGTGAGATGTGCCAGTTTGCACTATTCTATGATATTCATGCCAAGAATAGATTTATGGGCAATGGAGATCTTTAACCAAGAGCAACATTCCCCTTCAACAGAACTTGGATCATCGCAGGGAACATCCTCCAATGGGTTCTTAAGTGTTGATAAGATGGACGGTAATCCAAATAATGAAGGTGTGGATGCTGTTACGAAGCCATCTTATCTCTGGAACTTGTTTGTGGAACAGGTGGAATCCATATCTATAAATTCCTACTTGACGGTCCTGGTGAGTTTTTACTGGCCCTCTCCCTTTATCCCTGCTTCTCCTCGCACTTCGACTGAGGGACTATAAGTAGTCTTTGTTTATTTTGATGGCATTTGGCAACCTTTTTTTAATTGTGGTGTAATTTTAGATCAAATACATGAAGTTACAGTACCATATACTACCTCCATCCAAAAGATCATTACATTTACATTTTCATTAATAAAGATAATAAACTTTACTATCTTGATTCACATCCAAAACTTTTATTTGAATCAAAATTATAAAGTTAATAGTAAAGTATGTTGAAAATACTACATATTGATATATTTTTTTCAAACAAATATATAACACATTAAAAGTTACTCTCTCCATTTCAAATTAATAGACTTTTTCACTTTTCGAGGGACAACTTCAATCATTAATTACTTCTTATATATATTATGAAAATTTAAAATAAAATAATATTATGAAAATATTTTTAAAACGAATCTAATAATATCAATTTTATATTTTTGGGTTAATAATAGTACTTCATACAAAGGGCTGACACGAATCCAACACAAGAATTAGTTTGAAATGGAGGGAGTATTTGAGTTCAAAATTGAAAAAAATCAACTCATTAAAATCAAAATGTGACAATCTTTTAGGGACGGAGGGAGTAATTGATAATTCACTTCTGCTTGTAAACTTATGTGTTCACGTAAATATTCTCATTTTTTTATCTTATGCATGTGAATAACATATTTTGCATCAAGGACAAATTGAAACAACTTTTCTCCTGAATTTTTTCTATGCCTTTGGGTCTTTGTTTCCACGAAGTAGTAGATTGTGTTTAATGAGTTCATTTTCAACAAGCCTGAAGCTCCACCACGATCCTTGGATACCCAAGACATAGAATTCAAAATAAAAATAAAAATGTTTTTATTAGCCAGAGTGAGATCAAATTCTACTAAGAAATGGAGTAAATATTTAGTCAAAGAACAAACATTCCGAGACTGCTAATATACTGCTAGTATTCTAAACGTGGGTGATAAATGACATTCCCCAGACTGCTAATGTATTTCTTCATTCAACATGTCTTGTTTGTACTCATGACTACTGGTTTAGTCAATTCTTCAAATAGGAAAGCTTTTCTCTGTGGCTTATATCAAATGCAAAGGAATCATATATTGATATCATCAGCATTTTTCATGATAGGCTACATCGGAAGTACACTTGTCAAAGCTACCTCATAGAATACAACAGTTTTTCAATGTTGAGAGAATCAATGATAAACTATTGACTAGTATGGGGAATTCAGTGCCTCGGTTTTCAGTGGAGGTCGATGGAAGCTTTGAATTTGATAGTGTTTTTGAGTTGTGTTCTGTTAGATTGTCAAAGGATTTAGCTCAGCACTTCGCACAGTTTATGCATTATGGAAATCATATCCATGTTGCATCTTTTTCGAAGGATAATGTTTCTTATGCAGATCAACCCGGTGTTGGTGGATTGGATAATGTAACAGAGACCAAACAGTTCCCAGCCACTACTGTTTCCCCTGCCTCCCAAATAAATATTTCAGTTAAAGGAAAATCCAGCTTGCTGGTTGCTATTCACACATTTGGCTCTCAAATTTTGCTTTATCCTCATTTTGCTGAACTTTGTTGGGTGACATCAAAGTTAAAAGAAGGTCCCAGTGCAAGCATAGATGGCCCTTGGAAAGGTTGGCCATTTAACTCTTGTATAGTTCGTTCTGCTAAATTATCAGAAAGGAATACTGCTCCTTCTGTTAACAATGCTATGAAAATCAATGAGAAGTCCAGCATAGTCAGAGGGTTGATTGCTGTTGGCTTATCAGCTTATAGGGGTGAATACATGTCCCTAAAACAAGTAGCATCTGAAGTTAGGAAGGTCCTGGAACTATTGGTAGGTCTCATCGATGCTAAAATTCAAGCTGGAAAAGATAGACATGAATATATTAGAGTTACGTCACAGGTGGCTTACCTTGAAGATATGGTTCTCAACTGGGCACACACATTGCAACGGTATTGTTCTTGATTTTAGTTTATGTGTATTCATTGTTTAGGTGTTCAACTAGATATTTTTCCATTTCAGATTTGAGGCAGATGCTCAACCTAATGAGGCAGATCTCAACACAATTCATGTATCATCTCTGAATAGTGTAAGCTCCATCAAGAGCTGTCCCCCTGAAGGCGAGGTTACCCTGCAAGATGCTACGAACGTACTGTTGCATGAATCAACAGTTCCAGAGGAAACTCTTCATGAGCTCGATGCTAATGGTGTCGAATCTATGAGTCATGCAAAAACTAGTCCGGAACATGTTCTGGACGCAGGTAAGGAACCCCTTCCTGAGATCAATGCTAATGGTGTCGGAGGTATGAGTCACCCAAAAAGTAGTCCGGAACATGTTCTGGGAGCAGATAAGGAAACCTCTCCTGAGATCGATGCTCCACTTTCAAAAGAGGATAAGCTGCATGCCTTGGATAATCTTATACCTGTCGATCATACGGAATATGTTGTGGGAGGGCAAGCCGAGTTACATCTTGGGCATGCTACAGAAGAATCTAAGAATGATGAGGAAGCTGCTACAGAATCAGAGCCCTCAAGACATTCGAGTGTTTCAGCCGAGTTTCGCTCTGTTAGACCTACAGATAATGAACTACGTTGTTCAGGTGACAGGTGTAGTACTCGGTCCTGTACTTGCCATGCTGGAGCTGAAGCATCCGTGGTTGAAAACAATGTTCCACCTGAAAATACTGTCCAGGACCTAAATACACACTCTTTACATAGTTGTCACACATCCACATCTACCCCTGTTCCGCAGCCTGACATTATATGTATTTATCGTTGTTGCTCGAAATGTTTTGCCAGCCTCCAGTGTTATGTGAGAGAAGTTCTGAGCCTGTGGTCAGGTACTGAAACAGATTCAACAATGGAGGATGTTCATGATTTTGTTTCACGCATATCCAGTAATCTACATTCAGCAATTCGGAGATTACCCATGCCTGAAAAGTCATGTTTTCCGACCGAGGAAAAGACTGTTGAAGAAGGTGAAAATACAAAATGTTGTCATACAAGACAACCATCTTCGGAGTCTCATAACTTGACAAGTGATGACGTCGCCTCAGGGACAAGGGCGGCGCCCAGCGAACTTGAGTTAGAATTCATCTTTAGAAATGGTGTACTGACTACTTCGGATACCAGTTGCGACGATGCTTCTTTTCATTGTAAATGGGAGACTTTATGTCTTTGCTCTCTTGTAGAGTGGATAAGATCGAACAAGGACAGGTTAGTGTGTTGATATTTCTGTTAGAACTTAGTTTGCATCACTTTCGGCAAATTCTTGTGAACCAGAGCAAGGATTCTTGAACCTTATGTCCTAGGAAGAAAAGGGGGCATATGAAAACAGAGGATCCTAGGAATTGTAAACATTGGAAATTTTGATTATCGATTCATATTTATTTCATTGCCGGATTAATACAATTTGGTCATTTATAGTTCGGTACGATTCGTGTGATAAATTGTGAGGCAGGGAGTAGCGTAATGAAAAGCCAACTTGGGCCTCTGTCATGGTGAGTAATATTTATTACGCTATTAGACTAATCTCAATTTCTGCATGAAAAAAGAGAAGTAGTCAGTATTGGCTTATCGCCTCTTTTAGAGAGTATCGTCTGAGTGAATTATCTGGTGAATTTAGCAAAAGAGGTGCATCAGATGTATGATAAAGAATCCTAGTATAGAGAAGAAGAATTGGATCAGTAGAGCTGAGAATGTGATATAATACTTGGGAAATGCAAAACTTACCTATCACCAAATGGTTTCTGCACATATAAGACTACTATTGTCCACTTACACAATCTCACCGGACATCAGGGGTTGCGCCCCGCGCATCTACATGCGTTCGATCCCCCCCGATACAGCAGAATTGCTGCTGAATCCGCCGCTCCTATTGCCATTACATCTCTAATTATGTTTACATGCAAGCGCTAATTTTAATTCAGTCGGCGATATCTCTCGATAACCTCTTCGCCGAGCGCATGTATCAACATATATAAGACTAACATTATTACAAAAATTGCCATCAATATTTCACCAAATTTTTGGAACGACTTGGAACATTATAGAAGAAAGTTCTTTTATGACCTTGGTTGGAAAGCCCTGACGATATCATCAGCCAAGCTCACAGCAAACATTATAAGAAAGCACAGATTGAAGAACAAGATTATTTTTAATAAGCTGCTTAATCGGGCCATTTTATTCATAATATAACGCTTAACCTATTTCATATACCTCATATATTTCAAATATACCCTTTAATTAATTAAATCAATATTTTCTTTCATAAATTAATAAAGTTTCCAGCTTTTAAGATAATCATTTACTCCCCTTCCATTATAAAAAGGTGTTATAAAATTAAAGAAACATTTAAACTATTAATTATTATTAAATAAAATCTAAACACAAACGCTCACTATCTTAAAAAACAAGTTAAAACAACATAAACGTAATTTATACGATAAAAGAGTATAAAATAATGTACCATGAGAATTATACAGAAGTTTGTGTATCCAAAACGATTGTCTAAATCGATTTAATTGATTTATACTCCCTCCGTCACTAAAAGACGGTCACATTTTAACGAATCGACTTTTTTCAACTTCAACTCAAATAACTTTTAACGCGATATATACGAAAGATTGTTTGAAAACATATCATCACTAGTACTTAAATATACTCTTACTATTAACTCGATTTTCGATTCAAATAAAGCTTTGACGCTGAACAAATCAGAAAGCTATAATCTTTAACTGCGAAAAAAGAATGCGACAATCTTTTGCGTGATTGGTATAAGAATTATTAAAATACTCATTAATAAATTTTGTAACTTTAACTGAAACACATATCTTTGATTATAAAATTTAAAAAGTTAATCACCAAAATTCAAAAATGAAGTTAACAAGAGGAACATATGAATTAGATGAAAAATCAACATATACATTATTACAATAATAAACATAAAATATGAATTTTAAGTTTAGAAAAAATATTATGAATGCTTTTATTTTATTTTATTTTATTTTTGCATATTATCCTCCCCAAAAAAATATCTCTCCATGATAATAACATTCCACCCAAAAAAACAATTTTTATCCCCCTCCAAAACCAACAACTACCACACAAACTGGTTGCTCCGCCGTGAAAAAAATGCTCCACTCCGTTCAACTCCTCCAACCACCCATTTTCCCCCTCCCCATAACCCCATTTACATTTCCCTCCACATCTCCTTGTTCCTTTATACTACCCCCCAAACGCACCCTCCCTCTTTTGAATATTTCATGTTCTCGTGATGATGGCGGCGCCACCACTAACATGAAGGCGGAGGTGGTGGTGGAGGAGGGTCCAGTTGAGTTGCCCTCTTCGATTTCGTCCGTTTTCGCCAACTCCAATGAGCCAACACCATTGCAGACAGCTACTAGTTTGCTACTCACTGGCGCCATTTCTGTATTTCTCTTCCGTTCCCTTAGACGCCGCGCTAAACGAGCTAAAGATTTGGTATTTACTCAATTTCCTGCTGAATTCATAGGGTAATCGAGATGAATGTTTTAGAATGTTGTTTGGAACTATTTAATTTGTTTGTGGAGATGAATGTTTTAGAATGTTATTTGGAAACTATTTAATTTGTCGAGGTGAATCGAGCTAAACAGTTTCCATATCATATGGAGTCGAAACAATGTAAAAATCAAAGCGGCTCCTAAGTCAATACTCTGTGCCAGATATCAAGAATAAGAGTAGATAAATAAGCCAACTTTATTTTGGACCAATTCGAAAACAGCGCTTACTATGATTAAGCATCCCACCTCCATATCCTGTGCGACCCTCCTGAGGCTCACGAGTGTAGGTAACAAATGTGGAAACATACCGTTTTTATCGATAGAAAATAAAAACTTGATTGTGGTATTCTTTAATGTGATATACGGAGTGTAGGCACTGACTAGCATAATACATGGTGATTGTGGTATTCTTTTGATCATGTGAAATATACCGTATAATTTTTTGACATATTATCCCCCTTTATTATTTACAAAATAGCACCAAATCACCATGTATTATGCTAGTCAATTACCTAACAAGATCATTATGAGATTAAATAATACGCCCTCCATTTCGTATCGATAATCGGTTTCAAAAAATTTACTTTTTTCACAATAAATTTTATCATTATACTAACGTAGTTTTACAATCCCAACGTAATTTTTCACAATCCCTTAATAAAACATTTTTATATCATCTATTACAAACCAAGCAAGACAGCTATGAATCATATAGTAGAGGGGTGGGTGCACCAATGTGTCGAATTGACATCATTTGTCATTACATTCTAAGCTTAAATTTTGTTATGCGAGACATTGAGTTTATGCACTATATTGATTGTGGTATTCTTTTGATCATGTATGGCGGAGATAGAAATTTAGATCATCGGGAGCTAAGAAGTCACTGAAAGAGGAAGCAATGGAGAGTCTAAAAGCACTGTCGCCCACATTGAATGAAGGCAAGTCGTCGGATTCACCAGTTCAAGCTTTAATCGGTGGGCTAGCAGCTGGCGCGATTGCACTTCTTCTTTATAAGTTTACCCTTACAATTGAGGATGGCCTAAATCGCCAGACGCTTTCAGAAAATTTTTCGGTTTGTTCATGAACTGCTTTCTTCACTTAAAATCGTGTCTGCAACATGTTTTGGTTCCTTTAAACACTTGAACAATGCAAGAACTTCAGATTTGTTTTTTCGTTACTGATTGATATTTTACCGCAGCATTTGTTTACATGATTTCAGTTTCTGTTTGATCTAGGTTTTGCAACTGTTCGGGATTTTCAAGTTAGATTTATGAGCTAAATGGATGTACTTTGTTCAACCACTAATTGTTATGTAGGTTTTGAAGGAAAATTCTGATTTCTGAACATGTAATAGATATGGACATGACAGTTCACAGAATCATATTGGAGTACATTACGGATCATCGTTAGTGTTACTGACTATCATGGCATTCTAGTCGCTCCACTCATTATAAAACTATGTTCATACAGTTATATACCGATCTTTTATCAGATTCTTGCAGCCCAATATGAATTAAAACATCCCTGTACGAGCTCTAATTTGTTGCTACTTATGTAAAATGTTACTACATTTTGTATGTTATGAAACAAAGTAATTTCTTTGCATCAACATAATCTTTATTTTTATCCTTTAAATGATAGTCCAAGTAGGATTTCATCTGATATTGTTATCGTTTTATTTCCTTCTTTTCAGGTACGACAAATAACAATAACCATAAGGTATTTCAGTAATTAAGTGTTGCCAAAAACTTCTATCCTCTTGTAGTAATTGCCTATGCTAATTTTATGAACTCAATACAGGACTATTATAAATGGTATATGTTACCTTGCGACATTTGTTTTTGGAATCAATGCTGTTGGTTTGTTCCTATATTCTGGCCAGCTAGCCATGAACTCTTTCATGGAAGTCTCCCCAAGTGGTGAAACATCGAATAGCAAGCAAGAGGAACCGATTAGCTCAACCAATTCCACAAAAGGTTTGCCGGAAAGATTTGATGAGGGAAGTTCTGAAGATGGTAAAAAATCAGATGATAGGCAACAGTAATTCATTATGATTTCTGGATTATATCACATTGAGAAGTGCGGGAACAGAGTCTTCTGCGAGATGGCTATTAATGTGAAATTTGGTGCTATTCTCTCAACACAAAATTGTAAGCTGCCGGTAAATGACAGTGCAATTTTGTACGAGCAATGTGTCTGATGAACGGTGCAGTTGGCCAGTTGCAACACTTTAGATGAGGGAACGTTTGGAAGATTTAAAATGTCATGCAGTCTTTATTGGTTAACCTTTAGCTCCTGAGCTTAATTACAAACTCTGTTCATGTAAATATGCCGATTACAAAAATAAATAAATAAAATATGCCGAGTAATAAACTTATGTGTATTTGTTGGTATTACATGGTACATGACATTTGGAATCATAGTCCATCTGTTCTTATTTGTAAAGCTCACTTGACTTAATACACATTACTTTCTCTACCCCATTTTCTTATGGAGACTTCCGTTTTAGGCATGCAATGGAGAGAAATTTGAAAGTCTGAGATAAATATGTTGAGAAAAATTATTGGTATATGATTTAATATTTGAATGCAAAAGTGGCATCCTGAGGGATTGTCTAATTTATATGATTTAATATTTGTATGTAAACTGGCATCCCGAGGGGTTGTCTTATTTATCGGTATATGTTATGTATACACGTAAGAGACTACAAATTAATTCCAAAATTCTAAGATCAAATGTGGTGAATGTACGAGCCAATTATACGAATGTCGATTGTCATGACAGGGCCGATTCACACATTATCTTAGCTAGTTGAAATTTTATTATTGTACATATATATTATTATATTGTATTGGTGCATTCAATTATTGATAATGTAACTTCCATTGGAATGAATGTATTAGTGTGAGTTATGATTATTAGTGGTTTTGAATACTACATACAAAAACATGAAATTTATTATATATTGAGGGCGTCCTCAGAAACTTTTTTCAAAAAGGAAAATAAGAAAATAACCTTTAGTTTTACTTTGTGAGTATGTTTGATACTTATTTTATGGTGATGAATTAATTTCTGGAGTTATTCGAAATGAGGCTTAGAGTGTTTCTGATCTGCCAGACCATTTTATCTTGGGAGGCAAAAGCGATGATCTAAGCAGAAGGGAGTAAGAGAGGGTGATTTAAGGGAAATTATGGGACTAGCGGCTGATCTGATATTTTTACGTATTTTAAATTGATTTTATGTTTTACTACAACTATTTTTTCTACAAAATACATATAGTTTTTGAAGCTTTTGGAGAGACAAGATTCCCGCCTAAGTGGGCTAAAAGGAATTGGATATCACCACATATAATACATATATAAAAATATTTGAGTTCAACTTTTATAGAATTAACTATAATAAGAATTTAAAACTTAACAATCTTGTTGAGATAAATGAGTAATAATGTTAGAATAAACATAAATTATGTCACATCAAACGATGTTAGAAATGAGGATAAAATTATAAACAAAATGGAGTAATTGATTAAGGAATGGACTCATCATTAACAAAGTAGAAATAGGCCCATCCGGATTAAGAATGGCGGGGGTGCATATAATTCCCAGCGAGAAATTTTTGCCCATTTTATCCATAGCAAGCGTAAGTCATGCTTGTTCAAATTTAAAACCAATGTGCACAGTGCTTGTTCAAACTTAAACCAACGAGCACAATGCTTGTTCAAACTTAAAACCAATGTTCATTATACGTGTTCGTTTTTTAATTTCAGAACAAATGATTCTTTATGAAATGTAAATCTCACCGCACAGAGAACTTGTTGGAAATCAAATTGAATATGCACAGAGCACGTTCGATTAGTATTTGGGCAAAACGTTTACCTGTTATAGGAAATGAACTGAGAGCACACTTTGTGCACGTTTATTAGTTATTGTATTAAATAAATTATTATTATTAGTTATTAATGTAGTTATCGATTTTGTAGTAAGTAACATTTTGAGAAGTCAATTTTTTATTAATAATTAATGTTTCGAGAAGTCGATTTGGGTGATTACGTTTCGAGAACTTGATAATGTTCAAGTTAATATTAGAATGTGAATTTATTTATGGTAACTATTTAAATAAATAAATTATATTGATTATTTATGTCAAACATGAAAATAGAATAATAAGTCTCCAACGAACATAGACTATGCTCAAATGAATTACCCATGTGTGCGATGTATATTTGTTTTCAAATACGATGTGTGTATGTTTGTTAGACAATGAATAGTGGTTGCATAAACCAACCAAACCTCGCGTGTGTTGCTTTAAGGAAATAATTAATAATTAGAACAAAATTAAGTAATAATTGAACAAAATAATTGAGTAATAATTGATAGGACAAAATTGAAGAATAAAGCCAACATATAATTGAATTAATAATTAATTAATTAATTATATGTTAATATTCATTAATAATTGATTGAAAAAAAAATTGAACAATAAAGTTTAACAAATCAGTTTATAGATCCGACATGTGCGTATGCTTTCGTGCTTCGATACGCTTTGTAATTATTAATGCGTTGGAATGTTGAGTGAGCATACACTACATAAAAATTACATTTGATCCAATATGTATTGCATGCGTTGGATAGAATTTTCTGTCATTCTTGTCACGTTGATAAAGGTAAAATAAGCGAATATTTGTGATTGAAATAGAGTTAGTAGGAATGGAGGGTACAAGTGTAGAACAATAATGTACATATTTTCATACCAAATAGTTAATTCAGTTAGTGGCGAATTTGGTAAATGTACTTGAATTAAATCGCACATTCATAGAACTCGTGAACTGATTGAAAACACCAAATAGTTAATTCAGTTACTATCAAGATTTGGTAAATGTACTTCGAATCAAATCGCACGATACCTTTCGAACTCCATTGTTAAATTAAGGTTTGAATTCATGGAATTATGTCAAGCGAAAATTTCTGTCTCTTTTCTGACCTATAGATCAAAAAATTTAAGCGTTTCTTCACGGAACATTCAAAAATGTTTCTATTTTTGAATTAATAGAAATGAAATGTTAATATAATTTCGAAATTAGGAGATAAATATTGTACATAATTGTATATCATTTTGAGATTAAGTAGATTAAAATTTGTTATTTTGATAATATAACTAGTCTCATTATATTGTGAACCTCCAAATTCATCGACGTATGAGATAATTACAATTGTTCATTAACCTCTGTTTAGAGTTAACTTTTAGATTTTCAAATAATACTAATTATGAAAATATTTTATTTAAAGTACAAATTTTATTAAAAATATTTTCTTTTATTTTTATTTAGTTAATGAGATTGACTATTTATATTTATTATAATATCTATGCTTAAACAAATACTCCATCCGTCCCTAAAAGATAGTCACATTTTGATTTTAATGAGTTGAATTTTTCAATTTTGAACTCAAACGAATTTTTAATGTATTATATATTTATTTGGAAAAAATATCAATATGTAGTAATTCAACATACTTTAATATTAACTTGATAATTTTGATTCAAATAAAAGTTTTGGATATCAATCAAAATTGTAATATTTGACTATAAAAAAAAAAAAACTTCACAGTCTTTTAGAGATTACGGTAGTATCTTTTAATATGAGTGTGCACGGATCGGTTTGGTTCAGTTTTGAGCTAAAATTGGAACCGAACCTCTTTAATCAGTTCGGTTCGGATCGGGTTTAGGTTTAAGCCAATGCAAGTACATTGTCTTGAGATCAAATTAAATCCCCATATTAGATTTAATTCTTGTAATTTCAATTAACTTCGTTTAGATTAATTATACAATCACGTATAGTGTATACATTCAATTCTGAAAATATCATTCTATGTATTTTCTTTATTATTAACTTTAAAAAAGTTTATATATCTGTTATTATATTATATCAATAATGAACAAAGTTAAATATAAATTTCACTCCTTGAAATGTACAACTTTTTTGGAAGGAATTGGAGAGAAAGAATTGGATAGGATCGTACCATCTGAAATCTTTTCTGAATCTTGAAAATATATTAAATGGTGAAATCTACATAAAGTTTAGAAATCGATTTGGTTCGTTTATTTGAAAGGCAGAGCACCAAAATTAGTAGTTTGTTCAAAAATTCGTCTGGTTTGGTTGGTTCGGGTTGGCTTAGTGCATGCACACTACACACCCCTATCTTTTAGTATATACGAGTACTATAGTTTCTAAGATTTTATATTGTTTCTTAAATATTTTTATGATATTTTCGAAACATTTCTTATTTTTAACATTCCGAAATTATATCCGAAAGCGAAACTTTTAACCATGCCTATAGACAAGTACTGGACTAACAAGAAAGTTATGATTATGGCAAGGAAAATTAGAGCATAGATATTGCTGCAGAAAATGCCATTTTACACAAGATAGTTTACTTTCACATTACTGGGAAATTTAGTTATCAACAGACTCTGTTTTACATGTCATGCTGAACAGTCCCTAACTATCCTGACATCCCATTTCGAGAGGAACATCTTGGCTTCTAACTTACAGTTGGCGGCACTTCCGACTGGCTTGAGACGGGAAGGGAATTCTGAGTAGAGGCGGCCTCTGCTGCATGGTTTTCTGGTGGTGGCAGTACAGGAGTACCCACGGTGTTTGAATTGGACTCTGCTAATGGCGCTTTTGACTGGCTTGGGACAGGAAGGGAACTCTGAGTAGAAGCGGTCTCTGCTACAACAGCTGCATGGTTCTCTAGTGCTGGCAGCATTTGAGTCGCCACAGTATTTGAAGCAGTCTCTGCTGAAGGCGGCAACTGTGTCATCTCAGGGGTTTGATTAACCTTCACTACATCAGCTGCATGGCTATCTACTGATGGAAACATTTGATTAGTAACAGTATCTGATACAGTCTCTCCTACAGGCAGCTGGGTCGACTCGGAGATTTGATTAAGCTTCACTTCAACAGCAGCATGGCTCTCGGTTGTTGGCCTCACTTGAGTTGATATGTTATCCTCTCCTATCGACATTGGATGTGTCACCTCAGAGTTTTTATTAACGTTGGGAATGTGACCTGAGTGGGTATGAGAACCACTTATCGGCTGGCTATCATCCAGAGCCACAACACCATTGGCTCTCCTGTCTGCCGTTTGATTCTGCTCCTTCTGTGCTATTTTGTTTGGCGGGGAGGCCTTGGTGTTGTTGGAGGGAGCATATACACCAGTTTTCTGCTGATTAACCTTGCCGGACTCAGCATCGAGTTGCTGCAGCCGGTGATCAGTTTCAGGGCGACGGCAAATCTTCCTCAGAGGAACAATTTCCTTCAAGAAAAGGAAAGTGTAAAACAAACAAAATATGTCTTCTTTAAAAAAAAAAACCCACCCACCACTCCCCTATAATAAAAATTGAGCAGGGATCTCGAAATCATTTGGAAGGCTCACAACCACTAGATATTCTCTAAAATATATGTGGCCTTTGTATCAATAGGAAATCAACAACAAACAGTTAGTAAACTTTATGCACTTAATTAGGGATGGTTTCAGAAATATAACCAAATACTTCCTCCGTCTTTTATTAGTTATCATTTTAGCTTTCTACACACAAATTAAGAATAAAAATAAGAGAAATTTTACTCTTAAACCCTTGATTAATGAATGTATCAACAATTAAATAGTTGCATTGGAATTGTCATTCTTCATTATCAATGGTTTTCTATTTTGTTAAAGCTTAATTAGAGATGGGAATAAACCAATGGAAGAAAATGAATTGAATGAGAAAAGAGAAAGGAGTTATCTCAAATAATACTATCTAATAAGGATAGAGTATGGTGAAAAACGCATTGAAATTGTTAAAAAACTAATTAGACATTTAGGCTAGAATGGCAACTAATAGAAAACAGAGGGAGAACAAGTATCAGAAAAAGAATCAATGTCTGAATACAAATCTCTAGATAAGAAATAATCAAATACTACATAATTGGAAAGGAATCGAAGCCCAAAAAGACATCCGAGAAGAAACAATCCTACAGAATGAATAAAGTTGAGCGATTAAAACATTAGCATCATGCTACTTCCAATTTATTTTATCCTCATATATCACATCACTGCAGTCGAATTAATGTCCCTGGATGACTAGTAAATAAATCCCTAATAACTTGTGAGGTTTCAACATATAGACTTGGAGTTGCTACATCTCAGCAATGGAAATGGAAATGACAGCCAACAAGATGAGACAGAGACATGTAATATAGTCATGTAGACGAAAAGAGATCAGGGAAGAACAAACAAGAGGTTTTTGCATATTTCTATTGATTTTTCGGGAAAGGGGGGGGGGGATAAATTCTCAAACAAGAATAGATAACTTAAAAGAATGCTCACCTCAGATTGATCGTGATCATACCGTACCAGAAATCTACAACGACAACCCCTTATATCATGTCTCCTTCTTTGTGAATCAAGGATATGAGCATCATAATAAAACCTGCTCTTGCCTCCTAGAAAATAATGGTAAATAGGAAGATTAAGCCAATTTTAGCATTACATATCAAACACTGCAGATTATATTCGAATAAACTGGAGGACACATCTGCCAATTGACATCACAGCACCTGAAAGCAGAGGATCAAATCTCCAGGAAGAACTACTATACACTCTGCGGATTCACATGGAAGTGACCGCTGTCTGATATGTTTACGGACATTAACCCACTCATCCTCTTCAGGTCCAAAACCAGCAAAGCGAACAAGAACTTCCTACACCACTCAGCAAATACCTTAAATTAGTAAAAGGTAGAACAGAAGAGTGGGGGATTGGAATGGACAAAAAAGTGTACACTTAAAGATGGATTAATTCATGAAAGTAAACTTTTCACTACAATCAATGTAAAAGAAAACATGACAGATCTGAAGAACTAGGGCGCAATTCCATTAACCATATAAAATCAGTCATAAAATTAAAAAGCCCGACAACTATGAGCACATTCAGCTCATAGTACAACATACATATAGCTTGTTTATGGTGAAAATTAAGTTTCAATGAGCAAACAAAGAATAAAAACAACTCCACGGTCATAATCTCACAAGGACCACATATATAGCAGGGACATCAATTCATATTTCAAAATTAAAATCGGTATAAATACCGGATCACCAGTCTCTACGGATCTATGTGATATGAAACTTGTAACATCGTACCTGCAAAATAGAGAGAACGTTACAATTGCTGCTAAAAAGTAGAAACTAGAAGCTCACAATGAGGTAATACATCTATTAAAGAACTACCAGTACTTTGTAAATAGTCAGACCAAATGGCCAGAGAACTGGTAGTAGTTACTAACCATGCACCATCTCTTGCAGATCTAGCTTCGAACTCCATCTGAGTCTCTGAGACGTTCATAACTGCATCTTGAACTGAAAATAAAGTTCCAAGACAAATTCATATTCACTTGTCTTGTGGAATATTTCTAATATGAAGATGAAGATAATAGAATAGTTCTCCACAGCATTTGTCATGTATAATCGTGAAATTATTGGTAATATGCAGTTATTCACCACAAGTACAAAACTTCAAAACATGTGCCCTGACACTATTTTCGTATTTTCCCAAGATCTTTCGAGCCTTGCCACACCATTATAACTATTCATAATGAATGAAGTTAACGTTTTGTGTCCATCTCCACTTATGGTACACGACAAAATTGAAAAGAATAAATGTCTGCTTATGTGGATGTTTATGTCTGTGCTCTTTAGGGATCATACCTAGAGGAGCAGCAGTAGTCTGGGTGTTCTGAGGCATGCTTCTCATTGCAGCTGGATAAGAATAAACAGTACGTTAAAAAATTCAAACAGTACATGCAATAAGAAATGGAAGTGTGTTATGAGGACCTTGGTAACAAAGACAGTAGCTAAAGATAACTCACCTGTAGAACAAGGGACTAGTTGTGGAGGAGGAGGCACATTCTTCGTTGTAGTAGTAGTAGTAGTAGTAGTAGCAGCAGCATTATTCAGAGGTGTAGACACCGCCAACTTCACAGGAGGCTTACCTGCTTTTGCTCTAATAGCATATCGCCTATTCTGAAACCAGTTCCAGATCTGAAAAAATCTATCTAAATCAGAAAGGTATCATCACAAACTGATTATTAAGTACTCAGAGAACATTCATTGTACCTGTTTCACCTGAACTACAAACTTGCCTGATCTTTCAGCTGATGTACTGAAGCAGAAGAATGCAAAATTATCAACAATTTCACACTGCAAAAGTTGAAAAAATGACTCCTATGTAGAGTTTAATACGTTGCATAGGTACCTGAACTTCTCAGCAAGAGCATCAAGAACTTCACGTGAAGGCATCTGAGCATTGTGTGCTTGCAGAATGGCTTCCATCTCTGCAACCTATAATACAGGAAAAATAAACAAAAGTAAGATGCACAAGAAGATGAAATGTATCTTAGTAACAAGATATAAAACCTCCCTAACACTATCATGTTATGGTAAATTTATCAAACATGGAGGATTAGGATTTGAAATATGCAAATATAGAAATTATATGGGTCTGTTGCACATATGAAATTTCCAACATGCAAATCAATGCCTCAACTGCATGCTCACTGCATGAAATACTGATGTTAACAATCAATAACTTCCTGATGATAACTCAGAATTATCTATTAAGAAGACTCAATAACATGAAGTTTTTCCAACTTTACTGCAAACAAGACTATGAGTATGCAAGATAAATTAAAAAAAAAAACCGACACAGTATATAAAATTTATAAACCTAAAAACTTAGTTGGCATGGATTTAAAAGAAATTACTAAACAGAACCATATAAATTGACAAGCAAATAGAATATAGTAAAAGTGCCAACAACTGTCTCATGAATTATGATAATTAGGCCCTGAGAGAATGAATTGAATCATCAGCTCTCTTGCCTCTTTCTTTTGGTGAATTACCAGTGAAATTCACTTCTATTGAAGAAGGTGCATGAATAAGCTATTAGCGAAAGAATAGTTTCAGGAAGTGAAGAAGTGGTTTGTATTTTGGAAACATCTAATCTATTTCGAAAAACGCAAACAAAATGATTTTAGTATTGGCATCTTAAAATTTTGTTAGGCAACATGCAAATAGTTTGTACTAAAAACAAAATTTTGCTCCTTATTTTCAAAAAGACAGCTTCATAGTTACTTGCGTCTGACTATCTTTTGAACAGCATACCACCCCAAGTTACTACATTTTTTGCAAGATAACAACTTTTCTTTAAGACTGCAGTAACAAACGACAGTGCAATTCTTAAAACCAGCATGTTTAGGACAACGAGACAGGCAAAAGTGAAATATCCCCTTGAATAGACCAGATTTGGTTTGTATAAACACATATGACGTGGAGTACTTTGCATCTTCGATAACCTCAAACTGCCTCATCTCACACCACAATCGCATTGATTATTTCCTTGTTCACTTTATCTTGTCATCAGTCATACAACAGCAATTGAAAACTTTATTAATGAATCGGCAGATTCACCCTTGAGTGCTTGACCATACCCTGATTCCATCTGGCACGAGTGAAGCAAGACCGATGAAGGAAGTTCCCCTGTACCAGTCTTACAAAGTACAGAATGCCATCCACTAATATTCAACACTAGTGCAAACAAATTTCAGAATTTCCTCTACAACATCAAAATGGTTAACTTTCGCCCCGTCAAATAGCATGTCATTCAGAACACTAACTTGTGAATACCGGTCAACTGATGCACAAATTCAGTAGAGACAACAAGTCAATAACAACATGCCCCAAGGACTCTAAACTCTAAAGAGGCTCCCGTCTAAGCAAGAAAGAGGAGGGGGGTAACGGAGGAGGCTGCATTCCTAAAAAATCGTAACTTTACAACAAAACCCAATAATCAAAATCCTGAATCTATGAAGAAAACAAATGCAACATAAATTTCCAAACTAATGTAATAATTACCAAAACAGCATCATGTGAATGATAAAATATTTGATGCAAGTTCGGATAACATAAAACTTCACAAACTGTCGGGACGAGGTGTGGGGAAGCTAAGGGGTGCGCAACTCCTTGCACCCCAAAAGGTAACATAAAAATTACACGAATTCAGTAAATATAACAGAAATAATGGAAACCCATGTCAGCTAAATTCAGCTTCAAGACACCTAAACTCAATAATCAAAATCTTGAATTTATAAAAGCAAAAAAACACAATCTTTAATGTAAGTTCAGACTACAGAAAATCAAATCACTCAAAAACTAATTAAATATAAAATATATAATACAAAACCATATCAGCTAAATAACTAAACCCAATAATCAAAATGTTGACTTTATTCCAAAAAAAAAATTGGTTACCTCAGTAGTGTTGAAGCGGAAAGAAGGGATTCCATTGCTAGGTGGGCGTCCCATCTGAGTTCAACTATATATTCAAACTTGTTTAATAATAATTTGTTATCAAGAAAATTGGGAGAAATAATTCAAGAAACTACAACAAGCTACTTGGTAATTTGCAGAGTGAACCTAGAAGCCATAAGGGGGGAGATTTTATGAGGGCTCGACTTGGACCATGTCTAATTGGATATTAATTGATGAGGCATTTGGTATGCGAGTTTAGAAGGGGCATCCATAGTATTTTTTTTTTTGGAAATAAGATGATTCTATTAATAAAATGCCCAAACCGGCCAGCCCGAATAATACAAATAGCATCCCTAGCCCCAAGAATCTGATGTCGGATGGAGCAGGCGTATCCTTATGTCGTTCTAATATAAGATGATTAAAGTCCAAAAGTCATATAGTCTCAAGTATAAACACACCCCCCAACTCCCCTTGGAGACGCCGACTGCATTATCTAAAAATTTAAATATGATCGACCCAAAGCCTAATCTACAATACATATAAATCATTACCCAATCCTAATCTCATTCTCTATTAATGGGAACACATTGACCAAATGGAATCTACCCGCCTTTGGCACCTCTTCCTCTTCTTAACAACTTTATATTCAAAAATATAGTCATCCCACCCCAACTTTCTGCTCTTGAAAACTCCATTATAGTCTAAAGCACAAATTGGTACAAACATGTAGGACACCTCATAGTGTAACAATTAATAAAAGAAAAAAAATCAGACAAGATATTCTCTTCCCTTTGAGCCATTTACACTTCATCTCTATATATAACACCTCTTTCTTGTCTCTTCTATAAAATTAAAGATTTGTTCATCAAAATCAACCAAAATTATTTTCAAAAAAATCAACAATAACACTACAAAAGAAATAAATCTGAAAGTATGAATCACCAGTGAGTATATAATGAGTTTTTATTTGCTTATTTTGGTATTTTAGGTTTTCGAAAATAAAAAATTAACATCAAAATTGGGATTTATACATAATTTCGACTATAAATTAGTACACATAGATTAAATTTTTATTAGAAATATATTTATGATTTGAATTCTCAATTTAGAACTACAAGTCTAAATCAAAATTAGGTTATACTTGTTCGATATAAATTAGTAAATGCATGTTAATTTTTATTAAAACATATATTTGTGATTGAATTCTTAATTTAGGGTTCTAAGTCTAAATTCTAATCATATAAGTATATATACATTCATCAACAAATTAAATGTAAATTGAATTATGATGTTTATCTTTAATTCTTAAATCTGGAATTTGGTGCAAAATATCATGTAAGTTAATTACATAAAAATTGAATTATTATGATGTCTTATGTTTGAGTACATAAAACATTAATACATAGAAATTTGAGTACATAAAAAATTAATACATAAAAGTTTGAGTATATAAAAATTTCATATGCATAGAAGTTTGAGTACATATGTACTCTAATAAAATTTATTTATAGGGACTGAATTTTATATTATGATGTTTTATGTGTTTAAGTGATTGAGAGTATATATGTATTCAATTTTGTTATGAATACACATATACTCTGAAAAAGTTAGTTGTAGGTCCTGAATGTGTTCAAATATTGTTAAAGTATACGTGTACTCAAAAGATAAACACTTGAGTGCACATATACTATGTACATATGTTGTTGAAGTGCTGAATTTGTTTAAATGAATTAAGAGTATATGTGTACTCAATTTTGTATTTTGAGTACATAAAAACTCTAGGCGTAGACATTTAAGTACATATATACTATGAAAATACTTAGTTCTAGGAAGTGAATGTGTTTTAAATCTTGAGAATTATACATTTAGTATATCTCTAAAATACTTAGTTCTAGGAAGTGAATGTGTTTGAATATATTGAGAGTGCGATGTCTCAGCTTTTACATTGTTACATGCCTATAAAAACTTGGATTACAGGAAGTAGATGAATTGAATATATTAGTGTACATAACTACTCAAAACTTACATATTTGAGTACATATGTATTCAAAACTTACACATTTGAGTACATATATACTCTAAAGAAACTTAATTGTAGGAAGTGAATGTGTTTAAATGTAACAAGAGTACATAATTACTCAAAACACATAACAATACATATATTGTAAAGTGCCATTTCTGAAACTCTGTCTGTAGTTGAGTTGAGTTTGTTAGATTATAGTTATGTTGAGTTCCTTTCTTCGTTGGTTGCTAATTTTGTTATATTTTCATCAAAGTTTACCACAAAGCAAGCACCTGGATAAGTATTTAATTTTCTTCCTTGATCAATGATCCTACTCTTCAAATAGTAGGTTGGAAGAAAAAAATTGGAGAAGAGATATGGCAATGGTAATGGCGATCAGTGATGGTGATGATGGTGGTGGTGGTGATATGACAATTAAGGGAGGATGTGAAATGAACTAATCTAGATGAGGTTATGTTTGGATTGTAAACTATTTGCGTTGGGTGTATTTATGGGCACAGTTCATTTGGGTAATAAGTATTGAGTATGTGAGTGGGCAGTTGCACCAATTCTTGTTTGCACCAAATCCGTTTCAGTTCACCTTTTTTGTAACACGGTATGATCCTTACTCGTCGAGTGTGCATGATACACTACAAATAATGTCCAAGTAAACCCTGAAGCATTTTGGTATGTTAGCCATATACCAATATGCCGTCATACCATAATTTTATTACAGCTTTGTTTGGTTATTAGAAGATTGTATTTGAGTCTAACGGAACTAGTTAGTTCTAGATTATGTAATAAGTTTTAGAAAATATTGTGAAAGTTAATTTGATACAATTTGTTTATTTGTTATTCTTAAAAAAAAAAAACTATTCATAATCTGGATGTAGATAATACCCATGCAACTATCGGCCTTTGAAGCCTTTTAGCATCCTATGTTTCTAGGCTTGAAGAGGTGTAATTAACGGTTCATGTTCATACTAGAAAACATAAATTATAGAGGATTTAACCTTTCATAAACTCGAGGATACACTACATGTATATTATATGTAAATTCAAACATATAGTCATAGCAAAGCAATATATTAAAATATGAGAAGCAAATAATATTAAATGTTCATAACTTTAATGATACATCTTTGACTCACTTAACCTAACACCACTGCGACATACATTACAGGGTATATTGCATATAATCATGCTGCGACTTAGTGGTTTAGTAAAAGGGGTCGGCAGTTAACCTCATTTCTACTTCTGTGCTGACTCACTCATCAGCATGCTCATCGGTGATACTTTTACAGTCACGATGCTTGGTTGTGATGTGCTAGAGTTCATGGCAATTGTTGCCGATATTGTGTAGCAGCTTCAGTACTCGATGCTGGAGTGCAACACTTAAGTTCGGTCACGAACTTCTTTATCAACATGCTTCTTTTAGCGGCGGCTTGAATGACTGCAGGTAATACTTCAGTTACGTGGTAGAATCGGCCAGCGATTACTCTGTTGAATATCGAATCTTGCTCCACCGTTGAGACAAAATACATACCCGGACCAGGGCGATAGTGATCTACCGGTTTAGCTGGCGTCGGTGTGCCACAATCCTTGCTAACTTCATCTCCGCCATATACGGCATGCTGGTTCTTACGGATACTTCAGTCTGCGCTAATCCGGTGGCTTTTTAGAGATTGCAGGCTCTTGGTTACACCAGTGTATAAGACACGCTCCCGGTCTAGTGCCTGACATGGCGTACATGATGGATCCTAAGCCAGAAGCATAAGGTATATCTTCATTACGTTCATCTCGGCACTAATAGTGGGACAACATTGCTCTGTGATTGAACTCCATGTCTCATGGGAGATTACCCTTCTTGGGAATTACTCGTGGAACGCTGCGTTACCTTATTCACGTAAGTATCTTGACAGTCAGTGACCTCACGGCTCGATCCGTGGATACTTTTATTCCAGTATATCGTGCTTCGCCTAAGTCGCTTCATTGAAAACATTTGCCGACCAATCGCCCGGCGAGTTTAGTAACTCTCGTTGTTTCCAATGATAAGTATGTCGCCGACATACGGAACTATGAATGATACATAACTCCCCTTTACCTTCTTGTATACACAAGATTCTTAGTTACGTTCTTGATGAAACCAAGCTCTTTGATTGATTCATCAAAAGCGTGGAATTCCAACTAACGGGATATGCTTAAGACCATAAATGGACTTTTGCAACTTGCATACCTTCTTAGGTCGCTAGGACGTAAAACACAGGAGGGTTGTACCATGTCACGCATGCTCCACAAATTTCCATTCGGGAATGGTCTTTACATCCATTTGCCATATTCATAGTCGTAAATAGGCTAAGATTATCGGATGGATTCAAGCATAGCCCTTGTTGATGGTTTCGTCATAGTCGACTCAAAAGTGAACTTGTTTGAAACCTTTAAGCTAAAGTCTAGCTTGAAAACATCGCGTTCCGTCTTTATCATGTTTCTTCTTAAATGCCCATTTAGATTTCAATTTGGCCCGTTTGGTAAATCAACAGGATAGTCTCGTTTTGGTACATAGAATCATCTCAGTTGCATGGCAGTTTGCCGTTTGTCGACATCCGCGCTGTTCGTTGCTTCTTTGGCGAAGTGGGCTCGATCACTCTCGTGGGTGACTTCACCATGCGGTAGCTCACGGTTGGAATCACTGTTGGATCTCGCAGGTTGGTTCTTCCGAACACGTGGATGAAGCTGGGTTTTCTATGAAGAAGGTTCGATTCTTGTGGGTGTGTCGGATGCCTCTGCATTAGATGCATCGATATTGACTTCATCGGCAGGCTTCATCAAGATGAACACCGTGCCAGTCATACGAATGGATATTCCTTTTCAAAGAATACTCGCATTACAGCGATAGAAGATTTATTCTCTACTTGGGTAGAAGTAGTAACCAAGCTGTTTCCCTTGGATATCCTATGAAATAGCATTTGCTCAATTTGGAAGCAAGTTTATCTTTTGTTAATCTCTTAACATAAGCAGCATTGAAATCTTTAGAAAACAACGGGAATCTTCCCAGACAGTTCATGAGTTTATCTGTGACTTGGTTGGACATGTTTTAAAGGTAAGTGCAGCAGCAAGAAGTGCATATCCCGAAATTAACTGGTAGATCGAGATAGGCTCATGTAGATGAACCATGTCAATAAGAATTCGATTTCTCCCTTTCAGACATTAAGTATGATGTGGTACGTTCTGGCAGGTAATTTGTGAAACAATACCACTCTCTGAATAGGTATTGAACTCGTGGAAATAAATATTCTCACCTCTATCGGACAGTCTTTAGTATCTTGCTTCAATTGATTTTGTACTTCATTTGGAACTCCTTAATTTCTCAATGGCTTCGTGTTTGTGTCTCATCGGATAAACAAACCGTATCTTGTAGTCATCATTAAATGTAATAAATGGTTATAACCTCCTCTTAGAGATGTGTTCCATTGGCCCACGTAGAGTGTGTATGATCCCCAATAAATCACTTGCCCTTTCATTGCAAGCTTGATCAAAAGGCATTTTGGTCATTCCCCGAGAAGGCAAGACTCGCATGTCGTGCAGTTCATAATAATGAAACCTTCAAGTGTCCCACAGGGTAGGTTTTCTTGATTCGGTTCTGGATTAATGTGACCTAGTACGCAATGCCATAAGTATGTTTGGTTTAAGTGATTAGGCTTATTCAAGTTTAAGTTTATGTTATATGACTCATTAATCATATACAACGTATAGACCATTTTGAAGGGAGGCGGTACCAAATACTACCCCGTTCACGGTGATCCTAAATTCAGGGATCTATTGAAAATAGAAAAACCATGTTATTCAAAAGCAGAAATAGAAATAATATTCACGCAGAGTGCGAATTTTTACCATAAACCGGAGAATAAGTTCAAAACAAGGCCAGTGAACAAAATTTAAACTAATGGATCCCTACTACTTGGTATGACCTTGTGCCATTCCTTTATGTAGTCATTTCCCTCTTTCCGAGTCTTCATGACTTGAGTTCACGCACATATTACGACAAACAGAGCCTGACCCGGTGTCTAGTACCCGCAGTAGGGTAGAAGTTGTGCAACCTTCAATAACATACATACTGTAAGTGATGATCGTGGGGAACAAATTCTTCCTATCATCTTGTGAACTTCACTTAGAATTGAGCCAGACTTGGGTTTCCTTGATAATGACCTTATCATCCTTCTAGCTCCTCCTTTCCAGCAACCTTGGGATTACTCGAACCTTGAGTCTTCTTGTAAACCTATTCTTCTTCTTGTTCTTTACTTGTTTGGACCACCAAAAGCGAAGGAAGTTAGTCTTACCCGAGGTTCGTCTCGGCCATCCCAGGTGATCATCTTATATGAGTTCGTTTAGAGATAACTCAAACTTATGCATATTGAAGTTCATATGGCCGAGAGAATTTATGCAGAAGGAACTTGGGATGAAATCCTGACAGTTCTTTAGAACATACTTGGTGCCGAGGCGTTGAGAGTCGTCGACGGCAATCCATTTTAATGATATGAGGGCTTGCGGCACATCCCGTTCCCGACTTCTTGTCCACGAGGAAACACCGAACGATTGTCATATCTCGTTCTAGCTTCCTTTGAATAATTCCTCAAGTTGCGGTATATGTCATATCTTGCCACCTTTTCATATTGAATTTGAGCAAGGTTCCATGATAGCGAAGCATGAGACATTGGACATCTGACATCAGACTTGTGCTTTTGTGGGATCCACTTTTCCGATGGGAGCACTACTCGTTGGAGTTCGCGAACCTTATTGTTAAACACGTATTCGGTCCTCTGTAGAATGATTCTCAAGTTTAGAACCCACTCGTCAAATTCGAGTTATTAAACTAGGCTTTTCAAGTCTTTGTGAAGCGAGTTCTTCAGGAGTACTTGATAGTATTGTATATTCTGCGAATAAATAAATGAAATAACGGACTTCAGTAAACTATCATGCATAAAAACACTTACAAATAAATTGTAAAGTAAATACCAATACTTCAAATCTCACGAAATATATTGAAGTAAGACCCTATTACACTTAAATTCAAGCGGCAACTCTTCTTACATTTTGAATCGATTATAATAGTAAGTTCGCGACCAATTATGTAAAACTACATAACCTCTTGTGTCACTAGCATCTCTTGCGGGGATGCTACCCAACATTTTGTATATCCGAAAACCGGTTAAACATACCAATTAAACCAAGTGTGCTTGGATTGATCATCACAACTGACGTTGGTAAAATCACTTCAACGCGATCCATTGTCTGTCAAAATACAACATTGTAACACCCGCCATCACGGTGTGCCCAATTGATCGATTGATTACTAACTTAAGTGGCTTGATACTTTGCTTAAATTTTAATTGGTGAGATTATTACTTTGTTTTCATTTGCTACGTACATACTAGCACATAATCAAGCAATACATCACTGACGCAGAAAAATAAAACAAATGTGCACATTCAAGAAAACATGAAAAATAAAACAAAGTAATACATTCAAGAGATATACGATATGGCCCCTAGAACCTATTACAAGTATTTATCAAATCTTAACATAAATCTAGTGCTGTATCTTTGTATGGATCCATCGAGGTCACAGTATCACTACGTGAGGCAGTCTTGATATCTTGCTTGTTGCAATGTTACATACTAACCCATCTTAGACGGCTTGCAAGCTTGTGGGTAAAACGATAAATAAATAAATACAAGAAATATATTTCAGGAAGATTAGATTTCTGTTGTTCACAGTTGGGCAGAAAATAAATAAATGGGCCATATACATATACCTCCATTCAAATCACCATTATTACAAAATATAGGCACTCATTAAATCACATAAAATGAACTTAATAAATATTTTTAAAATGGCATTGGAAAATACATATTTAATTATCAAATTAATTAATCCATGTAATTACATATTAAATTAATTAATAAACTCAATTATCTACACATGTCAATTAATAATTATTACCAATAATTATTAACCGTATATATTATAGAAAAATATTCATGCAAATATTTTCTAAAATACATTAAAAGAAGTAGTGAAGTTGTTACCATAATTGTTATATCGCTTTAAATTAATTTAAGATATAATATAAAGAGAGATAATTAATTGTCATCCATAATTAACTACAATTAATTAATTTCAGTTAAATGACAAATAATCAATAAAAGCAATATAACTGATCCCACATAGAAATTTTTTAGGAAACCAAAATAAGGGAATAAATTCGAATTAGGGTTTTCAAATTAGAACTGCGGCTCATCAATGGGCTCGGACGACACCCTTTTATGTGACTACGTCGGCAAGCATATCCCTCGCTAGGTAGGTAGTCCGACCGTCATTTTAATGCCAAAATCACCCGATCCGACGCTGGGCCCGTGAATCGCCGGAAATCGATAGAGCCCGTTATGTTAATAATACCATTTCGCTTTAGGTTTCGATTTAATTTAATTCGTTTGTAAAATCTTTTTGGAAGCTTTAAAATTTTTCAAAATTTAGAATTCGAACACGTTAACTCCATAATTTTCTTGAACAAATCCTTTAATTCGTTCATTAAAATAAATTTTTCATGTTAATTATTAATTCCATGGTCAGAAATCTCAAAATTGTTTTTGAGCACTTAGAAAATAGAAAATTATGAAATTTGTGGAGATCTTCTCGTGCTATGGGTTCGGAAAAAATTATGTTTTTAATTTTACAAAAATTTTACCATACAACCGTTTTTCCAAAGCTGTTTTAAAACTTAAAATCAATTAAATCGTCCTTTTAATTTATGAAACAAAATCATGTTAACAAAATATGATAATACATCATCATAAACATGTACATGTGTAAATCAATAATCAAGAATGGTGATTTATTCTCATCAATATATTTATCAATTAAATATATGAACAGAAATTAATCAAATAAAAATTGATAAAACACAAAACAAACATAAAATAAATAATGTAAACGAAGATTTTAATTTGGCTCATGATGCCACTAAAGAAAATTACTATGGATATGAGTAAATATAAATCCATAGTTCGAGGGGATCTTTAAAGTGCATACTACATTATTCAATCTGAAAACTTATATAATTAAATATAGGCAGAGGACTTACGTCTTGACGGAGTGAATTCACCAAAATCTGACACAAATTCACAGCGTGGAATTTGACTTCCCTTCGACTCCTTGTTGTATGTGATCGTGTAGTATCTCTAGTTAGTCCACCGGGTGGGGTTGAATCAGAACTAATCTATGCTAGTATGAGGATGAACAAAACCAGGAAAAACCCCAAAATTCTTGGAGAATTTAGAGCCAAGGAGGCGGCTACTAGGGTTTTGGTGAAAAGTTTTACAAAAACTTTTTTGATGAAAAAACCTAAAGGATTTGCTTATATAGGACTGAGTTAAAAACAAGCCAGATAAGCAACTTCCGTTAAGTATTAGCCCATTTCGTTAACTCTATTAATTTGGGCCTTCATGAGTTGCTAATATTTGAACTATTTAGGTAAGCTAATTAAATAGTAATGATAATATCAATAATCTTTCAAGTTAATACGATAAATACTAAAATTTTCCGGGCCGTTAAACAACTTCTTCAGTTCTATTCTAATTGATAAATATGCCATGAAATATAGAACCCTTGTAATTAGAAATACATTTCTCAATTATATAGTTCTCTTAATTTCATACTGAAATATAACTCAAGCGATCTAATAGCATATTATTGTGACCTTCTGAAGGCTCGGATAATAGTAAGTTGTATAATAATAATAATTGATAATTACTATTATTATATATGATTAATAGTAAGATCTAGCAATGGCTCATAACCCTTAAATTGTCCTTGAGAGCCACACTAATGTATACAATTACTAAGTTGAACACTAAGTTACGAAAATCACATTTAACTTGTTGGTAAATGATTGCTTTTCTATGATTGTCGCCAGCGGGCATGTCGTGATTGATTCTGTTGATTTCCAACGGATGCATCTTCTTTTAGAGACTCATCTCATAAGAACTCCATTGTTAAGCGTGTTGGCTGAGATGATGCAGGATGGGTGACCCAGCAGGAAGTTTCCGGTGAGCACTTAGTGAGGACAAAGCGTCTTTGGAAAGACCCGTGGTGGTTGTGAGGCCAGATTAAGTAAATTTAATAACGTAGAACTCAGTCTTGGCAGGCAGTACATAAAAGAATCTTAAAGGAGTTTCTATTGCAGAAATGGACCTGAGTTTCCAACGTCCTTAGCAGGATGATAACTGCCTCTTTATTCACCTTAATGGGTAAGCTGAAACACGTTCAGCTGACTCTGACACCTTTTGTGGCCAATCTGAGGTCAAATCATCAACTTTCCGCGATCCATGATCACATTTAGTTATGCATGCCGTCCACGGATAAAAAATGTGGCTCGTGACCCTAGGTATTTACGAGTCACCGACTTTTGGAAGCTACCTTAGTATCCCTCAAGACACAAACAAAAAACAAATTTTTTCAAATATCATTGACAAAATAAAAAAGAAAAATCCTTTCTTGGAGAGCTAAATTTCTCAACTTGCTGGGCGTATCACTCTGATTAAGTTTGTACTCTGATCCACCCTTATTTACATCAATGGGTGTCTATGAAATTTCCTCTAAATTTATCCTTGAGGATATTGGTGAATATTGACAAACTTTCTTTGGGGAGGAATTCAATCTTCATCTATTCGAATTAATTGAGTTTCTTTACCTTAAGACTAGTAAAGTGGCATTGGTTTCAAAGGCATCTTACTTCAATCTTGCTCTCCCTCCCACAACGGTTGGTATTCTCCTTATACTGTCTTCTACCCTCAATCAAAATACTTCCTACTTGCTTTCTGCCTTCATTGTCCTGATCAAATCAAACTCTTCATGGACTTGGAAAAGCCTTCCTCTGGCATCATGTGCATATCAAATTTAATGTAATGGGCGGTTGGTAATGGTTCCTCTACATCATTATCAGAATGATAATTAAACTAGAGTGATCTCAATCTTAGTGCTTTTAATCCTCGATAAATCAAGGCTACCCATCCTTGTCTACGAACTTCATTCAACTGTCTCATTAGAATACACTCTGTAATTCCCTTTCTACATATTGTCTCAGTATCCTCAATCTGTCCAGCGGGAGAGCGGATAGAAAAAAAATAGCCCAAAGACTCCTTTCAATCCAAGACCTCTACAAGTGAATCCATAGCGACTCTATATCAATAGCAAACTCCCTTACGTTCTCAACCTGCATTGACTTAGGTCGGAATATACTTTGAAACTCCCGCTTTCCCCAAAGATAAAAAATTTCTTTGAAGCTCTCTTCGATAGATTCTACATTCTGGATATTTTAGCATGTAAACTAAAGCTTAACCTTCACCTTTATTGTCTTTGTTAGTTAAATAATGAAGTAGCCAATATGCTTCTTGAATGTTAAATACATCTGAAAACTTCTTTCATCTTTAATTTTAAAAAATTAGACGCATAGCAACATCTATCAGCTCCTTCTTTTTTTTTTATAGTACTCTTTGGGTTACTTGGCTTATTAGGAATGAATTCACCTGTAATCATGACGATCAACGAACTCTATGTGGAGTTGGGCGAACCTCAAAGTTGGCATATGAATGGCTTCAAAATTCCAAGAAGTTTAGCCTCCTATCACTTAGTAGGACTCCTACTTTGTAGGAGGAATCTCAACGGACACACTCTTGTCATGTTTCATGATATTATTCATTCTTTCTTTAATTCACAAAACTAACACTAACTTATCAAGCAGTTAAAAATTAAAATAACTTCAGACAAAATTAACTTTATGATTAATCAAATTTTGGAGCTCCAACTCACCAAAACTTAATTGACCAAGTAGCTTGATATGCTTATGCACTTATGCCTATGACTCATCCCAAATTCTTGTAGTACTTTGAAGTTTGGGTGTAGTCAATTTCTAAACGGAACATGACTTAGCGTTCTAGATAATATTTAAAAAAAAAACAGATAGGTGAATAAACTTTAATGGAAGAATCCAATCCTTATATCAATTTATCATAATGGCCCAAAGTGAATCATTCCCTCCTGGCCTTCCCATTAATGCATTATTATACTATCTATCTTTTTTTTTATTTGACGTTTTCATATAATATCGATATAAAACTTTGATAATTTATTATTAATTATTTACTATTTTAATAAATATAAAATTTATGTCATTAGATTAGTTTTAAAAATAATTTATAATATTATTTATGGTTTAAAAATGGGTGATAATTCGATATTTCAACATTATATGAAAATCAAATAAGGAAAACAGAGAAATTATTTCTTAATGACAAGGCCTTATTCATGAATGATATGATTCATCCATGTTACTTTCATACAGTGTACACATTGCTTTCACTATAATCGCGGATAAAAGCTTATATGTGTGTTGTACCCCTTCATATATATTTATATATATATATATATATATGTTTAGTGCTTTGAAGTTGTGTTATTGTGTGTCCTTACGCTTTTCCCGCAAATTGATGAAGGTTTGAAGTTTTAAATGAGGATGTATTAGATCATGAGATTCTGATGATAAGCCCAGGCGCCAATCTGTTGTGGTGTATGATTCATATTAAGTAATGTAAGGGAATGGCAATGACAAAAGCTATCATATTCACACTTTTTTATCTATACAAATTCCTAATTATTTCCATTTTTAAACACTCTACGTATCCAAATCTACCTCCCCAAATCATCACAATCACTTACAAAATCGAAACGAAAATGATTCAGAATCCCAAAATTGTTGTCACCTTCTTGATAATATTAAGACTATTATCCATTTCAGTTAGCTCGTGTTATGGTCGTCCATTATCTTCGGATCTTGTGTCGGATGGAGTGCATGGGGGTGGAGGAGACACCCTTTTACGTATGATGTCTGAAGACGATGATGTTTGTGAGCAGACATATGGATTCATGCCATGCACAACAACAGCTATGGGAAATTTATTCCTGATTCTTGTTTATGGGTATTTGATGTATCTTGCTGCTACTTATTTATCTAGTGGTAGTGAGCTTTTGCTGGAGATTCTTGGACCTGGTCTTATTGGTGGCCTTTTGTTGCCTATGCTTGGTGCTCTTCCTGATGCTATGCTTATTCTTGGTACTCATTTAATTTGTCAATTTTTATTATTGTTGGTTTTCAATGATCACTTCACTTGTAGAGTAAAAGTGGATCCAAAATAACCAAGAGATGGACTGATATTATCGAGAATTGAGTGAAAAATCACTACTTTTTGTCTTAATTCTCTGTTAGCATGTAAGTATTGCTTTTATTTTAATCAAATAGGTTACATTTTTTATGCTATGCTCATTCTTTGTACCCAATTCTATCAACTTTTTATTTGTTTCTCAATGATTTTTACACTACTGTTGATAATGACACTCCTTGTATTGTGTAAAATTAATCCAAAATAACCAAGAGATAGAGTGGTATTATTAAGAATTGGAGTGAAAATCACTAGTTTTTGTCTTAATTCTCTGTCGGTATGTTTTCTATGTGTAATAGTCCTTTTATGTTCATCAAATAGATTAAATTCTTGATTTGTTTTTGGAATAAATGAAGTGGGGATGAACATGCAGGGCATGTCTAAAAATGTCGTCTTTTTAAACCTGCAAAAAGTGGGTCATGTGAATTTGTAATTGAATTTCTAGCGTAACCGATCAAGATAATGGTGCAAAAAACAAATATTGGCAAGTTGGTGGTATTTTTCATAGCGATTCTCTTGATGCTTATTTTTAGTTTAAGAGGTTTTTTAAATTCAAAATAGTACTCCTCTTGTTTAAATAAAATTATTTTTATAATTTGGAACAGGCTCTCCATTTAGAAAGAGACGGCCTGATTGTTGTGACCTTTTAATGAATCATTTTCAGATTTGATGGACGATTTAATAATGCACATAGCATATACAACAGACTATATTGATTAGATATAAATGGATTTTCTAAGTTATTCATGTTTGAGGTTAGGGAAAAGTGGGGTTAACATCACCAGATTTCAGGTAAAGAAAAAGCTAATTTAATGATGAGAAAGAACATAATGGGAGCGGTCCATGGTCCATCAATGGGAATTAAGTAAAACTGAAACTAATTCAGTGATAGAGCTGAACAGTTTAGAAAGCTCTATTGTTTAATCCTTTCTGCTGACAAGACCAATTTATTTGTAGTGATTACATGAGAAGTTAAGTCGAGTTCGGATCCTTTTTTACATTTTGTGTCACTCTCTTACATTCAGTTAAGATCGTGAAACCTGATTTAATTTTTGTTTTCGTGCCATGATCTTAACGGGTTATAACATGAAGTTTTGCACAAAGTGTAACATATGATCCATTCCCAGTTAATTCTATCCAAATGTTGTATGGTGTACCTTTATGCTATATTGTGTTACTAAATTTGTTGTCGACCTGTTTTCCCTTGACGAAAAGAGTTGTGTTCCTACAACTTGTGATTCTTGTCTGCGTTGTCTTTCCTTTTCAGTATCAGGGGTATCTGGGAGTGTTGAAACTGCTCAAAGCCAAGTGTCTGTTGGAATGGGATTGCTTGCTGGATCAACTGTCATGTTGCTTACATTAGTATGGGGCACCTGTGTTGTTGTTGGCAAGTGTGACATACAGAATGATGTTGCTTTAGACCTGCAAGATACTAAAGGGTTCAGCTTGACAGGTTTCTTCCTAGAATAAATATTTCCATCTACCTTACTCTTTTATTGTCGTTTGAACAAATTCTTATGAAAAATATGTGGTTTGCAGTATTTGACACTTCTAAGCTAGTTTTGTTCAGTCATTTATGTAGGAAGTGAGTATTAAAAGTTTGAGAAACACATGTAAAGATAAGATCAGTGTTTTTTTCGGTATTTTGCTTCATCGTACTGCTATTCCTTGATAACTTACATTTGAAGTAATGATTGGTTTGTTTTATTTTATTGGATCATCACATCAAAATATCTAGCATAATAGTTTATTGTGTACATACCAATCTTTTCCAACCATTTGACCGTCTAACCAACGAAAACACTTATTGCAGGGTCTGGTGTTAGCACTGATATTTGGACAAGTTATGCTGGGATAATCATGGCCGTATCTGTCATCCCGTTCTTAGTTGTTCAATTGCCGCAAGCATTTACTTCCTCAACGGGAAGGCACTTGTCTGTTCTAATTGCGCTAATTATATCTGTTTCCCTTTTAATCTCCTATTGCATCTATCAGGTATTCTTGACATACATAATGTTCTTATGCTTCTTTGGAGTTCCTCTATGAGGTTTAATCTTTTAGTTTTAAGGATGTAATGAAGTATGATTCCCGTTATTAAGGAAATTGTAGGTATTTATTGTGCTCTGAAATTTAGTTCTACTACTAATTCTGTTCAAGGATTCTTGTTCTTTTCTTGTGAGTGGTTCCCAGCAAAATCTGTTAACGTGTGCAGCTGATTATCGCTTAATTTGTCCTGTCTAATTGAATGAAGGCAATGTTATTTGGAGGCCATAGTTCTCATGTCTCCTTTATTCATGTTTCTGTGTTTTCCCCTTTGTATGACTGGATATTTTTCCAAGAGCTTAGGCAATTTTGAATGCAGGTTTTTCAACCTTGGGTTCAAAGGAGAAGGCTTGCGTTTGCAAAGGAGAAGCATGTTATCTCGGGAATCTTGAAGCATCTTAAGCAGCATGCACTGGGAAGACTTTGTACGGAAGAAGGAGAACCGAACCTAGAAGTTTTGAAAAAGTAGGTTTTTGTATTTATCTACCTTCTTGCTGACAGTTGACACCTATATGTTTCCTCACTTGATGAATGATTATTATCAGGCTATTCATTGCAATTGATGAAAATAAAGATGGGTCTCTCTCCCCTCCTGAGCTGAGAGCACTTGTTGTAGGGATTAGACTTGATGAAATCAATTTGGAAGAAGGTGATGCTGTCAAGACAGTAATGAGGGACTTTGATACCTCTGGTGATTCTAAAATCGAGTTCTCAGAATTTGTTAATGGTGTGAGAAAATGGCTTGAGGAAGCCAAGGGTGCTAGAGCTGCTTCCCTCGAAGCCGGCCCTGAAACAATGAAGTATTTAGATGATTTTCACGAGGTATGTCAACGTTTCTGGGTGTCTGTTATTTGAGATGTTTCATGGTTTCTATATCTCTTATTATCTATATGTGTTGACAGCAAACAAGAAGAGAACACTATTTCTTAGGTGACCAAAGTGATGAGGCAGCCGAGGGTGTTGAGAGTTCTCGGTGGACCTCAACAAAAGCTGTGTTGTTGTTATTGGTTGGTACTGTTATTGCAGCTGCATTTGCTGATCCTCTGGTCGATGCCGTAGATAATTTTTCTAGTGCCACAAGCATCCCTACGTTCTTCATTTCATTTATTGCCTTGCCCTTGGCAACAAATTCTAGTGAGGCTGTTTCTGCAATCATCTTTGCATCACGAAAGAAGCTAAGATCTGCCTCGTTAACATTTTCTGAGGTTCGTCATTACATATATTTCATTTATATATTTGGAGTTTTCATTTAACAACACGTCTTTCTTACTAGATCTTATGACTGCAATTACAGCTACCTGTGCTTGCTACAATAATTATTCTGCATTCTGGCAGGCACATCAATTACTGGGACTAATCCTAGTTTAGTTGACTTTTTTTATTCTCTATGAATATTTGCTTTATTTACATTTATCCCACTTCCATAATCTGCAAGAAGAATTGCCAACTATAACCATCAATGTAGTTGTAAGCCGGTATTTCTTTCGCATCTAATGCTTTTCGTGACTTTTGCAGATATATGGAGCTGTCACTATGAACAATGTTCTATGCCTATCAGTTTTCCTCGCTCTTGTTTATGTTAGAGGGTTAACATGGGATTTCTCATCTGAAGTGCTCGTTATTCTCATTGTTTGCATCGTTATGGGAGTATTTGCCAGCATCCGGACAACCTTTCCCCTCTGGACTTCGCTGCTAGCTTTCTTGCTTTACCCGTTCTCCCTCGCCTTGGTATATGTTCTTGATTATGTCTTTGGTTGGACATAGATTTAGCAGATGGTAGTTGTAGTTCCACAACAAGTTAAACCTTCGAGATTCTTGTTCACCCTTTATTTTAAATGACTCTGCTTGTGCTTTCATGCCAACGAGTCTTTTGCATAACGAATCAGACAATCCTTTGTAGTGTATTTCAAAGGAGTCTGACAATTCTTCATAATGTCACTTATCTAATTAAAAACCACTCTGCTGGTTGACTTTTGCAATCTATTTTTATACCTATCTAGTATCAGTTCTCACTTCTCACTAAGGGATATGTACTTTTGTCTCTCTTCATCTCCAATTTATTTATATTGAATCGATCGGTTGAAGATTGTGTTAGAGAACTTGTATGTGATGGCAATGGTGATTTTAGGACTCATTGATTTGATGACAATTCATTTTGCAGTAAATTTCATTTATACCTTGGATATTTATCAATGCATGATCCAGTAAAACTTTCTATCAACTATCGTTAGCGATGAAAATGAAAAATTGGAGTATGATTTTAGATGCTTAAATCGCCTTTCTTTTGAGCATTTGAAATATCATGTTATAGTGTATGTTATATACATGTAACAGTTCATAATGGACGTCTCCTGACAGTATATAATCGCTTTCTCCATACATGTTAGTCATCGCTCTCTATTTGCATGTATTCATTGATTTGGTAGTTTAATTTTTTTTATACTACTTAAAACATTGTACAGATCTAGTTTTTTTGTGTGTAAATAGAGGATCTAAGCAATCTTTTATATCAAGAATGTAAGTTTTTTGCTTGGCAATTGCCAGTTTTCACATTTCCAACAGAAAAATCCAGAATGATAGAATGAATTTCACACAAAGTTGTCTACAGTTTCAGACTGAGATCAACTCTTTCTCCTACTTCACTATCACAGCTGCCAAGACTTGGTGATGGGAAGAAACTGAAGAATGGTTGCCCATTGAGTATACTTGATCCACTGTTTCTTGGTCGTCGAGATCGATCTTCAAGGAGTCCCTTAAGTTAGGATAAAAACAGAAGGAAAAAAATTATGATCATGTTCCAGAAACTTGAAGAATGCAAAGTGCTAATCTGATTATAAGCTGCATACCTGACTAGCTTCCTGCAAGTCTTGCTTCGAATGAGCCGAATTATCAAGAGTATCTCTATGTTTTACATTTGAACTTGGTGAATCTGCCAATGGAGGAGCTAGTGTGAGAAAATCTCCATTTTCTTGAACAACATTTCTTGAGTTCTGCTCAGCTTGTGGAATTGAGTTTGAAGGTTCTCTGGAAAAAAGGTTGCAGGTTTAGGACACAACAAAGGATTTCAGACACAAGGAATAATTAATTGATAACTGAACCTTGACATATGATTTCTTGGTTTTGCATTAGCAGGGAATCCATTGCTACCCAAAACTGATTCATTTGATCTCACAAGGGGATCAACCAAGGGAATAAGCGATTTTCCATGGAATGTAGGGGTTGGAGGAATTTCTCTTGCGAAGGGGTACTTCCTCTTCAACCCAAACATCTATACCACACACACAAAACGAAAAAGATGAGAAACGTAAGTTCTTAATTAGGTCAATTTATAATGAGTGATCAAAATGGAACGCTTTAAAACATGAATAATCGTTACAAGACTTTATTAAAAGCAAGTGATCGTGGATGTCTTTCGTCGTCCTAAAACTTATTATAGTGTAGTGACATAAAATAAAAGCTGATTGGAAATATTGAACTTCCCCTACTAATCTACTATGATGGTAGTGAAAAACTTAATTGTACTCTTCTTTGAGTAGAGCTAAAACCAAAATAGTTAATCTGGGGACTTGTCAGATTTAATCTGTAGCATTGGATAGTGTTGAAGAAAAAGTACCTTCTCTCCTTCTTGCCACGATGGACTATATTTGTTGTGGAAATAGCTTTGGTTTGAAGGGGGCTCCATCTGCAAAACATGAAATGGTTATATTGTCTTTGGTTTGAATATTTATTTAATCAATATAGAATCATTTGCCTGAATGCTAACCTTGGATGAAGGATGTGGTTGTTGAAATGTCATAGATCTTTGCATGAAATTAGGAAAATTCAAAATTGGGTTGTTAGCTTCATAAGTGACAGGATCAAAATCATGATCCAACTTTTGATTCTCATAATCAAGATTGAATCCACCATTAAATTTTTCAGGCCAAGAACCATCAAATCCACTACCAAAGCTTAATGTTTTTGGTAATGTCATTGGATTTGAACACAAATCATCAAAGTTAGGCATTGAAGGAGAAGGCTTAAACAAAGAGTTTGTTGAGGAGCCTCCATTTGAGGATATTGTTGGCAATGAAACTGATGAAGGGGGGAGGAAAAAAGGGTGTGTCAGTGGATCAAGACAAAGGTGATTGTTACTAGACTTTAAATTGGGACATTGAAGATCTAGTGTTGAAGAAAACTTATTGCTAGGAGACATAGTTTCATCATTAGGAGGAAAAATATTGCATGCTTGTGGTTGTAAAATTTTACCCTTTTTGTGTTGTTCCTCTAGCCGAATCTTTTCCAACTGAGCTACACCTAAACCTCTTTGTGGCACTTTCTTTTGTTTCAACCGTTTAGAAGATCTATTATCACCAATACAACCACCATCACAACCACCTCCACCGCCACCGGTCAAGGCACAAGTGCATGTGCTGGGGTACGTTCTTCTTGAGCCATTCTTGTGTTCATCCATCAAAACAGGAGAAATTATCACAAGGGGTTAATTATAATAGACAAAGATACCCAAAGCTAAGACCCCATGCACTTAATATACACAAATATGTAAGAAAATCAAATTCTTGAGGGGGAAACAAAAATCTACATTAATAGATTGCATCAAATTTCACAGATCATGTAATCAAAATAAATCTCCTTATATAGAATCAATCAAGAAATCACATAAAAAGATTGCAACTTAATGGTTTTTTATTATCTCTCAATAATAATAATAAAAAACGTTGGTTTTTCCTTCAAATGAGTGAATCTAAAAAGGGTCTAAAAAGATTGTGTTAGTGAAGCAATACTTATACTCATATAGTATTATTAAGAAGAAGAAATGAGCACATGATTTTAAATTTCATTTTTCAATTTTGAATTTTGAAATTTAGTTATAATGCAAATCTAGTGTAACTATGATTGTCTATATTTCTTATTTGTAGGCCAAAACCTCGTTCCATATTCCTCTTTATTTTCGTAGACCGACTCTCACTCTCTCATTCTAAACACTGTGCTAAAAATGAGCTAAATCTTTGCTTGGTTTGTTGGAAAATAAATATAGGCATCTTTGAGAATTTTGGTTGGATTCTAAGTTTATATTATGTAAATCTATTGGGTTTTGTTTGTAGAATCTTTGTAATTTTATTAGAAACAAAATGTCCTTCAATTTAGTTGATTTTATATTGGAAATCACGGTTCCCAAAATGTGTACATATGAATAGTTAAAAATTAAGGTTGAAATCTTTTAAATACGGTAAGTTCAATGTGTAGTATAAATAATCATTTAAGTGTATCTTTTAATTTGTTATTCGATTTTTTTTTTTTTGTAATGGTATTAAATAAGACCAGTGTTAATACTTCTATAACAGATTGATTTTGAGCGTGTTTTTTTAAGACCTAGAAACATATATTTTGCTAATTGATACTTCCTCCTATTTTTAATATAAGTCGTTTATGTTGTTTTTAATTTATTTAAATTATAAGTCGTTTAATCTATTTTACACCATATTTTATCTAATATACCCTTAATTAATGAAACCAAATATTAATGAATGGTAAGTTATAAAAATCAAAAAGGAACATTTGGATCATTAATTATTATTAAATGAAGTCTAAAATTATTAAATGTTCACTCTCTTAAAAATAAAAAAAATAACATAAATGACTTATATTAGGAGGGAGTATATTTTATTCTTACTTAAATGACATACTTTTCTAAAAAATTGCTCAAGAATATTTATTCATCTCCTTTTTAACAACATTTTCCACCTCAACACTTCCAAACCATCATAATATTCCAAAATTATCAAATTATATTTGTTTATACATATATTTTTCATAATATTCTTAATTCATTTTAGATAAGGATATATATTAATACATTTTGACTGACTCATCAACCACCTTACTTATTCACATTTTTTTTTTAAAAGACCTTACTTATTAATGTATAAAAACTTAAAAATGTGTTATTCAAATAAAGATGAAGGAAATATTTTATAAAATACTAGTTTCAACATACAGTATCATTAAAAAACACCATGAGTCAATTGAAATGATGAATTTCATAGAGCTTGTAATTTTATGAAAGTTTTAAAACAAAATTTTATTATGCTGTTAGATAGTGGCACTCCAAAATATATAACCACGCTCCAAAGTTGCATAGTTTTTCAAAAATCCTCTCACAAAATCACATCTCAAATGATAAATAACAATATAATAATCAATTAAATTGATGATATTTGTAAAAACTATATATAAGTGTATTTTAAGCATTTCAAACTAATAGTTATTCACATAAAATTAGACATTTAAGTAGCTTTCATTGACGATGGATTGATTATATATGTTGTGATGCAACATTACAAATATCGACTGGATGGTGATGATATTTGATTAATAGAAAATTATTTTTTCATGGCGAAGAAGATAGAAAAATAAGAAAAATGACGAAATATATGGCGAGTTTGACATACATACGGAACGTCAAGGTTGGTACAAATGTCAAAATTCTCAATTGTAAATCCTTGAACTTTGTTTGGTATTGTTTATATGCCTTTCTGTCTTCTTAGTATCAAGAATCATTCCAAGGATAACAAGAAAAAACAGGGAATAAATTATTCTGTTCATATGCACAACTTATGAGAACAATTCATGTTCATATTTTAACTCCACAAGACCACAAGTTTATTATGCTGAGATTTAGAATCGAGTCATGGAATATTGGTAGTCTCATAAGAAGATTTATGGTAAATTTACAAGACATAATCAAGAGTTAACGATATGAACGATACCTATATTAGGCTATTGTTACAAGTCGATTGCTTATATTTAAAATTACCTGATCATTCGAAGAATCGTGTCTAATGCATATCGGGTAAGGCGGCTCAAATATGTATGTAGGTCACATGCACAATGGATCCATCTCCAATTTTATGAATCTTCCAGCATGATGAGATAAATAGAAAAGTGCATCTGAAGTGTTATCTTATAAAAAAGCTCTATCAAAAGGTCAAAGATAAATTTAAAGATGACAACAATGCTATCTATGGTACACCAATGAGTGTTGACATGTCCAAACTATAGTAGCATCACATAGTAGAATGTTGAGATGGCTAGACACCCACATAGTCACATGAGCACTGAGTCTCCATTAAAATCGAGTGCAATAGGTAAGTATTGATTATGTTATTTGAAATTATGTCAGACATTGATGTATTAACTTTCCATCTTATTTTCCTCACAATTATTCAATGTTTATATGTATCTTCATGCTAAGTGGTTCACTATTGAAAAATTATTCCTTGTTTTTAAAATATATTTTTTTTTACAAAATAATCATTCAAAATTATTATTTTTGCCCGCATTTTTTATTTTTCACCAAGATTTTTATTTTCAATATCTACATGGTTAATCAGTGATGCCTACTTGACATCAAAATTTGAGATGGAATCGGAGACATTATGTTAAATTTTGTCTATATTTTATGCTAATATTATAATATTTCTACCTCCCTCATAACGATATGTCTCGAACATTTAGTCCATTTATGATATTCAAATATCTGACACATGCAAGGCTTCACGCAACGGTATGGCTCGATCCTAAGAAGAAGAAAGAATCATATCAATCTCAGCAGGAAGACTAATGCATTACTTTAATCTGCCCTGAGGCCATCTCGGATAACTCCCACATCAGCGACGACTAACTGCCATGGGCGCCTTCGCTGAAATAAGTATCAACTTATATTCAAGATTTAATCGCATGGACGTTAGCACCTCAACCACTAAATCATTCATCATCTTATTTTATCTGCACTTTGTTTAAACAAAACATATTGGGAGACACATAACAAGAGAGGGACTAAAGACGTGTTCAAATCTGTATAAAAAAAACAAAAAATTATCAAACAATTATTTTCAGTCTTTAAGTTTAAACTCCTTGTATCACTACAGTTCAAATGGAAAGTTTAAATTCACCCAAGTACTGTTTCGGTGTGAATTTAGCACCCGTAACATAAGAACTGACGTGGCATTGTAGCTACTAAGGATGATTTAGTCAACGATGCAAAGGAATATTTCAACTAACCTACAAAAAAGTGATTTCAATTTGGGACACTACATACAGCAAGACATAGTCCCACTTCCTACAAAAATATAAATTCTTAATCTTCCTAAATACGACTAAAATATTTAAAATGTATTTTTTTATATAATAAAAAGCTATTGGTACTAGTTGAATAATAATAAGTAGAAAAAATATCGGATCTCAGAAATAGGTAAATCACTCAACAACTTTGACCATACCCAAATATTTTCCCCCAATCTCTCTATTGTCACATAACCCTACATCTTAATTTTCCATTTCTTCTATTTTATCTTTTTATTTTTCATTTTAGATCTCAGATTTTTTATTTTTATTTTCATTTTTCACAAAACCCTATTTCTTTACGTATCTGATTTGGAAATTTTCCTGGAATTTTTTTATTTTTTTGTAAATTTGTCTTTTGGGTTTTGTTTTCTTGATAAGATTTATCGTTTTTTTGTTGAAAGATTCGATTTTTATGATATTTGGGTTTTAGGGTTTTTATTTCTCGGTTTAAGAAGGTGAAATTAGGGGTTTTTTATGTTCTTGGAAGATTAGGGTTTTAGTGTTTCTTCATATTATATGTAGTTTTCTTGTTGAAAGGTTCGATTTTTATCTTATTTGGTTTTAGGGTTTTTGATTTATGGGTTTAAGGAGGTGAAATTAGGGATCTTTTTGCTGTTCTTGGAATTGGGTTTAGGATTTCTTGATAAGATATTTCGTTTCTTTCTTGAAAGGTTCGATTTTATCTTCTTCGGGTTTAGGGTTTTTGATTTCTGGGTTTAAGAAGGTGAAATTAGGGATCTCTTTGTTGTTTTGTTTGGAGGAAGGTGAAAGATTGGGTTTTTTGTATAAGGAATTTCTGAATTGTGTTTAATTTTGGGACAGTGTATACGTATGGCTACGGAGCCTTTGGATGGTGTAAACGACTCGGAGTTGTTGGAACGACGTCGTTGGGGCAGTGTTACTAAGGTTTATACAAGAAAGAATAAGGGCCAAAGAAATAGCAATAGCTCTGTTGCTACGACCACTAGCCTTACCACTGCTGCCACTTCTGAGCCTGCCACGGTATCTGTGAATGATGAGGTCAGTAAAAGAATCGGGACTGGAAATGGTGTTCTGTGTGATGAAGCTCAGGAAGAATGTAAGAAAGGCCCCCTATCTGTTGATGATGGGAATAGTCGACAGCCTGATTGTCCTGAACTGGTGGGTTTAATTGAATTGCCATCAGAGAATGAAGAGGTTGAAGGCCGTGGGGTGACTGTGTCGACTAGTAAGGGGCCTCCGGTGGATAGTAAGGAAGTCATTGTACCGTCTGAGAATGGTGATGGGGAGGCTGTGGACCAGGAAGTGGAAGTTGATCAATTGGGCCAGGAGGCAGGTGATAGCCCTAGAGAAAATGCAGCCCAGGAAAGTACGGAGCTATTGATGGATGGCAAGGAAGCTGTGGTGCCATCTGAGATTGATAGTCGAGTTGAACGTGAGGAAGGTTCTTGCAACAATGTGTTGCAATCGAGTAGAGAGGTTGTGGAGCGTGATAAGCTGAGCCAGGATGTAGGTGATAGCATTGGAGATAATGCAAACCAAAATGGTAAGGATCTCGGGGTGGCTGGTAAGGAAGTTCTGCTATCATCTAGGGATGATGATCAATCACAGCATGAGGATGGTCCTAGTCATGGAGAAACAATAAGGCCTTGTAGCAATGACATGTTACCGGAAAGTGAAGAAGTATCGTTGGTGAAAGAGGATCAATTGGGGCAAGCAACAGCCGATGGTCATATAGAAACTACTCGTCTGAGCAGTAAGGCTGGTCAATTAGGGCATGAAGAAGCTACGACTCATGTTGAAACAGCTCTGGGTAGTGATGGTGCATTGAAAGAAAAAAGAGCAGTTGTGGTTCCTCAAGAGGATGGTGGCACATTAGAACAGGCGATAGGTGCTAGTAGTGGGGAAACAGTGCGTATATGTGACGAGGAGTCTCCTGAAAGTAGGGAAGTAGTAGTGCCACCACACTCTAGTGGGTGTGATATAGCAGATGCAAATGGAGTAGTGAGCCTGAATAAACCACAGCCAGACATGCAGGAGCTTCCATCAGTGATGATTAGAATTGATGACAAGCTAAGGATAAATGTGGCAGGTGCAAGGTCAAGCAATGAAATTCGTGGGGTTAAGAGGAAGTTGGAGACCGAGCTTGATCAGGTTCGGAGTTTATTCAAGAAGCTTCAAGCTAAGGAGCTTCAGGTCACTTCAAGCAACTATAATACGGATAATGGTATCATTAGTAATGTTGAAACAATTAATTCTAATAGTATCGACAGAGTTGACAGTAGTACTCGTGGTGAGGCTCCTGGCAATTTTAATGCTTACATTCAGCCAGAGTATGCAATGAATGATGCTGTAGAGAGGACCTTAACTAGAGTGAGTTCTGAGGTAGGCTCAGTGTTGCATCGCTCAAACAAGCTGTTTAATAGGTCGCTAAGTGTGTCAATGGTGGATAACGATCATGGGGTTGGTGATTTTATGGAGAGGGAGAAGAGGACTCCTAAAGCAAATCAGTTGTATAGGAATTCAGAGTTTCTTCTGGGGAAGGATAGGCTGCCTCCTGAGAGCAACAAGAAGCTGAAGGCAAATGGTGTTGGGAGGAAAGATGCAGAAATTGAACGCCGGTTTGGTCTTGCTTCTTTTAAGAACAGGGAACGGGCCTTTAAGAGCTGTAGCAGTTTATTGCAGAGACTGATGAAACACAATTTTGGTTGGGTTTTTAATGAGCCTGTTGATGTTAAGAAACTTGGGCTGCATGATTACCATGATATTATAAAGAATCCAATGGATTTGGGTACCATAAAAGCCAGGCTATCTCTGAATTATTATAAATCTCCTATTGAATATGCAGATGATGTGAGACTTGTATTTCGTAATGCTATGACATATAATCCGAAGGGACATGATGTCAATCTTATGGCTGAAACATTATTGAGGATGTTTGAAGAGAGGTGGATGGTAATAGAAACGGAGTATAACATAGATTTTAGGTATCAAATGTACCAAGATGCAGGATTGCCTGCTCCCATGTCAAGAAATTTCCCTGCAACTCAGTTTCAGACTCCTGCTCAAATACCTACCCCTGTGCATCCTCCTGCTCATGTACAAGCTCCACCTTATGCATCTGTCACACCTGTTCCTCAAAGGAGGACATTGGAAAATTTACAGCCGATGGCTATGAATACAACTCCAAATTTGAGGCCTTCTAGTTATGTTGGCAGAACACCAGCTCCAAAAAAACCTAAGGCAAGAGATCTCAATAAAAGGGACATGACCTATGACGAGAAGCAGAAACTGAGCACTAACCTGCAGAATTTACCTACGGAAAAACTTGATGCGATTGTTCAGATCATCAAAAGGAGAAGTTCAGCACTCAGTCAAAATAATGATGAGATTGAAGTGGACATTGACAGTGTTGATACGGAAACACTATGGGAGCTTGACAGATTTATTACCAATTACAAGAAGAGTTTGAGCAAAAACAAGAGAAAAGCAGAACTTGCTCTTCTAACACAAGCTGAAGCTCTCCGGGCAACTGCTGTGATGGTAAGGCTGTCAAAAGTTATATGTGGCTAGTGTTATTTTCAAGTCCTCTGATATCTATTGACAATGGGTATTGATGTTAACACAGAATACACTCCCTGCGACTGTGGACATGCAGAAAGAAACTAGAATAGGTAAGAAGTTACTATTTTCTTTATGTGAATTTTATTTATTTGGGGCAGGTTTATGTGTTTGCAACTAACATTCAATTGCTTCTATTGCACAGGTGAAAACAATGACCCTCCTGTTGAAGTTGAAAGGCAGGGGGATCATGATAGTAGGTCAAGTAGTTCAAGCAGTTCCAGTAGCTCTTCAGGATCATCATCAAGTGGTAATTGAATCTTTTTTTCCATTGTGCTACATTTGAGGTATTCTGTATTCATAGAATCGCATGTCTGACACTTTTTTTCCATGTTACTTGCCTGACAGATTCAGACAGTGATAGTTCATCTTCATGCGGATCGGATTCTAGGCGTTCACCAAGGACCTGAATCTCAACTCTGAGGTAATATATCCATAAAAATACTCCTTATCTAGATCTGTTCATTGTTTCCATGTCCTATGGAGTTAAAGATTTTATATTTTCTTTGTCTTGGATATAATGGAATAAGTCAAAATGGATTTTTACACTTTTCTCTATTGGATCAATCTGGAAACAGCCCGTTTCACAGGCTGCTGTGTAGCCTCTTCAAAGGTTGTGTAGCCTGTTAACATAAAGAGTAACAGTTAAATTTTATCTAATGTAACCAGTTCATGAAAAATATGAACTAATTACTGTTTGAGAAACAGCTTAATATTTACAGCTATCAAAAGCGAATTATAGACGTGTGGATCACCGCTCACAGTTCTCTAGTAGCTGAAACACATTTACTAGCATATTTAAATTCAGTTTACATAGTAGCAATCTTTCCTGCTGTATGATTCAGATTTAAATAAAAAAATCCTATTTTAAGATTTCATCCAATCAGATATGTGACAGTTGAGTTCGAACTAAGTTGTAAAAATTGACAAACCAGCAATTTCTTGATTTGATAGAGCCAAAGTCGCTGAACTGTGATGTAGACTAAATAAATGAAGTGGCGTAGAATGATGAATAAATCAGACTGCATGCCACATTCTTTGCTTTTTTCAGTTGTGTACTAATAATTGCCTAATTGAACATATAGTGGTTTTTAACCCCCTATTATTAATTGTTATACAGCGCTCGTTTGAAAAGTGGCTTGAATCTTGGAAATAAGCTCTGCATTCTGGGTGCAAGTTGCAAGAACTTCAACCGAGTGCACTTGTAGCATCCGGCTTGGGGTTGGAACTGAGTCAATCATATTGAACCGTGGTTGATTAATCTTGTCAATTGTCATATATTGGCCGACTCGGTATAAATTCAGGTGTCTTAGCATGTTATATGATTTGCGTTCTGGTGGTAATGGATAACTAGGAAATGTAAATGATTAGACCTTCAGTTTTTTTTTTCTTAGAATTGTTAGAGCTAGATCTTGGAGTAGCAATCTATTTTTTTGCTAAAAATAGTTGGATGTCTCTTCGTCAATATGATAGTATGTCATAATGGAGATGCGATTGTGTGCAGATTCATCCTTTAATCGCCTTTTGAACAATTGTGTGCAGACTCCCCCGTTCCTTCTGGGACAATTTCGACGTGTTTATTTGCAATGACTATCCAACATCTGTTTGCCCACATGATACCAATTGAGTTTTATGTTTCAAATATTGGCATGGTCACTTAACAGAAAAAGATGTTGAAAATGCTACTATACAAACTCGTCCAGCAAAAATATTTAAAACAGGTAAATGTATAGAAGTTGATTTTTATGGATGATGGCTCTCTGGTATGAATTAAGCTTTGCAAGTAGAAAATTCAGTCCAGGGTCGAGTCTTGTTATCGTCGAAAATTATTATAGGATAAACCTCACTATCCTAATGATTGCTTAGAATACCTCTTTTGGAAAGAGATGTCAAGATTTGGTAATAAGATGCAAAAACTGAAAATACTTCGAGTGATTAAAACATGTTCAATCTGGGACTCTTAACTCTGATTGGCAAACTTGATTCCCTTCTCAATGGAAGATTTGAGTTCAGGCTTCAGAGCTTCTAGTCCTTCCTTCTCGAAGTCCGATAGATTACCCAATCCTAGGACTTCCTCAACACCATTCTTCCCCAGTCTTACCTGGATGAACAAGAAACAAAGATGAATCAGAAAACAATACAATACACATAACAAGCACCTACAAGCGATACTCCAGCAGTAGCAGAGAAAAGTTGTGTTAGTTGTGAAATAATTGCTTTAACTAATGTAAAGTGTCATACTGATGTATACTGTGGCAATGTTGCAACATTGAGGGGGACAAGGCAGGGATGTGTTGTTGTTTTACATATACTATATTCATACTAAAGATAATGTCAAGATTGATTTCCCAAGGTCAAAATTAACAAACTTTGCATTTTTAATCGACACAAAGGATTGGAATCAAAAGCATCCAGTCAATTGTTAAGTACATGGAAAATACTAGCCATTAATATATTTTTCACCAAATGATATAAAAAATATTTGAGTTCAAAATTTATGCAGTCAAAACTAGAGAATATTTTAGGGTGAAAGGAGCAGTAATTTTAACTTGACAATGTTTTAGGGTGGAAGGGGTGTAATTTAGGGTTGTTAACATTTGAAGAAGCCAAAATCTGTGTACTACTTGAGCTAAAAGACTGGTGCAGAGGATGAAATTTGACCCGTGGTGAGAGCTTTCAACTACCTACCTACCATTGCCATGGGGCTCAAAATTCTCCGTGGGGAAATTTTGAGCTGCACTACCGAATTAATCTCACATATAGAAATCCATAACAAGGTTTGTGCAAGTACTATTAACGCATGTAAAGATGGAGAAAGGACAAAATCACATTCATACTGTTTCCATCAAGAACACAATCACAAATTAGAGTATTTTCTATTACCTTGGATGCAAAGAATGGCAACTCGGTTACTACAGAAGATTGCACAAATGTACATTCAACAACATCTGGCACTCCATTTAGTCCTTTCAGACATGCATCAGCAAATAATGCACCAGCATAGCTGCCGTTGTGAAGATATAAGTCAGAGGTCAGAACAAGTATTAACAAAACAAAAAAACCCAAAGTACAACAAGAAAAAGGTATAAGAAAATACATTTCCAGTATATGTTTACAATCCAAATATGAACCTCTGGATATACTAAAGGATACATGTGAAGGATCATGCCATATTCTGAGTAGGCAAGTAACACTTTGTGATTACATGGAATATAGTACAATACACAAAAAAGGAAAACTTGAACAAAATAATTGATTCGAAATAAATAACATCATCATAATCTTCTTTAAGGGGTTTTATTTTTTTAGTTATTTCGGTTTTCTACTAATTGTATGTATTTTTGTTGAATACTGAGGTGTACTTGACTACTTACAATGTGGTGGAATCCTTTATGGCTTATGTATCCTTCTCTTTGTAGGATGATAATTTTTATCAAATGATAAATTTATCATTTAGCAAAAAAAAAAATCAGACCCAATTATGATGAGTAGGAGCATTCAGAACAAACATAGAAGACTTACGCCATTGAAAGAGTTGCCGAACCCTTTCCGGCCTTAGCTTCCACGACCTCTGTCCCACCATCTTGGGTTCGCTTTGTTAGAGCTTTAATGACATCATGTGACAGATTAGGTTGTGGTGTGGCCTATCAAGCAAATGGAAACACAATTTTAAAGCAAACTACAGAGGTTCAATGACCCGATGTGGACGAGTAGACGATACAATAGGAAAGTAAGGGAAAGCAGAATGGGAACAATTTGTACCTGGGAAAACAATGGAAGAATCGTGATGCCAGCATGGCCGCCAACAACAGGTACATTGACCTCTGGAAGGTTCAAACAGATTATTACATTGGAGGAGTCTAGAGTCAGAGTACATCAGTACACAAAAAAATTATTATGCATCGTGATAAGCCAGCCTACCTGCAACATTGGCATTAGCCTTTCCAGCATAGAATGTCTTAGCTCTGACTACATCGAGAGTAGTTACACCAAAAAGCTTCTTTTCATCATAAGTTCCTGCTTTCTTGAAGACCTCAGCAGCAATAGGAACAGTCGAGTTCACTGGATTGCTGATCATGTTGACAATTGCCTAGATTCAGAGAGGTCACGCATGTAAAGATTCACAAATTCTTCATTAAGTTGATAATTACTGAACTAAACAATCATACAAGATGATTACTTGCATGAGGGCAATATTTGGCAATGGCAGTGCAAAGAGATTTGACAATACCAGCATTAATGTTGAAGAGATCGTCACGAGTCATACCAGGTTTCCTGGGCACTCCAGCAGGAATGATGACAAGATCACATCCCTCTAGAGCTTTGCCAAGTTGATCTTCTCCAGCATATCCAGTCACCTACAACAACATTAAGACAAGCTCATCGCCACCTTTATACAAATAATTCTCCAACGCCTTCATAATAATGCACTTATAAATGGAAAAACAAATTTCTAACAAAAGGATATTGAATGATAGTTATGCTAGTGAACGAACTGTTAAAGTAGACCGACCAACAATCCATTCGAGACAAGAAAATGTATTCAACAACTCTGATCACATTCTGGAAATCGAAATCTATGCAACGTAATAGCATAAAAAAAACATTTATGTGAGCAGACAACCTTCAATAATAAATTTAAGCTCTTAACTGTCTACTTAAATCCACAATATAAATTAAAAACTATACAAGTCCAATTACATATAAAAATATGCATTACTCAATCCCAAAAAGATTGTCAAGCTTTGATTTTGATGGTTAAATTTTTACATTTCGAACTTATACATCATTTGGTAAATTAAAAAAAAAACATATTTTAAAGTACTTCTCTATCAAGGAAGATAACTTTGATGCGTGTGAATTAAGATGACAAATTTCACCATTAAAAAATCAAAAATGACAATCTTTTGATCTGTTGTTAATTACTATAAGTAAATATAACATTTTAATTGGAATCGAAGTTATAAATGCCGATGAATATGACAATGTTTTTTAATTTTGATTGAAATCTGTGAATTAAGAATTAAAAAAACAAAGACGACAATCTGGATTTAACTTGAGATCGGGTGTTGACGTGGCTGGTATCAGCGGCGACGCCAGGAGTGCCAGCTAGATCGTAGAGCGAGAGTGATGATACTAATGGATTCAGCTTCATTAGAAGTGAGAGAGGCTGGCCTATTCCTCCGGCGGCTCCCAACACCGCCACCTTCCTCTCCGGCGAGGAGGAGGAAGAGAACCACCGCCGTGAGGTGGCGGCGGAGGAGGTTCGTAAAAGTGATCTCAACATTGCTGTTCGCATTTTGAGGGGGACTTTGTTTTTGTGAAATAAATAGAGATTGATATGATAAGGATCAATACAGCTGATTTAATGTCTTCATTTCATTTAATTCATTTTCCATCACATTTTTTAAATGCAATTTTAATTTTTATCAATATCAAAATTGATTCGTTTTTAGTTTTAAGATAAAATTTGAATTAGCTAACAATTTAAAATTGAAGTGTGTTTAAAAAATGGGAAGTAATTAGAAATTTATAATTAACAAATCAATAGGAAGTTTACATGACCAATAAAAATTGGAATACAGTTTGAGTGACATTATCTCGTTATATCTCATTTTTTTAAATGAAATCGTCAATAATTAACTATCCCTCACAAGTAAATTTAAAAGTACTTGAATTTATGAAGTCGTGCTTCAATCGACGTAGACTATAAATTTTATTTCGACCACTTGTTTATAAAGTTATCTATCATTATATATAAAACCACACTATGTTAAAAGAAGAAATTATTGGCTACATTTGGCCATTAATGAAGAATGTTTATTTGATTAGCAAATTTGTCTAACTAGTAATAATTAATTTCATTTTAATTTAAACATCCTTTTATTTATTTTAAATAGTTTGTACACTTTCTTCCTGCTTAAAACGACTAAAATATTTTAAAAATAACAATATTCCATCCTCTTAAAACCAACCATCCTACTAAACACCAATCTCCAATCACATGCTTCTCCTTTCTTTTTTTCAGACCACTTCTTCACTCTTCCTCTTCCTTCGAATTTCATTCTCTCTCAATCGCGATCGTGTAAGAGGAGGGGCGGGGTCATGAGGAGGAGGGGAAACGAGGATGCAGGAAGGAAGATTTACAATGGGAGGAATGGATGGCCAGCAGGACGGATTATGAATCAAGAAGATAGACGTTATTTGTATACATTTTTTGTGATTTTCGCATTTAAATTATTAATCTTAAAGAAAAAATGTTAAAATTAAAGACTAGTTAGCCAAATTTCTCCTCTAGGACATATATCTCATTTTATAAACATCATCATTAGATATAATAATACAACATAGGGAGTATAATGTAACATACAATTCAATATGGAATGAGATGATAAGGAAGGAGTAACACTCTATTTTAATGTATTGCTTATATTTTATCCCTACCCTATTTTGAGTTGTAACATCCTCAGTTGAGCAAACATATGAAGAGGAGTTGTAGTAGGAAAAATCAAGAACATGTTATCTGCAATGCTCTTATTTCATCCGTTAGCTCTCTTTCTCTCTCAATTATTAGCTCTATAATTTAACACTTAATTTTAATGTTAATAATCAACAACATGTAATATGCTCCATCTTAACTACTTGAGTATATAATACTTCATGTTATTATTTTTAAACCCAAGATTAGATTTTTTTGGAAATGTAGGTAATGTTAATAGTTTAGTTATGTTAAATGGTTGTTGGGTTACTGATGCAAGTTTCTGCTACTAATGATTTCCAATAAAATGGCATAAATGAGGTAATAATGGATGGAATTTATGCTTATGCAAAGATTCTCTTGTTATATGGCATCTTAGTTTTTTTTATAGTATAGCTCTGAGTCTTGATTCAATGACCAAATTCATGAAAATTTGTGAATTTTGGCGCCATTTTAGTTAATGAAACATTCTTGTTGGATGTGGGCACCTACATTCTTGATGTTCTGAAGTTCGAGCCGAATTTGAAGTGACAAACTGAAGGGAATGATAATTTCAACAATGGATTAAATTTTGCCGATACCAGAAATGAACAAGTTGTTCAAAGAATGTCTATGGGGAGAAATGCTGAGATTTATGTTGTGCTACTTTCCATCATGTATAACTATGTTGTAGAATTTTAGTTTCCATGTTTGCAAGTTGAAATTTAGAGACTGTCTTCAGAGTCTCCATCAATTTCGACGGGTACAGTTCATTTGATTTCACTGATTCTATCTGAGGATGTTTGTAGTTCTCATTTATGTTTAGATGAGTATATTGGTATATCAGTAGATGTGTTAGACTTAATATTTTTTATCTATCTGATGTTTATTAGGAAGTTGGTAGTTCCTCATATACCGGTTAGCTGCATTCGTTCAACTGCTCCTCTGCAGCGTCCTGCTCAGGTGCTTGATTGCACACGAAACCTAATCACAATACAGTTCACTCCGGAGGTCTCTCTTATGAAAACGGGCAGCATCTCTCTTAGCTTCGTTAACTCTTTTGTGAGCCTGCATCACACAGTGTTACATGCTAATTATGCAGGAGACGATTCTCATTATACTCAATTATCTATTCAAGAATCTGGCACTTACATATACAACAAACAGATTTTAGCTGGAAATACTCAAGAAAATGATAACTGTAAACGGATCAGTCTTATCAACCAAACTGATAGTAAAGATGGTAAGGAAATGCAAAGACGAAGAAAGATTGGGCTGGCAAATAAAGGGAAAATCCCTTGGAACAAAGGCAAAAAACATAGTACAGGTAATTTTCTCCTGTTATATGTGGTTTCGATCTCTATTTTTAAAATCTCATTGGTTTCTTCTGATTGGCAGAGACTTGTGAGAAAATCAAACAGAAAACTAAAGAAGCCATGAGTGACCCCAAGGTGAAGTCATGTAAGAATCAATAAAAATGGACTTAGTGAACTCCACCCATATTTTTCGATAACCAAACCAAATCCTCACCATTATCTTTTTCCCTGTCTGCTGACAGTTAACACAAATATAGTTATTTTTCTTCAGTTTGATAATATACTCCGTAATCACTTTCCCCCACTTTATGTTGCAGGTCAGGAAGAAGATTTCTGAGTGTCCGCGATCCCGTAGGTACTTTCTGTAATTAAATTTTGTCTAATAGCTAACATCCCCGCAAGATAGTTTTCCCTACAGAAAATAATTAGGCAGATATTTATGAGGTCAATTACACACATTTCCTTAGATTAACATATGTGCTAACCAGTGAAAGGGGACAGGGAAAGAAGAGGGTCCCAAAACCAGTGAGAAAGGGGAGGAGATCGTTTCAAGTCTGGTAAGAAGAGGAATAGGGGAGACCCTCCCTTATTTTTTATGTCAAATTAGACGTGATGATGCGGTTTTCCCCTGTAGACCAAATTCTACTTGTTTTGTCCAAACCCCCTTCCCCTAAATGTTGTTTAGGAGGCTAATCCAGAACGAGAGTACTGCTGGACGTTCTTAAGTATCTAGCAATAGCATGTCCTGGGTCCTAGGAGCATTTTCATGCCAGTAAGGGCAAAGGGAGAGAAGAAAATGACTTATCTTTAAGAGAGGACAAAATATGCTGCAAAAACATGTAAATTATATTGCACCGTGTGAACTATACACGGTCTGGCCTCGTCAAAGAGTTTTTAAGATGATATCAATAGCAAAATTAGTGTTGTTGTTGTTATTATTATTATGATGATGATTTTCCACCCATGCTAGATTCATGATAGTGAATATTGACTTGTTATAAGTTGAATGTTTGCTCTGAACATATAAACCTGTACAGTGAGCAAACCAAGGCTAAAATACAGTCAATACCAGAAAGTTGTAGCCAGCCGAAATGGAAAGATCATGGTAAATTAAAATCATGGGCAGAAAGCATAGCGAGATCTGCTAAGATAGGTTTCAGCGACCAACAAGAATTACAATGGAACAGCTACGACATAATGGAAAGAGAAATAGCGCTCCAACAGCTTCTTTGTGCTGAAGAAAAGGCAAAGGAAAAAGAGACTTCACGGATGAAACGTAGTCAGGCAAAAGAAGAAAGGATGGAAAGGCTTGCTCATAAGAGTAAAAAACGAGACGAGAAGAGAAAAGCTAGGAACTCCAAAAAACCGAAGAAAGGAAGAAACAAGTTGGATGTTGTTCATGGAGTTAATCTTAAGGCAATGATAATGAAGGTAATTACCATTTGTGTGGTTACTATACGAACTCTCCCATGCATAATTTGAATAACCCATGTCCGTACAAAACTTATCTCCAAACGGGCATACACATTACCATTCAATATCTTAGTTGTGAAACATGTCTCCAATAGGCTACTCACTAGATCTGCTGGACACCTATCATATGGCTACTCACCCTATATGAACACTCACATGCAGAATTTGAATAACTCATGTCCATTCACACAAATTTTAATCGGTTCTTTTTAACTAGGCATACACACTACCTCTCAATATCGGAGTTGGGGAAATTATATTCACTATATGACTACCTGTCATTTTCAAACCACCACGAGTGTAGTATATAATCCTTTTACACTCGCCATACACTCATAATATTAGTGCATTTCAGCTTTGAACATAATTTATTGGTATCTATCACCGAGGTGGAGGTTACGAATGGCATGATTCTGTTTTTTGGTTGTCTGCAGGTACATAAGAAGAAAACCACAATTAGTCAACCGAATGTTCAGCGTCAGTTAGTTTGGGAAAATATTGACTTAGAACTAGTGAAGAGAGAAATGTTACAAAAGGAAGTATCATTATAGATCAAATTCGAAAGCCATAAGAGTCCAGAGAAAGATATCTTACTCCAAAGATAATTGCTTCCCCTTTGTTACCTGAAGCTGTAGTTCACGAGTAGACAGGCATATGTTGACATTAGTAGTCACCAATCACAGGGAAGGGCATATTGGAAGGTGATGGAATCGGTCACGTAGGAGATTGCTTCTCAGCATGATGTGTGCCGCATGCCTCGATCAAACAACTCTTAAATAATGGAAAATCTTAAAACAGAACAGAAATTGTGATTGTGCCACCATTAATTGAAGAACATTTTTCCCCCTTGGTATCGAATATTTGTACACTTTTGAATGTACCAATTTCTTTGTGTACTATGTACATTGGTTTTCTTTTCATAATTTTCTTCCCCTTAGGGTGCATCCATTTCTATTTGCATTCTAATCATTATGAACCTTTTTAAGTTTTGGCAACTGCAGTTCAAGTGAAGTTTATAATAAAAGAAATTACTGACTAAGGGCAGAGAGGGTAAATTACTTCCCACATTTTGGAGAATTTATTTGACTTGTATATTTCTTCAGTGTATAAAACTTTGATGAAAACATATCAACTACATTTAAAATTTGATATTGTAGCATAATTCCCCCACATTTCTAAGATAAATTGAAGGTCAATGAAGTAAATTTTTTCAGAGAAATGATTGCAAGTACTTAATGGCATTATTTCAGACTTATGAAATGAAAATGTGTATTATCTCAAACTAAGGATGGAGATTTATTATTAAATTGCCCTCTGTTTGTATTGATTGCTCCCACAACTAGGGAAGTTGGGAATACAATACACTGTTACTGAGGCAATGAACATCATTCCAGAAATTAGGCAGTTTTCACCTTTAATTCAGGAACATTGAATCTCTTGCAAAGGACAGTCCCACAATCCTTCCAAAAGTATAGTGTTTATAATCAGTGAAAACTAACCATACACAGCCTCATTAAATCATGATTGCATGAAACCATAGGAAGGCAATGAATATATCAACCAATATTTAGTCAACTTTAAAAGAACCAAGTCTACCAAGAAAAACATAGAAAGAGTGAGCTCATCAGAATGCAAAACCAAATCAACCAACATACATGATTTCATCTACATTCTTATGAGTTGAGTGAATAATCTATCTATGTCAAAAGAAAATCAACCAAGGCGCAATTGATTTAGATCATTTCTGGTACAGCAGATCAAATATAATTTCACCAGATTAGCCAAACATTAATTTATACGACATATATAACCACACAGGCACCAAGAGCAGATAAGAAAGGCTCACATAAAGACTAAAGGCTACGCTGTTACAAACGAAAACCAAATATTGTACAGTGCATATGCTAACCCTATTACACAATCTCAGAATGAGTTCTTGCATCTCTTATTAACAAGCAAAACCTACTGATAGTCTCTTCCAGGCATATTCTGATTCTGGTATGGATTACTGTTTGTAGGTGCAAAGTTGTTCTGGTTTGGATTTGGACTAGATTGTAGTCATCTAATATTTTCTGGGCCCATTCCCATAATTAAAATTCTGCTGATTGTTAGGATATCCTCCCATATTGTTAGGTCCTGCATTGTATTTTGCCGGATTCCCCATGTTATTGGACTGCATACCGCCATTCTGTGGTGGCATGCCTCCAACGTTCGGGGGTGCACCTCCTCCAGTGTTTGGGGGTGACATGCCTCCCATGTTTGGAGCCTTCATACCCATCGGTGGTCCTCCAATGAAGTTAGGCCCAGGGTGCTGTTGAGCCACGTTACCAGGTAGCAGTCCTCCTCCAATGGTGCCTCCCATGTCTCGGTGCCCTCCCGCCATGTTAAATCTCCCCATGTTTCCTTGTGACCTCCGCCTACATGTTGGGTCATCCCATGTTTCCTTGTGGACCTCCCGCCATGTTGGGTCCCATGTTCCGAGGTGGCCCTCCCGAAATATTGGGCCCCATGTTTCCTTGTGGCACTCCTGCCATGTTGGGCCCCATGTTTACTTGTGGACCTCCCGCCATGGGGGGCCCCATGTTTCCTTGTCGGCCTCCTCCCATGTTGGGTCCCATGTTTCCTTGAGGGCCTCCGGCCATATTTGGCGAGTTTTGATTTGACTGCATGTTCCTTCTTTCAAAGTTTCTGGAGCGGTCAAAATTCCGAGGTCTATCATTCCTCCTATTCCTCTCATTTGCTCGGGCATTGTTCCTCACCCATTCCTCATGATATTTAGGGTCATATGGAACAGCCTGACCATTAATAAAAGGTTCCCCTGCAACATAAAACACATGACATTTGAGTCGAGTAGTTTTACGATCCTCAACTCCATAATTGAAGGTATATCATTCATAACGCATGAGGCAACTCTTTCCAGACAGATAATTATATTCATAAAGAACGTACAGATCAATTCTCTCATGAAGAACACCAATCAGAATGATAGTTATGAAAGGTAAGAACACAATCAGAAACTAAATTTCATTCACATGGTTGGATATATCAAATTCAGATCATCACAAAATTACATAACATGCACCTCCGCCGGATTGATGAAATCTTATCCAACACAATAAATCACGAGACATTAGCAATCAACAAAGTTTAAGCACTACACGCTATGATTGCTACATATATGCATCAAACGGATTGAAATAAACTAAGAAACCATCATTATGTCCGCTGAGAAACTGGTGTCAAAATCAGATCATCACAAAGTAGGCACTCCATAATGCAATGTAATAATTATCCAGCACAAACACTTTAGGGCCTCTACATTTCAGATAACTCAACTAGAGAAAGAAATGTCATAGCATGATGGAGAGCACTTTGAATTTAAACCATGAAAATAAATTTTGATCCCAAAATAATAAGACATGATTAAAATAAAATAAAAAGCCAATGCTTCGTAATTTAATACAAAATACCACCAATTAATACAGAACGGCAACATTTTAGTATGATAGTAAGTGAAACAGAATAATTCTACCCACAATGACATATAGTTCATCAAGAAAAGTGTGAGGATGCATCAATATACCTCCATAATCCTTGTTCTTGACATCCAAATATGAGTCAGGAAGCACCCAACGAACCTCAGGAATTTCTGCAATTATTAGAGGACAAGAAAGCAGAGGATTAGAACATCCGCTTTGAGTTATGAAAATGGTATAGAGCAACAACATAGAGTTAAACTAAACCCCACTTCAGTTTTTACCTTTCAGCTTATAAGAAAGCTCTTCTGATACCAGAGCACCAAATGCGAAATAGTGCCTGGTTGAAACTGAATATATCTTTCTATCCAGCTTCTCTCATAAACAAAATTAATAAAATACCTTATAAATAAACTCTCAATAACATTACAAGTTATCAAACATCAGATTATTCCCAATAAGCATATGTCATCAATGGACACTACCCGAATAAAAATACTGTGTTTCGATACATTTTCACTAAATATCATTCAACACATACAAATTTATTTAAGGTCAAGTATAAGAAAGTCATCCCAAAACTCGAAAAAATTATCAAAATACCACGAATTCATCACATAAAGGGGCAAATTATTTCCAAATTTGCAATAAATTAAATAAAAAACAAAAGAAATCCCAAACCTTAAAAAACAACTTTAGCTAGAGAGTTTTAGTCAAAAATACTTAATTGGTTTTATCACATAAAGGAGCAATTTTTCCTATTTGAAGTATTAAAAATGAACAATAAAAAATCACAAACCAACTTTAGCTAGAGTTCTAATATACCCATCAATTAAATTAAATTAAGAGTGCAACCCATTTAAAATTACACAAAAAATACCACTAAATTAACACAAAAAATAGTAAATTATATAAAAATATCCCAAACCTTCCAACAACTTTAGCTAGAGTTTTAATATACCCATCAATAAAATCAAATTTAGACTGTAACCCCTTTAAAATTACACAAAATACCACTAATTTATCACATAGAAGCATAAATTATAAAAAAAACAAAAAAACCTTCCAATAACTTTAGCTAGGATTTTGATATATCCATCAATAATATCATCTCTAGTAGGATCCCCTTCAGGCTTCTCAACCACCACAAGCCAATGCTCAAAATCACACCCATCAAGCAAAATCGTCTCCTTCGGGGGCCGATTCGACCAGTTCGGGTTGGGGTCGCTAAGCGAAGAAGTCGAGGGGCGTGTCGAGAAGCCCCGGAAGGTGGTTGGTGGCGGAGTGAGGCGGCGGAAGTGGGATGCGACGGAGGAGAGGAGTGAGGTGGAGGGGGTGGGGGTAGGGGGGGAGGGGAGGCAAGGGTAGCTGCCTACAGGTGAAGAGGAAACGGGAGAGAAGGAGTTGCAGAGGTTTTTTTGAGGTGTGGTTAAACCCTAGAAGAAAATTGTGAGGATACTATGAGGGTTTTGGATGGGGTTTATATTGTGGACTATGTTTATAGGCAAGCCCCTAGAGTTTGTTGTAATTGGATAAGTATCTACATTGTATGGCTTAATTTCATATGGTCACTCAAAATTTATGCTAATTTTAAATTTGCCCTTTCAACTATTTATATTTTGCAGTTCTTATTTAATGGGGTTTGATTTTAAGATAATGATAACCAAATCGAATAGATAGTTTATCTAGTTGGGTATTATCATATTGTTTTAATTTCTATCCACTTGTGGGATTTTTTTGATGAACTAGGTTCACTCTAGTCGAACAGTCCTCACAATTAATCGAACTCCAAACTAGCTTACTTATTTCAAAATTACAACTTAATTAGGTCAATAAAAATTTATTTTACTTGATTAATAAAATTAATTAACATTTAACAATGAATCCATAAGTAATCTCACGCTTTAGTGAACCATCAACCTCACATTTGAAGCAAGGCTCGACTCCCTATTTAAGGTTTCGATTCTGCTAGTTTTTGCTTAAAAAAATTTTAATCTCATTTAATTTAATCAAATATCTTACAATTAAATTATTCACGATATTCCAAAACAAATATTTTAAACCTCATCATTAACTCATTCATACATTTTGAGAAAGACGAAGGCCTAAAGGGTCTACAAAGTTGAGAGTTCCATATTTAGGCAACTCAAAGTCCATTTAATACTCATGTTGTTAGCATAATTTATGGAAGTATGTTACAATATATGGACTCTACAATGACATAGATTAAACCAATTATCTTCAATTCTCACTCAACATTCTTAATCTACTCACACAACAATAGACCAATGCCGTCGTCTCCGAAGCTCTACAAACCCCGGACGGCGCCGCCGCCGCCAGACCCCTGCCGGAGAACGGCGGCGATGGCGGCGTGTCTAGTGATCGGCATAGGAGGTTTCATATTCGGATCAATACAAAATTCAGGGTACAACTGTAAATACTCGAACCCGAAATCGGTTTCAGTAATTTGGGATAGAGATGGAAGTATTATCTCAAATGGGTATTCTGATATGGAGGCAAAGAGGTATAAAGTGATGGGGTTTGTTGGGATTCAAACTGGGTTTGCTTCGTTTGGGAGAAGGAGGTCTTTGAGACAGACATGGTTTCCTTCTGATCGTCAAGAACTGGGAAGGTATGGTATGGAGTTGTGTTTCAAAAAGATTGTCCACTTTTGGATTTTGATTGTTGGGTTTTTTTTTCTTTTTTTGATGTTCAATGTTTTCGGTGGCGTTGGCAGAAGCATCAATTTTATATAGGGGACGAATGAACTAGTATTATATAAATGAAAAAAAAATATACAACTGCACGAACAACTTAATTTTTGAAGAAATGAATGTTACAATCTATTTTTAATAGTTAAAACTGAATTTTTAGAATCTTAGTGTGTGTGTGTGGGGGCATCCCCTCTATGCCTCTCTTCCTCCACTGAATGTTTTTGTACGTGTTGTATATGATTGGGTGAAAATGTAGTATGGAGCACTAGTTAGCGTTGTCTTATTTTCTAAAATGCATGTGAATATTGGTGGAATGAGATAAGTTAAACAAAATGAAAAAAAAGTGAAATAAAAAAAAGTGAAAAAATAGTGAGATTTGGGCGTATCTCATTTTCAGGATAGTTAGTTTTAATTTATTTTTTGGGCGTATCTTATTTGTGTACATAACCAAAAGGGTCCAACATTTGTTGTTTGCTAGTGGAGTAATTTTATCATACCCTTTCAATGATGTTACAGATTAGAAGAAGCAACTGGCTTGGTATTCAGATTTGTAATTGGCAAAACCACCGACCAATCAAAGATGTCCCAGCTCAGGAAGGAGATAGCAGAATATGATGACTTCTTGTTGTTGGATATCCAAGAGGAGTACAGTAAGCTCCCTTACAAAACGTCAGTTCCAGACTATTAACAAATCGTTAGTAGTACTAGTTAATGTGCTGGTTATGACGTAATTTTAGATTAACGTTACACTAACAGGACTCGTCTACAGATTGGCTTACTTCAAAGCTGCCTATGCACTTTATGATGCTGAGTTCTATGTTAAAGCTGATGATGACATTTATTTAAGACCAGGTAAGTTTTGGGCTACTTAATACAGTCTTTCTTCTTAATGTGTTTATGCTTGAGGCGAACATTACTCGTTGTGACTTTATATTAACATTTTGTCTATGCATGTGATCATTTTTTCCATGAATAGATCGTCTATCACTGCTCTTGTCTAAGGAGCGTTCTCATTCACAAACATACATTGGATGCATGAAAAAAGGACCTGTTTTTACTGATCCAAAGCTTAAATGGTTAGTCATTTTGAGGTTCTTTGTATTTCAAGTTTCAACATTGCAGCTTTTATTATTGTATTTTCTCCCAAGTAGCATTTTGTATGGAGATTAATATTTCGTAAGTTAGTCACGAGTCACGACTGATCTTATTTAACCTCAGAAAATATTGAAGATGAATACTCTTGACAATTGTTAAAGATAGTCATGTTAGTGTCTTTTAAGGTTTTGGGTTAATAATTTGTTTTTTCATGAAAATGGCCGTAATATGAACTTCTCTTTATGCACTTTGGATTCCTGATTAGTGCATTGGTGGGGTCCGAGGTCCATGATTGAAAATTGTGAAGTCCGGAAATATTATAATTAAAGCATTAAGCATGAAGAAAAGAGTTTTCAAATTGTTAAGATTATACTAAAAGTATGATCATAATTGTAAATGGCACTGTATCGTGTTCATTCTTCTTGTCATACCCCCAAAGAGTTTTTAAATGTAATTATGAAAGAGTCAATTGATGAGCAATTAGTGCCCTTCTCCTCTGCAAGAACATAACATTGACATGCACTGGATTTTAGAATGACAAGGAAGTAATACTGTTTACTCTTCCCTTTTCATGCATTAATTGGTAGCTGAACGTGATGTACATATGCAGGTATGAGCCACTGTCGAATTTGCTTGGGAAGGAGTACTTTTTGCATGCGTATGGTCCAATTTATGCATTGTCTGCTGATGTTGTAGCAAGTTTGTTTGCACTAAGAAATGATAGGCAAGTTTTTTTTCCTAGTATGTAAATTACTTCTGAAAAAGATGAAATAATGTCCAAGTTTCTTTCTTATTTATTCTACTGTCACTCTTGAGTGTCAGTTGTCTCTTTTCAGGAAAGTCTACATTTTACGTTTATTCCACAATAAGTTTCTAGACTTTGTTATTGTAAATGAAAGAAAGTTTTACATTGAAGAATTGTAATTTACCGATTCAAATATATTTTACATTTTCACCATTAAGATCTCAGTGCTTTTGGTGGGATATAAAAATTGATTCTGACAGCCATCCTGGAGTTTGACTACCTGTTTTGCTAATATGCCCAAATAGCACCCTTAGGGTGTTTCTGTTTGAGCTATGTAATTGTAATGATTTCTTCTTTTTGTATAGATGGCCTTTGACGTTCGATAAACATGTATTTCTGGTCATGTATGTAATCCATGTTTGTTGATGTATCATTGTTGCTGTATTTACAGTTTTCGAATGTTCAGCAATGAGGATGTTACAATTGGAGCCTGGATGCTTGCAATGAATGTAAAACATGAGAATATTCATCTGCTTTGTGTGCCTAAGTGTACTACAACGTCAATAGCTGTGTGGGATATTCCTAAATGTTCAGGTTAATATCGTAACTGAAGTCTCTCCTAGGTTCTGTTACCGATACTAAAATGCTTTCATTTTATTAGCTCAATTAAGGCTTCTTTTGGTAGTTTAAACCATTATCTGCCACATGGGTTCAAAGAGAATGTTCGGAAGTTATTTTATGAAGCAATACTGCAAATTACGTGGAAATAAGCCTTGCAATTGAGGGGGTAAATTCTAGGCCGGAATATAAACTAGAACTGCCTGTTCAGTTAAATGATATTGTGTTTATGTCAATCCTATTTCTACCAGAAACTGATCAGACCAATAAATATAGAGGTACAGTAAAAAAGCGGACCCAGTGTAAAGATAAAGATCGGGTTGATGATTGATCGTGCAGCTAGTTCACTAACTAGACTTTTTGGCTTACGTCACATAAATATATTTAGCAAGAGAAACATCATACGGTAAGAGTTATGCATCTCTAGTTCTCTACCAATAATTTGTTACTCTAATGATCTATGAAAACTCGATGTTGTCTTGTTTAATGTGGGATAGATGTATTAGGATGAGTTTTTTTTTTAAGAGATTGACAAGAAGTTCTGCATCATCATTAGGGCTCAATTACTTTATTAGATATTATTGCTGCAATCTTAGTTCTGCAGGTATACATTTTTTAATCCACCCCCCTGGTGGGGATCCTTAGATCTCTTGAACACTCAGGTCGATATGGTTTCTGCATCTCTTTTAGGACTATGTGGACCTGAGAAGAAGTTACTGGAACTCCATGCGACGGACATATGCTCAAAGAGTCCAACTGAGAGTTCCGAAGACTTTTAGTATTCTTGCCTCCACCGTTCACAATCCAAGAGACGAGGTTATTTTTTCATTGATTCTTTCCTCAAGCAAGCTAACACGATTTTGATAACAGATTTCGACGTTGTAGTTTAGACTTTAGAGTATAGGGCAGGTGGTACGTTTGCATAGCATTATATGGTGGCTTTAATGTAAAGAAACGATTTACTTGTATTTTCCAGTAGGCAAACTGAAGCCATGATCTGTTGTTGTCTTACTAGATTTGGGTTGGTACCTCAGATCAATTGCATTGTGCTAAACAATTTCATTGAATTTTTCCAATTCATTTCATTTTAGTTAAAGTTTTCGGGTTTTTTCCTGTCAATCTTTGCTATTATTTACATTATTCTAATGAGTATAACTTTGATATCATTGAATTTGTCTTTAAAAAAGTTTCATAATATTATTTTCTTCTGTATTTTTTTTCACGATATAACTATGTGAGCATCTACCATAAACATTTACAAAAAAATTATTTTTGGTTGTTGAACGTTTGGATTTTGTAATTAATTGTTTTATGTATAGTCAATAATTTGGTGACACGAAAGCATGAGACAAAGTATGTGAAGTTTATGACACGAAAAGACTTATGACAGCGGAGTGGTGCTTTCTCGAAGCCATTATGAGGAAGTTGGATTTTAGTGAGATTTGGATTAATTGGGTGATGTGTTTGGTTACTTCTGTTTCCTACAGTTTCTTGATTAATGGAACTCCAACAGGTTTCATTAGGTCGAATAGGGGGATCCGTCAAGGGGACCCCTTATCGCCCTATTTGTTTTTATTAAAAGTAAGACCTTACATGTTGTCAGCAAGTAAAGGCGGAAGGAAAGAAAATTGTTGACAGGTGTTAAAATGGGCACGGAAGTCCGAGTATCAATACATTCTTTTGAGGATGATATCCTCGATTTTGCAAAGCTACACCAAAGGAAGCCGAGAAGCAACGTGAACATCTGAGGGCCTATGAGGAGTCTTGCAGTTTAAAATCAACTTTGATAAATGCGAGCCATGGAAAGACGAATAAATTTGGAGACGCTAAGAGCCGAAGCATACAGGTCAAAAGAAATCTAATTTATGTGCTGATCAAGGAAAATATTTAGTTTGCCTTCACATATCAGAAGTCTAAGAAGGATGTTTTCGCATATATCCAAATTAGAAAGCGAATGATCATATCGAAGGCCAAGAGAATTTAAGGCCACAAGTCGGAAAGAAAATAATGTCCTAGCTTCTACCATACCGAACTATGTTATGAATTGCTTTAAGCTTCCTTTGGGTACCTTAGATGGGGTTAATTCCAGCAATGGCGGTTTTGACGGGAATAGTTTGGTGATGCTAAGAGGGATACATCAAAGTCTCTTGGGAGTCACGCGCAGCGAAAGATGAAGTGGGGGAAACGGGTTTCAAAAGATTTGGTTCAACCTCGCGTTGTTAGCTAAACAAGGTTGGAGTGGTGGTTACTAGGCGTGCTAGCCGCTCTCTACAAACTTCTCTGAATTGTAACGATCCGTCCTGCACAGCCTGAAAGGAATCATCATAATCCGAACACCAGAGTTACCAAACCGACGGACGGCATCAATTTAAAAAACTAGTCATTTCAACCAAAAATTTATTTCCATTAATATTCTCAAAACAATAACCGCTTTTAACATTTTAAATCGATTTTAAAAGTGATATTCAACCAATTAACACCATATATACAACATATCCAGATAAACAAAGAATGCGCTAGCGCCGCGTTATAGTAGCATCATACTTTAATACAAAGTTTAATCACGATGCTGTGCTCAAAATAAAGACAACAATCAAAAACATTTTGACAACACATCAAAATCGATCATGGCGATCCTTCACACTGACGCTCACCTAGCCACTCTAACAACTCTCCAACAGCCTCCGGCTCAACTAGTCTCACAACCTCGACACTGTCTAGCAGTTTTCGCCAAAACGAAAAGTGGAAGTAAAGCCATGTGTTTGGGGAAACTTAACACCGGGTGAAACTTAAACCATACGCCATCACACAACAAATTTAACATGTAAGTCAAATACGTTGCATATACATAGATATATAATCGTAATTACTCAACAAAAAGTTTTGTTAGTTTACTTCTTCAAAGAAAATTTCATACATCACATGGCATAACATGTAATATAAATTCCAATAATGAATACACCACTAAACAAAATCCAAACCACATGAAATTACAAATAATAGAGACCCAACAAACTATACCTAGTCATATCAATCACTCTATCCACTAGATGCCCATCCGACTTAAATCCCCGATGCACATGTTCTCAACCCGCTAATCTTACAACGCCTTATACCGAAGTATAAAATGATAACTCAACGCCTTATAATCAAGTATAAAGTCGATACACAACGCCTTAAATGAGATAAAGTCGATACATTAACGCCTTATAATGACGTATAAAAATGATAAACAACGCCTTTATAATTTAATGATAAAGTTTGTGGGATATAAACAACGCTCTTAAAGAACACCTAACCCATAACTATCCCAATTTAGTAAATATATCCTAATACTCAAGTCACCTCTGCCAAAGACATACATAACTCTAACCATCACCTCTCAATAACTATCTACTCTACTCCCTCAAACAATATCCAAGCACAAATGTAAAACATCTCACAAGTAAGTCAAACACACCGACAAGGCCAGAATACATAAAGGCCGACAAGGCCACAGAATACAACAAGGCCGACAAGGCCACGTAAATCGTAAATATGTTGGGGAGTTCAAGCCATTATTAACTCAAGCAATCTTCAACGCCACGTATCATAATCACATAATCATATCACGGCTCACACAAACGAATCACACATAATCATACAACAATTACATGTATATCATTCTCACGTAATCATAACACAATGACATTTAACATCATTCCACATAATCGTACTCACACAACATGTTCACACACCCTTAAAGTGGCACACGTAGTGTAACAAGTACTCACCTCTACTAGTTATCACAAAGTCCTCACGAAGAACGCCGATAACGGAACGCCCTTCCGCGGTCAAGGCCTAACAACACCTTAAAGTATCAGGAATCATTACCACAATTACGGCCTGTATCAAACATTACCAACTCTAATCGAATGATTTCTAAACCAAGTCTAAATACGACTCGTAACTATCGAATTATGTCCCATCTGACACAACCCACCGATCCTCCGCTAAATTCCATCTTATCACTTTATCATTATAAATCAACTTTGAGTCATTCTAATTTTAAATCAACAGTCCCCTAATTACCAATCCATACTCCAAATATCAATTACAACTCATCCCTGAATTACCACTTTTTCAACCTAACCTTTAATCAATTTTAAATAACCAATTTAACATCAACAACTACAATAAGGTCCCAATTAAACCCCCACACATTTAAAGTCTTATAAAAATATCACCCCAAAAAAGTCAACCGAAACCTAGAAAAGTCAACTCCCGACCTATAACATCCTCAAACGACTTAAATCATGAATTCATCACTTATATACATCATAGAACTCATAACCTAATTAAATTCATCATAAATTGAATTAAAGTGGAAAGTCAACTAAAAGTCAACTATGTCAAAACCCAAGAAATATCTCAAAGATTCTCAACTTTCATACCTTTTAACTCTCGAAGAGAAGCCGATGGAGAAACGATATCTCTGTTGAACGACGAGTTCGAGCGACAAACGAAGAGAAACTAAGAATAAATTTCAAGGGGAGGAAAAGTGAATCTCGGCCACCACACAGTGTGAAAGCCAAGCATTTAGACACTTAAGTTCATGTTATTGGATAAGTACTAGATATTTAAAAAACTCAGTCCTGCCTTTGCTTTCAGTTAATTTCCTCCACATTTAAACCTCCTGTTCAACCCAATTTAAAAGATAAAATTTTCCATAGCAAAAACTACTAAATTATAAAACGCACTGCTAAAAAATTTCGAAGGAAGAATATTATTTAATTAATGATATAATGATTGTCCCACCACGACCGAAAAATTTAATTTTTTTTCAACGTAGCGGGTTATTGCTGCAAATGACATTATTTCGTATTACTGCTTAAACTCGAAAGTGGTCTTAACTGGCTGCTTCAGCGAGTATATTTTGAAGGTCGGAAAGTACTTCGGAGCGTATATGCGTGGGAGATGGAAAGGTATAATTATTTGAAAGATCCGTGATACCCCGCTTTCTAAACCGATTTTATAGCAAGGGAGCGGGGGCAAGAATGACGGGTCAAGATGCTGCTTTCCCAATTGATTAAAATGGTAAATGGACAATCGAAGTCAGGTCAAGTCGGTAATGACAATGCATTTATGCTAATTTGTAAGCTGGGGTAATTCCGCTGGAAGAGACAACAAATTCGATAGTCTCGCTTCGAAACCATACCAAATCGGTAATTATCTCAATTCTTTGGGTTATCTTAGTATGCGACATGGTAGAATGGTGAATTAGAGGCCTCCCGCCAAGCGATACTATGTTTGGATGAGCGACAAGATTCGTAGAGTATTTGGGGACTCAAAGTACCCCCTAGAGTTAGAAACTTCCTTTGGAAATGGCTACACAATGTGCTTCCGACAAAGGTAAATTTACGACCAAGGGGGGTAAAAATTGAAGATTGTTGTCCGTTATGCAACAAATTAATTGCATACCGAATATGTCTTTTCATCAGTCCCGCATACCTAGATTTTCAAAATATCAGTAATTTCGAACTGGAGAAAAGCGGCGTGTCGATGTCGTTAGGAATCTAGATGAATTTCATTTATAAACACCAAATTCACATCCCTGACCTCAAAAATGATATAAATTAATCTAAACAATAGTGAATAAATATATGAATACGGTAATCCTTACATTTCACAACCCGAAGCCGAATCTAACCCAAATCCCCTAACGACAAGTCTCACAAGGAAAGCCCCTTCAAAATCCCCCAATGCTTGTTCAACACCTAAATGATGTCCCTGGGATCGCACAATACCCGCAGGGAAACCAACCTGAACTCGCTTAGAGCTCAAGATGAATGAGAATCCAAAGGAAAAACTCTTCCACCTCCAGGGGGGCTTAATTCTCGAGAGGGAGTGGTAGGTTTTTGTGACTCATGTCATGAAAACCTAACTCTATTAAGCATTGTCCTTGAAATTCCACTCGTTGCTAAATTAAGAAATCGCTTAACTCTCATAACTTAATTAATCAAGCATGAGCCTCTAATTAAATAACGAGTTACTAGTGAGTTTGTTCTATTTTAATTAACTTAACAAGTCAATTAAAATACTAACGGTCACTATCGACAACTCTATCAAGTTATTCATCGATCTCAATTACTTAATTGATTAAACTTGTGTTTAACTAACATGTTCATCAACATATATATATTTGACAATATAAAATATCGAGAAATACATTTCTCAATATTAAGTCTCGCTTAATTTCATTCAGAAATATTATTCAATATCAATAGATGCACCTTCAGCTCGATAATAAGAAGTTGTGAGCAATAATAATAATTGACAATTACTATTATTATAAATGATTAATGAGTAAGATCTTAGCAATCGGCCATAACCCCTTAAATTAAGTCACGAACCCACACCAGTAGAAATATACAATTACTAAGTGCTAACACTAAGCCCAAAGAATCACATTTAACCAACTAGATTTACAGGGGATGCTGGAACAACGAAAGTATGTAATTTGGGAACCGAAGGTGAAGAGGGGATGTCGAACAAATGCATGTACGAGCGCGAGATCGTTTCGAGGCTTTTGGGAAACTGGAAGGTGAAGAGGGGGACGTTGAACAACTAGCACGTGAATGAACAGTTGTTAACCGACATGCCGTTGAGTTTCTGAGAAACACAAATGTCTATTTGAGCCACTTTCAATGCCGGAATTAAATTTGCAATCGACATTTGAAAGCTAATAAAGAGCATTCCCGCTTCCTAATTCACATGGTGGCCGCAAACGTAGGTAGCGTAACATTGGCGTTCTCTCGTAAGGGTGTATGTTTAATCGGTGATACCTCCTTTTCAAAGAGTCATGCAATAAGTGCTCTGTGTAATACTATGTGGACGCTTTTTGTCAAAAGCCAGACCGCACCGCTTTTGGTTTTACAAGCTCATAGTAAAGCTTTAACACAGAGGGCCTCAGTGCTGAGGTAATGGACGTACAATATCGTAGGTTGAAACATTCTTAGATTCTCATCAAAAGTACGAGAGTATTCGCACTTTGAGATCGATGTTATTGTCGAGGACATTCGATGTCAAGGAAGATTATTGGATCCAACATTCCGATATGTCACGAGAACGTCAAACAATGCGGCATTAGCCTGCTCATTGAATTGCGGGTTCAGAAGAAGCAACTTGGCTTCAACTCTAAATTTATTTGCTAATCGCAATCTGCATTCATTGTACTAGTTGTGGGTTGTTTTACACGAACTTTGTTTCGCTATTTTTCATTTTAATGATATCATACGGTTAAGGTACCTACCAGCAGATATATTAGTAGAATTAATTTGATTCAAATTAAATTTACGTATGTCAAATAATTGAACTCTACTAAATCCAGTAGAGTTCTATTGGCTCAATTTTCATTTATACTTTGTTCGAATTGACCCTATTCGATGTTGAAACTTGAAAATTGGTTGGGTTTGGCTCCGACATACCTAACACGTGAGTTCTCAACCTTCAAGTCTTCACATGTATTAGCATATAATAAAATACTACTCCCTCCGTTCTAATTACTTGATCATATGACAAAAAATCTTATTTCATTTTACTATCATTATTTTCAACGCAACTATTTCGCTTTGAACTTTTAAAAAAATTCATCATTGCTTTGTTTCAATTTTACTTTCTACTAGTTTTATCTCCTCAAAATAGTGAAATAAATTATTACTTTAATAAATCACTTTTTAGCTAAGTACGATCAACTAATTTAGAGAGGTCCACCACTGCCTCGGGACTTTCATGTTAATACCATAAAATATGCTGGGATCTATTAATAGAAATTCCGAATATTCCATTCCAAAACCGGAAAGTTCTACATAAATTTATATACTTGGGTACCGCGAAAGAACGGACTCCGGTCAAGGCCGTCAGATAAAAATCGCCCTTCAATCAAAGAGGTCATGGAACTGGAAAAACAACTAATGAATGAACTTGATTTTGAAGTTTTCACCAGATCCCAGTCTTGCCATCCATTTAAATTATCCAACTTATTTCGGGTTAAAAATTAAATTTACAATAAAAAAAATCACATTTTCCTTTATTTTCTTCAATAAAATTCAATAAAAATCATTCCTACCTAATATCAAATGACACAATAAACATATACTACAATAAAAAAATATCACATTTTTCCTTTTTTTTTGAATAAAATCAAGTAAAAATCAATTATATTACAAAATAAATACCACCACAATCTAACACCACATAGTATTTTAAATTCATAACATATAACATATTTGGATATGTGTATGAATATTAGAGAAAAAAGAATATGGATGTCGCATAAACAGACAACACTATACACACACCCAAATAGTATTTTTTTAGTGAAATGATAATTTTGTCCATAAGTATAATTTCCTCAGCTACTATACTTGCAAATAGGGGGGCAAAATAGTCATTTCATCTGTACAACCAACATTATTTGAGTGTATGTATAATAGCTCAGCACATAAACCAATGACCGGATTCGGATTTCATCATACAATGTATTGGATGATTGAGACCAGAGGCAAAACTATTCACGGGCAAGGTAGGTCTTGGTTCGTTCCAATTTTTTTAAAATGTTAATTTTAACTTTAAATTTTTAGAAAAATAACACGTTTATGTTATATTTACCCTTAATTTTTTTGTAAATTTATATTATTTGATCCACCCGATTCATTACTTTTCCCATTAATTAGACCAAGATAATATTTTTATATATTTGACTCATCCTATAAATAATTCTTAAATCCGACCCGATGAAAGACTTAATCAAATGCATCCCAAAAAACAAAGCAAATGCAGAAGAATAAGTAGAACAACGGAAACAAAACAATAATTAATCCGAAGATGGGAGATGCACTACTGTGGAGGGTAAAGTTTTGAGTGATGATTGATGGGGGACCATACATATAAATACAGAACTTGAGAATGGCAAGTAATTGATCGTCTCATCATCGATCATGTTACGTTCTTATATTATGAGAGGAAATAAGAAGAATAATGGTGATTGCCAAAATTGCAAAGTTCGCCCATGTTTTTTCTTCCATTATGTGTGGTCATTATGCGCCTTTTTAGCAATTTTGTAGTGCAATAATTTTTACACTTTATTCTGATTACGATATTTCATTCATTTACTGATTTTTATCTTATTTTTCACTAATTAGTGAATTGTCATTACAACTTGTTAAAATATAAAATTAATTGTCATTTCAAATTTATTTTTAATCTCCATATAACATTTTATAACTCGTCATTCTTTTTTAACGGAACCCGCATTTGTTACTCGTCGAGTGCGTACTACATAGACCTCATAGTGATGTAATAGCTTGCAAACCACATCAATCAGATAAACCATACTAGACGAGTCCCGTATGACACACTCTACCAAAAAATAACTCATCATCCTTATTGGTTATGATGGAGGTGGATTGCTCAACACCATCATTCTCATAATTTAGGAAGTATTTTCATAGTAATAAATGAGAGCCAATAGTATAAATTTCTTCTTAAGATAAAAGGGAGTTTGTTCACTAAATGAAAACACAATTTTGTTTTTCATAGCCACCCAAAGTGAACTAAAGCGGTGATCGGCTTGTCAACTACTCTTCATGTTATTTTTAGATTCACAAACGTCTCAACAAAGCCGTCAACCATGTTGATCTACAACTATAATATATTGTCTCCAATAAGTTTTAATTAACGTTTTCGTCTTATGTATTAACTTTTAATTATTAATTAATTTTTAATTATATTATGGAAAATTACAATAAAATAATTTTAAACCCAGATAAAATAATATCAAATTTACATTCTTTAAAATATACAATAAAGAATAACAATTAATTTATAATCCAAAGTTGGTAGGAAAAACGAAATACATCAAAAGAATTCCCTAGTACATCATAAATTGTGTAAATAAATTTTAGAAAATCAAGGAAATTTATGAAAATATCTCCCATTCTTCATGAGATTCAATGGATAAATAAAATATATTAAAATGACTCATTACACTTGTCACTTTAATATTGAGTCAATTTGGAAATATCTTCAACGTCATTGCAAAGACAAGATTGTATATTATCCGAACTCCTTATTCTGCTTAAATGGAAATTTCTCCTATGCATTACGTACATGAATGACATCAAATCCTCCTAATATAAATTATATAGTTCCATTTTTTTTGTCTCGATTTCCTTTAGACAATATTATGCCTCGATTCTTGTGTAAAACAATGTACGATAGAAAACGTATAAAATATATAATAAGTAGTCAAATTCAAAATAACTTATATCTTTAAATGTTCTCTAACATATGTACACAAAATTTCATAGTGAAAAGATCGGTTTATATATCTCAACGAATACTTCTTCTTATTTTTTTTTTTAACTCTTGAATCATACAATACCTAAAAATCTTCTCAATTACGACACCACAAAACTTTAAACTTCAAAAAATCGATAATATCATTCAATTCTAAAAATCCGTGACATGGATTGATTTCGTATTTGACTATATATACTCAACCAGTCGTGCAAGAATGTGGCACCGTCTCCTTATCCATACCCAAACCATATGCAATTACCATATACATTCAAAACCATCATTCTAACCTCAATACCTTCCAAAAAACTCAATTCTTGATCAACTGAATACTAATATATACAACTCAAGAAAACATTTCTAATCTCAATACCTTTATACATAAATTCAATTCTGGATTCCTTGATAAACTGAACTCAATCTTCATTCGAAAACTCAATTCTTGATCAACTGAATCCAAATATATACAAGCCAAGAAAACCTTTCAAATCTCAATACCTTCATACATAAATTCGATTAAATTTCTCGACGAATCGAACAGAATCTCCTATCCAAAAAAAGCAAATTTAGGATCAGAAGTTTTGAGGGGGAAAGAAAGAAAAAAAACAGTTGGGTAGGGGTGTTGAAATCATAAATATTGTTGAATAGATAAGGAGAGAACCAAAAACAAAGTCTCGTGAACAAAAAAATATTTCATCAAAAATATTTCTCTTCATTTTTCATTTTTACACATTATTTTTCTCTATCTTCTTCTTTATAGTAATCTCTCTCTCTCTCTCTCTCTCTCTCTCTCTCTCTACATTAATTCCTTGCTTCTCCCTTTGAAGAATCACGAGATCCCCATCTCTCCTTTTTCTTCATTTAAAGATTTAATATTCTTGAGCTTTTTCTAATTGTTACATAATAAAAATCGAAACTTTGTTACAACTTTATTGAAAGAGAGAGTTGGGCATTTTTGATTTTGTAAAAGAAGGGAGGGGGAGAAGAGGGGTGGTGGTGAAATGGCGCATTCTGGAATTGATAAGGTTACAGATCGGTTACAGAATGAGTTGAGTTGTAATAAAGATAAAGATAGTGACAATGTGATTAATAATAGTAATAATAATATTGATAATAAGCCTGATTTTCAAGAACTCGATCTGGGTTCTCCAGTTTCACCACTTAGACCAAAAAGTCAACAGGGTGGACTTGTTACTAGTACTACTACTACTAGTAGTTCTTCTAGTTCTTCCGGATCTGTTTCGGGTCGGAGAACTGGGCTTGGTATCGGGTCCGGGTCGGGTCAGTTGTTGGGTCGGAGATCCGACTCCAAGGACCATTCTGGTGAGTTGTCTGCTGAGAGTCCGTCTGGTGGTGGGTCGGGCTCAGTTTTCGGGTCGGGTTCGGGTGGTGGGTCCGGTTCAGGTGGTGGGTCGGGTCGGTCCGGACATGTTCGGGTCGATTCAGGTGGGTCCCACTCGTTGTCGGGTGGAGGTGGGGGTAGCAATGTAGTTAATTCTCCTGGGGTGGCGGTGTTGCCGGCTGGGAATATTTGTCCGTCGGGGAGGGTTTTGAAGACGGGGATGATGTCGAACAGGACTTCGAAAACCGATGTTTTGGGGTCTGGTGGGGTGAATTATGGACATGGGAGTATAATGAGGGGTGGTGTTGGAGGTAGAGTTGGTGGATCGGATGGTGGGCATGGTGGTGATAGGGCTGCAAGAAGTGGTGGTGGTTTGATGGTTGGAGGAGAATCAAGAACTAGGATAAGACAAACATCTAAAGATAATGATCAAGAAGAGTTTAAAAGATTAGGGAATGAGAGTTATTTGAAGGGGAATTATACTGAGGCATTGAGTTTATATGATAAGGCCATTGCGATTTCACCGGGCAATGCCACTCTTCACTTCAATCGTGCTGCCTCTTTGATGGGTTTAAAGCGTTTGCCACAAGCTGTTAAGGAATGTGAGGAGGCTATTAGGTTGAATCCTGGGTATGTGAGGGCTCACAGACGTTTAGGTTCTTTGTTTCTTAGGTGAGTAAATTATAAAGTTCAGATCTTTTGTTTTTTTGCTTCTTGGTGGTATAGAAAGTTTACAACTTTATGCTTGTTTGCCTCCTATCGTACCTGAACAATGATTAAATCTTTATGACCAATTAGGCATATTATTGAATTGGGTTGATATTTCAAATTCGTTTTTATTTTCACATACATTAGCACAAAAGAAGTTGTTCCATTATGTTAAGTTACGATTTTTCATGAGAAGTTTGCAACCTTTTCTTGTGTGGTAGATCTGGTTGATTGAGTTGGGTCTTGCAATATGATCCTTTTTTTGGTTGTTCAAGTTCTTGTTATTCTTTAATCGATTTACTGTTGTATATTCCATGTGTTTGTAGATATTGTAGTACATTCCCGATTATTTGCCTTACGATACTGTTAGTTTTCTTGTGTGGTAGATCTGGTTGATTGGGTTAGTCTTGCAATATGATCCTTTTTGTTGTTGTTTGAGATCATGTTATTCTTTAATCTATTTACTGTTATATATTCAATGTGTTTGTAGTATATATTGTATTCTTTGACTTACGATACTGTTAGTTTTCTTGTGTGGTAGATCTGGTTGATTAGGTTAGTCTTGCAGTTTGATACTTTTGTTGTTGTTTGAGTTCTTGTTATTCTTTAATCTATTTACTGTTATTTATTCCATGTGTTTGTAGTATATTGTAGTACTGTCCTGATTCTTTGCCTTACGATACAGTAAGTTTTCCTTCTTCATAGAGGTTTCTAATTGTAAGATGTCATTTTGTTTGCTATATAATGTACTTTTACTAATCAGTGTTCACATGAGGCTTGGCCATAACTAAATCTATTTTGATGTATCAATTTTTATTTTTTGTTAATTGATGATCTTGGTGTTCGGAAGTCCTATGGTATATTACGAATAAGAAATCTAATTGTGTTAATGGTCGCAGTTTAGGACAGGTTGAAAATGCCAGGAGGCAATTTTCCTTCCCTGGGATACAGGTTGATCCAAATGAGATGCAAAAGTTGCAAATTGTGGAAATGCATATAGGGAAGTGTAGTGATGCCCGAAGAGTTCATGATTGGGGAAGTGTCCTGAGGGAAACTGATGCTGCTATTGCTTCAGGTGCTGATTCCTCTCCTCAGGTAGGGAAACTTTCATCTTTCAGTTTTGTTGGTAGAATAAGTTACTCTCGACTGAACTCTTCAACATTGAATTTTTCAGCTATTTGCCTGTAGAGCAGAAGCTCTTCTTAAGCTCCACCGAGTGGATGATGCCAGCTTAAGCTTATCAGACGTGCCTAAATTTGAAGCAGCTACTGCATCTTACTCTCACTCTAAGTTTCATGGGATGCTATCTGAAGCATATCTATTGGTTGTTGGAGCTCAAATCGAATTGGCACGGGGAAGGTGAGCAACAAGGGTACCTGAAATAAATGTGAAAATTGTCCTTCAGGATTTTGCAGAAGTTGACAGTAAATAATTGGTCTTTACAGGTTTGATAATGCTGTTACAACTGCAGACAAAGCAGCCCAAATAGACCCTCAAAATCGTGAAGTCTCAGCTTTACTAAGAAATGTAAGGCTTGTTGCTCGAGCTCGGGCTCGTGGCAATGATCTCTTCAAATCTGAAAGATTTACTGAAGCATGCTCAGCTTATGAGGAAGGTCTGAAGCTGGATCCCTCAAATTCAGTTCTGTACTGCAATAGAGCAGCTTGTTGGTATAAGCTTGGATTATGGGAGCGCTCTTTGGATGATTGCGATCAAGCTCTTCGCCTCCATCCCAATTATTCTAAAGCTTTACTGAGAAGGGCTGCTTCATACAGCAAGGTAATTTAGTTTCTGAAGAAGTTTCTAGCATATATTCATAGTAAAGATTCATGTGTTAATCATTGATATTGGTTACAGCTAGAACGGTGGGCTGAAGCTGTGAAAGACTATGAGGTTCTAAAAAGGGAGACTCCATATGACAGTGAGATTGCCGAGCAGTTGTTCCATGCTCGAGTTGCATTACGAAAATCCCGTGGAGAAGATGTTTCTAATATGAAATTTGGAGGTGAGGTGGAGTTAGTTTTGGGCCTCGAGCAGTTTCGAGCAGCTGTGTCGTCACCCAGTAAGATTTCTGTGAATGTGGACCTCTGAAACATTTCCTCTATATTTTCTTACTGAATTCACCCTATCTGGATAATGCAGTTGCATCGGTGGTTCATTTCAAAGCGGCATCTGACACAAAATGCATGCAGCTTGCGCAGCACCTGGACGTATTATGCTCTCGTTATCCATCAATTAATTTTCTTAAGGTAAGATTTTCAAGGCACTTAAAACTATTACTTAAAGGGGATCAGAAGAACAATCAAGTTCTGCATCTCATATAAAACATATCGGAGTATTTATTAAGTCTCTGGTTTATCTTACAATGTTTCTTTTTATTGAAGGTGGATGTTGATGAAAGCCAAGCAATCGCTAATTCTGAAAATGTTAAAATTGTACCGACAGTGAAGATCTATAAAAGTGGTAACCGGGTGAAAGAAATGGTCTGCCCAAGTCCGGAGGTTTTGGAGTCCTCAGTGAGGCATTACAGTGTCTAGACGACAAGAACCGGATGGAACTGTACTTGCACATCTCCACCACATTTCCAGTTACAATCATCCCTCCTCCCTTCCGATGCCATGCCTGTAGAAATCAGACTTCATCAAGTAGTTTAGATCCCTTTTGCCATTGTCATTCATTGATTCATTCCTTATCTGGTCTCATGTGTCTCCCTATCTCTGTTACATTTCCAAATCCCCTTTTTTCTTTCAATGTTGGCCATCCATTTTTACTACCCCTATCTTCACCTGAGGGAAGAAATAGTTAGACATTTGTACAATGAATTCTACAAGATGGGGCATTTTTGTCCGAAATACATAAACATAATCATGGTTCAAAGTTCCGTTTTGGATATAGTATCGAAATGATAAAAATAAAAAATGTTTCGGAGACATTTTAAAAATATTTAAGGTTGGAAAATTCTGGACACTCAATAAAAGATATTTATATAAACATAGATATTATAGCAAATTATAAAATATTCAACATGATTAATTAAATATAAAAGAAGACATTTTGAAATCAATGTTATGTAATTTAAAATGCTTGAAATAAACTTTTGATGAAATTTTGGACTTTCAAATAAAATACGACTGTCGTGTTGCACGTCTCAAAAATTGATATAGAAATTAATTATTTTTTATAATCTAATTTCACAATTTCCTCCACTAAATAAATCTTGAAGTAAAATAATAAGAAGTTTGATTAACAAATTGCATCTTCCATCCATTGGGAGAGATTTTAGTTTATGTAAAATAATACTTTGTTTACAGGGAATCAACCAACGACAGAGAATACTAAAGGAGTCGCACACGCTTCGTCTTTAGTATTAAACAGAATAAAAGATAAATCTCACTTGATTATACAATTTTAGAATACAATTCAAGGTTAGAAAAGATAAACGAGCAGGGATTAACTAAACAACAATTCAGATTCTTGTGAGCATTATCTTTCTTCAAATATCATGTATTCCATCAATTTCAAAACAACACATTGCAAATTTTGTTATTTTCTGGAACGACGAGTTTTGCCAACTTCATTCACCGCTTGCATATAGTCTTGTCCACTCTTTCGCTGAAGGATACAAACAAATAAGTTGCCAGAAAAAAACTTGTGTAAATGATGAGAGAGTATTGCAGTTTATTGGTCAATATCACACTGGGGAAAAGGGGCAATACAGTCGGGTGGCTTTTGCATATACCTGTTTCAACTGCTTCGGCCTCATTTGTTTTCCAATGCTTTGCTATGTTTTCAGATAGTGGATCATCTGGATTTGGAGCACTCAAAAGGGCTTGAATGCTACAAGAACAAGTGGCCATTTCATGAGTACAAACACAGTAACAACGAGCCAGGAGGAACAGCGAAACAAGCAATACTTTCAACTAAAAGATATTCCTTGTCAAGTGATTTGAAGTGATGTTTTAAACTCATTTCTTGGAGTGGAACTAAATTGAACATTTTGATTACAGCAATCTTTGCGATAGAGGTGAAGCCCCAATGTGATTCAAATCTTAAAATTATACTAGTAATACCTTAGAAGTACAGTTCGAATTTGAAGAGCAGGACTCCACTTATCCTTGAGAATATCGAGGCATATCCGTCCCAACTGCATTATAAAAGCTTCAATGATTAAAAACACTCATATCGATAATTATAAGTTGACAAGAATCAAATGTGTAACAACAAACCTTATCAATGTTGGGATGGTAAATTTTAGTCAGAAACCGAACCTGTTCAAAGAGGAATATGAAAGGTGAGTACTGTGGTCATTACACACCATGGGAAATACCTCTAGCATAGTTCGAATCTTACCAAAGAATCAACAACTGATATACAGTGAGTCGGTGACACAAAATATTTTCAGCTGTTATATATAAACTCACTAGAGAAGAAATGCATAATATAGCTGGATGTCCATACATATTGAACAGTGCATTCCACATGCAGATACAATCATGTGCATGAAAAATTAATGAGTACCTTCTTTTGGGCAGTAGAAATACATAAACAAACCATTTATGCGATATACCACTCTACATACATACTCTTTTGTCAAGTAATTTTTTTTGTACAAGGGCACTTGGGAAATCTTGGGAATGCTTAATCGATGATTTCAACATTCAAAATAGGACATGATTCTAAAATTTCCTAAAGTGGAAAATCTCACATTCTATCTAAGATGAAGGTAGTCTAATTTCTCCTCCTTTACGCATCAGGCACTACCTAACATTATCAATCGCAAACTAAAAATTTAATGGTTGGCAAAAGAGAAAAACAAGATCAATTTGCTTAGGCCAAAGATGAAGAAGTCAAGTATTAAGCATCATAATCCAACACCCATTTTGATCAAAAATAAAAAATAATCCAACACCCAGTAAATAATTCCTAGACTTACCTTCGGAGCAGCCATTGGATACTCTTCAGGCAAAAACAGTTCCAACTTAAAGACACCTCCTAAAAGAAATTAAACCAAAAATATAGGTAACACAAAAAAAGCCAAATCATTAATACCATCGATATTGAAATGCAACTACTAGTTAAAGATCTGGATTTATTTGAACTTATAATGTATATAAATACAACATAAAAGACTAGAAGAAATGCTTAACAACGAGGGAAAGACTATTTCAATGATGATTGTTCTCGTTACAGCAAATGGTTCTATCATTCTGGTATATTTATCCAAATGAAGTGAGAACAGAAAAATGTTAACGTGAATGTTATCATAGTATCGGATACCTTCATAAGGAGACTGTGATGGGCCTAGAATCATGACATTGAAATACCGCATATTCTCCTCAGATGGAGATGCACTAATTCCAGGCGCTGCATTACAAAAATCTATCAATCAATCACTCGAGCCCATCTAAATTAAACCGACCAATGGTTTAGTAACAATAACAACATCCACCAATGCCTTTAAAGTGGCTCCCGCCTAGGCAAGTTAGACCCAGGAGGGGGGGGGATCAGGTCGTAATGTTGGACGAACCCTTACATAACAGAGAGGTTGTTTCAACAGATTAGACGATATCCACTCAACCATAATACATTTAATCCGTTAACAACAATAAAACATCATTTTGACATTACACTCGACCTTTATAGGACTCCAAATCAAACCTACAGCGTCACCCAAAACAAATAAACACTACCTCCATAGTCCATCCCCAAAACACCGTTGAGTTTCATTTCCAATAATCAAAACTAGCAAACATTACAGCTTCAATTGACAAACACAACTTTGATTCGAATCAAACTTATCATTCCAATAGCAAAGCAGGCTAAAAATACTATATTCTGATATATCTTCACAACAACCTATACAAAATATAAAAAAAGACCAACTATCAAAATTCAAAACCTGACGATCTTTTAGCAACAAACGAAGTAATCAAATACTCTAAACTAAAACTAAAAATAATAAATTTACTTAATAAGATATATATATATATATATTACCTGGTTCACTAAGAAGGCGTTGAGTTTCCTGATAGATAATTAACAATAAAAAAATAATTAAAATACAAAAAATGAATGAATAAAAACCCTAAAAAGCAAGAGATAAAGAGATCCGGGGGGGTGACCTTGATTATTCTTCGGGGCAAATTGCTATTAGCCATTAATTTGGTAACTAATTGTGAAATTAAAATCCAAAGTTTGGTGGTTTTGTTCTTCTTCTGATGCAACTTTGACAGAGTTTACGCTAAACTTTTATTTATGGACCTCAAAATCAATCGACTATCATTATATTCATCTGCTTATTTCGCAATTTCACTTGCCTCACTTGTTATATTCACAGGCAAAATTGTCATTTTACCGAAAAAAATATTATTTGATAATGTGTATAGTGTTTATCGTCATTTCATCCGTTTCAATTCAATTTTTGAATATATTAAATTAAGAAAAATGCAAAGATTTAGTACATTTTAAGTTTTTAATTTCTATCAAGTTTTAATAATGTACTAATACAAAAATGTACACAAATAAAATTTCATTTTTCTCAATTAATGTGTAACATGTATATATGTAATATATTTAGAAGTTAATATATTAGTCATAGTGAAGAAGAATCTATATGATATCCAATACATTTAGAAATATTTTTGTTCGAAAAATGGGTTGAATTGTATTTTTTACAAAGTTTATTAATATGTGGACAAAAAGGTGTTAATCTTGGAAAATTTCTGTTCGATTTTTTTTAATTAAAAGTATTAAATTAATGCTACACATATCACGCTATTGACATTTGACATGAAAGTATATATTACAAACTAATTTTGACATCAATCTTCCGTTGAAATTCTCAAAAAATTCCAATCGCACTCACCTTTTCTCAATGTTTGTCAAAATCTCAAGCTCGTAAAATTCCGATCCAGAGTAAAATTTAAATAAAGATTCTATCTCATTAGTTTAACCATATATATCATTGATCAATTATATTTGGTTTCAATTTTAAATAATGTCTCATTTTTAATGTTCTAATTTTAATTTCAAGTTATTTAAAAAATCGATTTCGAATCTAAAGCAGTACCTAGCATTTTCCTGTTATATTAACTATCATGTTTTTGTTTTAAATTATCTTGGATGTTTGATGTTAATCGGTGATGAACAATGATACATGTGTTTCACAACAAATACTATATTGGTTCTAGACCTCGAAGGTAATTCTTGCTAATAAACACTCAACTAGATAACAATTATATGATACATGTGTTTGGAGATAGAGATTGCAAACTATCTTGGATAAGAATTTTTGCTGAAATTCAACTAAACATACTACACCACACCTTTTGACTAGTTTGCATACAAAAATAAAATTTAACACAATTAAATGAATTAAATGCGTTGGTGTTTATATCAAACCAACAAAGCAATGTGATATGCATGAGTACTCCTTCCAATTGAGAATAAATTCAAGAATACTCATATCAACAAAATATACATTTTCTTCTTCATTCCCCTTATTCTCTTTATCATTTGGAAGAAATACAATCATTATTACTTTTTTTAAAGTTTTCTACTAAAACATAAATGTAAGTTTCTATTTTCAATTTATGTAAAACAAACATTAGCATAATTTCCAAATTATTTTTGTTTTCAAAAAATTACTAGAGTTTTTCGAATTTTTGATTATTCTCTATTTTCGATAGAATTTATTTTCAAAAAATTATTTTGCTTTCTCAAAAAATTAGTAGATTAGAATTTGTTTCCAAAAAAAATTATTTTGTTTTCAAAAAAATTACGAGTTCTAGGATATAAATATTGTGTATATTGTCATGGATTAATATTCGAAATTTAAAAAGATTTAATTTGTTATTTCGATATTATATCTTCAACTACATAAGCCTCAATATATAATAAGCCTTCTCCACGCATTTTGATAATTTCAATTATTAATTACTCTCTATTTCCCGATTTAATCCTTTAAATATTTTTTTCAAATAATATTAATTACGAAATATATTTTATTTGTTCAAACTTTTTGTAGTACTATATTTCAAGCATTTTAAATTAGGACAAAAGGTAAAAGGATTTTATCACTTTTATTTAAGCTGAAGCTATTGCCTCACGATCACTTATATTTCAAAAGCGCCCTAATGATCACTTATGCTTTCAAAATCGATTCAATGCAGATTTCGCTTAATTTTCTCTAAGCTCGTTAATTGACACTTTTAAAAGATTTTAGTAATTTCATACCTATTTTTAAAAAGAGAGCAAGCTGCGGAGCATAAAATCACTGATCGATCATTTTGGAGCGCTTTAAATGTCACGTGATACCCATACGATTCACCAACGGAAACTTAATGCGAAATTGTACAAACTACCAATCGAGATCGATTTTGAAACATGTCACCTAATCGGTAATTCTAAACATAAATGATCGACTCCACTTCAGCTAATCCAAACATAAACGATCCTTCCTCAGCTGTTTCTTTTTTTTTTTCTAATTTTTGTACGAATGACTAAAATGCCCCTAAAAAAATGGTGCCATAATTAACTTTATACTTAACAAAAAATCAATAAAGCATCAACCTAGTATCTGATTAAACATAAGAATGATCTGGGACCTTTGAACATATGATCGAATCTACCATAACCCAAATATAAGCCGATCATCCCCGCTGGCCTTGAATTATATTCTCTTAGCTTTCAATTTACTTGATCATGTTATAAAAGCTCTCATTTCCTTTTTACTTGATCATATAGGATTTTAATGAAATTTTATCTTAATTTTTTCACTTTTATCAATTCATAAAATACTTTTTATCTTCATATTCAACTAAAGTGATTTTTGATAAATTACATTTTAGATAAATTAATAATATACAACTTATCTCGAGTTTTCAAAATTTCACATTGTTTTTTAAATTTTTTCTATATCGCTTAAAATGCTTATTTTATCATTCAAACTACGATCGAAAACTAAACTTCAACCATTGACATAACATGATGTATTTAGTCATTTTCCGTGGTTTAAAAGTTTCTGAATTTTTCAGCACGTTAACCCCCCTTAACATCCAAAAACAAACCTCTGATTACGTTGATGAATGGCTAGCTGCCAACACAACTTAGTGCTGCCATCATATGAATGTACAAGACAAAAAATGTGTATTGTGCTATTTTGTAGATCACTCATCTCCCTTGGCATGGAAACATAGATAATTTATGTTTCTAATGATGTGGTCAACTAAGAGATCGATTAAGGACTGATATTTGACCTGAATCTCCATTCAATATGAATACTTCCAAAGGAATATAATGTGATGGTGACACCATAGAACTGAATCGATAAGTTGGCTGCAATATTTTGCTGCCTTTGGGACATGGGAATGTCAAAAGACGATTACCAGTTCTCATCTGCCAAACCTGCAAGGTAAGTCATGTTCAGCATCTTCACATTTTCAAGTACCAGCAAGAGTAGCGATGTCAGGAACCAAAAACACCATATAGATTCTCCACTTACCTCAACGATTCCCTTACGAGGAGCATGAATGGCCAGGCAGAGGCAATAATCACTCTTTACATGTTCATAATAAGCAGGTTGCGATGATGAGGGTTTATTGACGAGCATCTCCAGAAATAAACAGTTTGCATCACGATATCCCTGTTTACAAGTAGGATAAGCAGCAACATCAGTGAACATATACACGCTACCGCGGGAAGAAAGGGAGGAGCTCTGTACCTTCCATAATCGTACTACCACGAGGGCTTGGGTGTCCAAGAGCAGAATTCGACCAAGGGAATCAGTTATGGCTGCCAAAGTCCCACTAGGAGATAATGTCAGCTTCTCACCCTTCCGAGGATGATCTTTTAGACAAGTCAGTGAAGAAGCTGACAAGCAAAGATTTAGAACAAGGCTACTCAACAGGAACCAAAGGACCATGGCTAAGACTGGATTTAACATAACATAATTTAGGAAATAATATCACTAGATGCAACAGAATGAAAGAACTATAGCGTTATATATGCCATTTTTTGTGCAACTTTCATGACCAAAACCCAAAACCCTCGAAACAGTTTTCTTTCCTCTTTTCCTATATGGTGCATGTAGACATCGTGATACTACACTGATTAAAAGTTACAGAGATGAAATATAATACGATACTAGTTCCTTAAATAGGAATCAAGGATTATTTCAGGGGAACTGATTTGGATACTCTTAAAATGTCTACTTCTGCACATTTGAAGCAAACATTCATGTATTATAGATTTGTAAGCCGAAGTTGTCAATATCGTCAGAAAATGGAGACAATAAGTTCTGAACAATAATGTGAGCTTTCTAACTATAACACAGAATTTGGATAGAGAGAATCGAATTTGGAAAACATTATACACACAACATCATAAAATTAAGCCATAGCTTAACATGCTTGTCTCAAACTCTCAAAATACACATGCAATTGTAATAGTTATCAAGTGCTACTATGCTAAGCATTGTAATTAGGTTTTATGAACGAAAACATCTCACACTTCACAAACTTAAGCCTTGAAAGACACGGCATTTCAAAGCATATACGGTACCTTGAGCAAATGGTTGAGGCTTGGCTTCTGGTTTCTTTTGAGGGGCACTTTTACTCCACCATATCATTTTTGATAATGATGAAATAGTTGAGAATGTAGCAGGTACAACCCTAGATAGAATTGCTCCAACAATGGATCTACTTCTGTTCTCAGAAAGTCTTATAAAGATATTGACAAATAAAAAGAAAAATCAGATCTCATCCAAGTGAATTGATAACTGATGTGATTAAACAGGAGCATTAATAATAGCATACATCTCTGGTCAAGTTTCCATCAGACTAACCTATATGCTGAAATCACAGCATCACGTCCTATAGCGATGGCACGATAGTAACGTTGATTTGACTGCCCTAAAACAAGAAATCTTGAATTCATGACCAGGAGCTCAGGTATTTACCGAAATTGAACAGTATGAATTGAAAAAAAGGAAAATAAACATGAATTAAAGATCTAAAATACCAACACAACGAAACTCCAAATAATAAGCATACAATAATTGTTATTCTTTTCCTAGTTGAAAAAAGATATTTTCTTCCCAAGACCGACAACTACTAATTTGGCCTTGGAAAAACTATTATAGCAACTTGGAGTTGATAGGTGAAGAATTTAGTACCTGAAGTTCCATCAGTGGAGGGGGCATGACGCCTGTTATAGCGCCATCTAGACATGCACCATACTTGGTAATATTCCAAAGCTGGTAAGGAAGTCTTGCAAAAGAATTTTCAGAGTTTTCTGGATCCATATTATTAGAAGTTTGAACCAAATACTCAGACTCCTTTTCCTGGAACCATCTATGAAGCATATTCTGCATGTCCATTTGATTCAGATAGGGCAGGAAAAAGAACATAATGATTCACGCTCAAAGAGAAAACATAACTTAAATGAATACCTTAATATCAGATCCATCAAAACGGGCAATTGATCCTGAGAAAACTGCACAAACCTCCTCCGAAGATATATCTTGTGTAAGATCTCCCTTAGTTTCTCGAACTCTGAACTTAAGAATCTTACCGGTGTACACAATCTGCGTGAGAGAAGTTGGCAAAGTGTTTTGAATAGTCTATGCATAAAAGCCACATGGTACAGAACATCCCATCAGAAAAAATTTAATCTTTCAATAGCAGTTAACTTATCAAAATCCCTTCCAATAAAAAACATTGCACCAGGCCACAATGGAGGCAATGGCACTGCCACAATGCCGCCATTGGAAAAACTCTCTCCTCAACGTATCCTATGGCAACATGCCGCCGCCTCACCACTGCCATTAACTATGGGCCTCATGCATTTCCCAAACATTTTCTCATGTAAACCTCTTATACTAGTATCATTTGGAGTAAAAAAAGGGCATCCTGATGAAATCATTCCGAATATAGTCAATAAACTACTGTTTCTAAAATACACTACTGCCTAAGGTGATCTATAACAAGGAGCATATTTCTCAACAAAAAATTGCCTGAGATCCCGAATGCAATCCTTCCGAATTATACCACTACCTTCAGATTTCGATTTCCATATTTTGACTTAACCTATAATCAAATGACTTGAGTACTTATATAGCTATTCTTAACCACACTAAATTGAGAAGCAGTGAGGAGTAATAATCAGCAATGAAGGGGAAAGGGGTGCAAAATTGCTTTATCAAAAAAGAAGAACACCATTTACTCCCTTCATCCTAAATGATCCTTTACTTCAGAATTTTCCTAAAACTTTATGCAAAATTAAATAGTTCTAACAAATATTGATGGGCGTACATAAAAAAATATCGACTTTTCAATATACTTTACTATTACCTCGATATCTATCAATATAAGTGATTGTTTGTTTAGACTAAAATTACATAATTAAACATATAAGTATATTTTCTATTTTGTCATTCATTAATTAAAGTTAATACTTTTAAATGTCAAAAAGTGTAAACATAGTGAAAAATATATGGAGTAAGTATTAAAATACTAATTTCTATTAAAATAAAATCGTCTATCAATTAAGATGGTAAAATTTATTAAAATTACCTGTTTATGAATAAGGTGACCCTGGAGAGAATAAACCAACAAGTACCCACAAGACGTCCCGATAGCCAAAACGGCGAGATCATGAAACACGAGCCACTCAAGAGCCGAAATAAACTCCGACTCGATCGGGGACAGATCGGGTCGGATCTTGACGGGGTGGTGTCGTGATCCGACTTTAATGACGAGGACTTGGGTTCGAGTGGAGAGAGCGAGGGAGTGAGTGTCGAGTGCGATGAGGAGGTTGGGGTCGTTCACTAACCACCCTTCTTTTCCCGCTCCTACTTCGCTTAGATCGAATGATGATATGTTGCCTACCTCCCTCGTGTGTGATCGACGGGCCATGTCATCAATTCAATTTACCCTATCTTGGAAAATTATGAGTTTAATCAATCCATTTGGATTCATAATTTTTTCGCCATGAATTTTTGGCCGACACATCCCTCAACTATCGCGTAATTTTATACGTAGTTTTTCAACTTATTCATTTTGTTTGGATAGGTCAGTACAATCAGACTTAATTTTTCCATCTTTAAACGCTAAATGATTATTTACTCTAACATTATATAAAATAATAGAAACACATTTTAAACTATTTTACATCACTAAAATAATACCCCAACACTTTTTATTCTTAACATCTCACCCTGCCCCTAAATCCTCATCCTCTATCCCCTCCCTCGTGAGCGAGGAAAAGAATTGCTTTGGGGAAAGTCAGAATTTGCCAAATAAAATATGTCCCATTTTTGCAAGTCATCATGAAGTCATCAATGACCTCTAGTAATGTTCACTTACCATTGATTCAATGCAATCGTATATTATACATTAAATCATTCCTAGCAAGAAACCACCAAAAAGTTTTATATATACAAATTGGGTTCTACAAAATTGGTTTCTGTAATAATCATCATTCTTGAGATTTTGAGCTTTGGGCATTGAGCTCTTGATTGGTTCTGCAAATTTGATTTTTGCAATAATCATCGATGGTGATGGCTTTGGTGTGGGATAGGGAAGGGGGCACTGATGGTGGTGGGATGATGGTGTGGAAGTGATTGTGGAGGGTGGTGTGTGTTGGGGGGGGGAGGGGGTGTCAATGTTACGGAAGGGAGGGGGAGGTTGGGGAGGGGTAGGGTGGTGGGTGTAGTGGGTGGTGGGGGTTGTCTGCAGTGGGGACTGTGGGGTGGTGGGGGGTTGTGGGGATGGGGGTGGGGGTTAGTAGGTACAGGCTGAGGATTGGGAGCGCACAGCAAGAAAGAGTAGATGTTAACTTCTAAAAGCCATGATGACGAATTACGTAAATATTTTAAAATGAATCTATATACTTTTGGGCTTCCTATACTAGCGTAGCTTATTTCCTATACTTCTTGGGCCTCCTAAACTAAGATGTAAGACAGTGATGTATCAATATTTTAATATGTAGCTACTTGTCATTTAACATTTTGTCTCTTGTAAGTTTTGTGCACATACCATTTCACTGTATGCTTTAGTGGGGTAATTGCGCCCAGTACCGCCTGCATAAGCATTTAAAGTACAGTAGCCTTCCTTAAAAAGCATTGCTTCTTGCGACCACAAAAAGAAAATTACGCATTGGGCTGCGCCGGCCAAAAGCCTAATTTTAATCGAGATTCTTACATTATTACCGGATGCATTTAAGCTTACTTAATTGATCGAAAGTTCTTATAATGAAAATAGCTGATTTTTAAAAGATTTCTCTCGCATCTAACAAGGCAGAAGATTACAAGCCCACACATTTATCCGTATAAGTGTAGTTCACCTGGCTCCATCGAATGCCCTATCTCTCGCAAAAAGATTCGTATGGAAAAGTGCTTACGCTTAACACTCGTTGTTAAGCCCATAAGTAAATAATGTATATATTTATCCAATGACGTTATATGTGCGTTGAGGGAATGATGAAAGACAATTCTGGTTGATAAATTTAATGACGCACTAATAAGCATCTCGATCAGTCTCTTCTATTAACAATTTATTTTAGATGGATCATATGGATTCCTAAGAATCATGGATATGACCAATTTATAATACTTTGTAAAATCAAGTTGTTGTGGGTCATGACATTGTAATAACTCGAATTCGATAGTGAATTACGATTAATATCTCATGGCCACTGAATTGCCTTAGTCTTTAATTTTTACTAGCAACAATTTGATTTAAGTGATATTTTTAGTCAATGGGGTATATATGCGTTTCTTTTTCAAATAATTTTATAATACGTAATACTATTCCTTCCATCCCCACAGCATCGGCTCCAATTTTTCGATAGCTTTAACTTTCAAATTTCGACCTTAAATATTGTCAGACAGATAATATTTGATAAAAATATATCAATGAAAATAGTTTGAAATGTATTTTTCATTAATAATATAATTTTCATCAAGATTATACAATACAAATAAAATATCTACCACAAAGCCTAAGATAATAAAAACGTACCTAATAATTTTTTATAAACGTATGTAATATTTTTTCTTTTATGATTCTTCAAAATGAAAATTATAAATTATTAGGTATTAAAGACTAACTCGAAAACCAAAAGCATCATATAAAATCATTATTCTGCCATATTTTGAATTTTAGAGTCTTCATTTTAATATACATCCATTCCAATTAAAGTGACAAATTGATTAATGATTATTAGAAATTCAATTTTGATCTCTAACCTTACTATTGTTTTGTATCAAAAATCACTCTAAATACTAGCCATTGTAAAATAATTGAATTGGGATTCAAAATTTGGGAAGCTGGGGAATCAAACACGACCTCTTATATGAGGTAAATGGAATACTACTAATTCTACAAGACAATTCGATGTGACATTTTGGAGCTCCTGCTCGTCATGCCATGCCTTCCTCAAATTTCAAGCGCCTTTACTATCCTGACTTTCCTCTCGAGATGCTACGCGATAGCTGATATTGCCGGTGTTTATAACTCCGCCGCCACAAAGCGACGCGGTATGAAAGGATTGGTCCGCTAGCATTCGAAAGCCGCCACATAATGACTACGTATTAATTCGACCAATGCTTGCATGGAAAAGAGATTTAAGAGGGGTAATAAATATGGTATAAATCGTAAGATTACCTTTAATGGGTTTATCGTTGAGTGTATTTATGTAAGTGTGATCCAAGTTATCTCCTACCTACCAAGTTATTGAGGAAGATATGTTGTCCCACTGTGGTGTATTCTCCAAAAGAAGCCTGTTTCACAGCCTAGACTGCCCAAGACAATCATTCTCCGCTTCCGCAATAAAGTAAGGTGGCTACATCATCGCCTCTCATTCCCAAGATAAAGCGCACGTGAAAGACACCCAAAAGTCATTTTTAATGGATGAATACCCTGAATCGATTTCAAATTCTCATTAAGCATTTAATTCCTTCCGCTGGACATCGATCCTACGTAATGCCAGATCCCTTATTCAATTTGGGAGGAAAGGATTCGTTGAAATCTCAAAGCCGGTAACGACTATAAAGTTTTAAGAACCCTTTCATTTCTTTCTTCTTCTTCCTTTCATTTCCATTTAAAGCAAAATTCGACTTAAAACTCCTTTAGTCCACTTCCCTTTTTCTACCTGCCTCCACCGATCTTCCCTTCTCCGCGGTCAACTTCACGCCCTCCCAAGTAAAGCCGATAGCCCTCCACATGTTTCCTGTAACCCCATTTCTTTCGGATGTGTGGCGAAACCCCTGACCAATTGCTAGGCGCTGGCTCGAGGTCTTCCCCTGGGGTGCCTCTCGGCCCGGACCTTTTCTTATCAAGCATTTGTTCTTTGTTCAGACCACCTTCCGGCGACGCGGGGATAATCCCATTCTCGCGAGGTAGTATATGCCCCCTGGGTGAGTCCTGACGCGTCCATGCAGGTTTTCTCTCAAAGTCCTGTCACACTTTTCCAAAGTGGCCCTCGAATTCACTAGTATTTTAGTGGAACCCTCGAGCTTGAACTGCCCTGTAAGTGGTCAGTTCCTTTCGACTTAGCTGGGGATTCCGCTTTTTATTTAAGGAAATATCAACATGTCTTCTTAACCAAGTAGACTGGCCCCTCGCAGTAATCCCGACCGCCAACTTACGCCGTAGGATACACCCGCCAACTGTGAGTTCGGTCGAGCCACAGCCACACTCCCGCCGAAATCGCTTCCAAGAGGTAGCTTCCTTAACTTTAGTGCTTGTTTATCGCATTCATGACTTCACTAATCTTGGCGCCCCTATCTCAAATAAATCGTTTCTTCACCGAAAGCCTCAAGCCCAACGACCCAGCAGATCGACCTCCGGCTACAAAAAAGAGAACCCCGGGTCAAGAACCACTCCCCCGGCCCATCTCAAATGGAGGGTCGCTCTATCGCGCCAAGCCACTCTGTCAGCATGTTGTCATGACAAAACAAGTAGTCCCTAATTATAATAAAAGCAAGTCCTCGCCTCAGAAGATAGAAAGAATCCCGAATCTACCACGATGTGAGTATTTTTCCATTCCTCCTCAGATGTAGACGCGATTATCTCTAAAGTGGGATCAAGTTTATCGTCCGTCTGGTAATAGGACGAGTGTATGGTCCTCGAAACCACGGTTGACCAAATTTTCTATGTAAGCTACTACTGTGGTTCGCTTCCCTTTTCTTCCTTTACCAATGATCTTTTAATAGCCCTTAATCGGGTCCCCGGTAAAATAAAAAAACCCCTAGGTCATTGTACATTACTGTCTTTCATGTAATTTGTAGAATCAGTAGAGTGGAACCGAACCTATCCTTTTTTTGTCAACTCTTCACTGTCGCGCATAAGGAGATGTTTACTTCTCTTAGCCCCGCTAAGGGGTGGAACATCTTTATGGATAATAAGCCTGGGAAGCGTAATGAGAATCGCCGGGCATTCCTCCGGTGCTTCCTAAAAGTGGGATATGGACGCTTCTGCTCCCAAAGCCCGGTCCCCTTCAAGAACCCGACAAACCTAGTGGCTCTTCCCACCAAGGACACATTCGGCCGCGATGGAGAAGTTAAGGATCTTTAGGCATAAGACGCATCGAAGATCTTCACGGTTAGGAGTATCGACGAGAGGATCCGATCCACGACTCAACAATTCGAATTTTGTCCGAAATCCCCATCCTCGGGGGTATACGAACGATTCTCTAACATTTTCCTTTATACCCCGCTTACTAATTCGACTTCAGATTCGCACGCGAGACTGCTATCGCCAAGGAGACCGCCCCAAAATCGTTTCCCCCATTACCTTCAGCAGCGGCGTCAGGAAAAAGGTTACCATGGACTCCCTTTCTTTCCACAACGGAGGCCGCCAATCGCTGCTTCCTCCAACAAGTGAACTCAGACCGATCTTTCTCCTTGCCGCCCCGAGCTAAGTCGCCTCCTTTTCCTCCCCCTCCTCGATATGGACTTCGTCTCATGGGCCTTCCTCTTCCCCTCGCGTAAAAGAGAAATTAGTCGATTTTATTCTCCAAGTGAGCGGAGAAAGCCGACCCGGTAACTGCTTCTGAGTCTCCCGATCCGCCAAAAGTGGAGTGTATTCTCCTTCCTCCGTTCTCGGCCTATGATCCTTTAACGGGCGCTGGCTCTCTTTTACTCCTGAGTTCCCGCCTTCCCTTACACATCGCCAGGGGGCAAGAGGTGCCGGGCGTACACCTCGAGCAACCTCCGCCATTTCCACGACGCGAGGCCATTTCTTCCGGAGGATTTACGCCAGTGGTTACTCCAACACCCTGACCCTCCTGGAAAGTCTACGGGATACTACAGAGCATCTCATCCGTGTATTCTCTACGCCTCTATTCCTTATTTTTTTATCTTCCTCAATTCTTACTATTTTCCTTTGTCTCTGTAAGCCAGAACGGGCCGGGGTTTTGAGTCGGCGAGAGATGATCTTCCTCGGAGTGTAAAATAAAAGATCTTAAGTGCTCAAGCTCCCTCGGAGAAAGCCGCCTACTGAGGAGAATCGTGAAGCGAAGCGAGCACTGAGAGTCGCTGATCAACATCCGCCTTAATACCAAAAACAGGAAAGCCACGAGGACTTCGGGGCTCGTAGAAGAGGTACTTGAAAGAAAGGAAGCATCAGCCGACAAAGCCAAAGTGGCAGTTCAGGGATTTGATCTCAGATCACCCAATCGAAATGGCATAGTGGACGCAGCCTCTCACCAACCTCACGCGCTATTGCATTACCAGAAGCGGAAATGCCTGCGGCGGCGCCAAACGCCTGTAGGATTTGAAAGCGAGCCAAAGATCCTAAGAAGCCTCGCTGGCTACCGCGAGAACTATGTTAACTCGCCTAAGCCGCACTCGGCCCCGTGAGAGAGCTTCAAGAAGTCGGACGGATTCCTTTGACGCGCTTGGGCCAATGCTAAGCTTTTACGGGCTCATAGCCTCAAGTAAAAATATATGAGAAGTACCTCACCTTTGTTCTCGATTATATTGAAGTTCCAAGCGTTATAACCCTTCTTAGTTCGGGCGGAGCCTCCTCTGACGCACCTTCCCGACGGTGATTTAAGCACGAAGACGAAGACGAACTCCCTCCCCGCGCCAGAAATTTCCGCCTTCAGACTTAGGCTTACGATCTTTTCCTCTCCCACTACCTTTTGTAATTGTTTTCTTTGACAATGTTCTCTCTTTTATCTTTGGAAATGACTTTATCCGCATTTCTTTGCTTCGACAATTCCGCTTTCAACTATTTAACTTTCATTATGTCAATTGAATTTCGCTTTCAACTGCTTAAATTTCATTATGTCAATTGAATTGCTTCAATCGCTTAGCTTTCATTATGTCAATTGAATTTCTTTTCAATTTTTTAGCTTTCACATGCTGCTATACACCCCCGCCTTCAGAATAGTCAGCTTTAGCAAATAAGGAGTCGTTAAGAAATAATGCTCGCGCCTCCCATCTCGCGACTCAAGAATAGCAAGCCGATGAACGAAAGGTTATGTTTGAAAGAGACCATCAAGTTTATGTTTCGTCAGATTTGACTCTCAAGCTCGCAAGCTGATCTCGTGGCGATAGCCTTACTATTAAGAGTCGGGAAAAGCTATAAAGCGATTATCACTGTGGTAATCGGGTTCGCTAACATAGTGCGTGATGCAATGACAAAGTTTCAGGAATAAATAACTTTATTTATACGACTTAGATTAATTCCGCTTTCAAATTTCTACAAATGTCGATAATTCAATGCTTTTTATAACTCCGAAAGCATTCGCTATCAAGATCGACATAATTAAAAATAGGCTCATGTTTCTAACCTATTAACAATAGAACTTGTTTAGCTTCGAGGCACGCCAGTCCAAGGGATCTGCCATATCATTCATTTCTTCCAACTCATATGTGCCTGGGGGCCTGTAACGTACTACACGCATACCTATTCTTTTTCCACTTGTGGCCGAGCTGTTTCACACATCTTTCTAAAGCGACTGCATAGCTTCAATACTAAGTCACCCAAATTTTAATCGCGATCCTTCAATTCTCAAGGGTTACAAAGAAGAAATGAAGCTTATATTTCCGCATACAACAACGATTATCCCCGAGTTAATCAATGAAGTTTAATGTTTTAATATCCGGGAGTTTCGATCCTCATCGAATCCCCTTTGCCTCCATTGCCGTAAGCCTACCTCCTCTACGAACCACTTCTATACATGAACCCAGCGGGGTTTCACCTGTAGCACGCGAGGCACGGTTCATGTATAATCATACAAAACTATCAGGTTCTTCTATCCAAGATCCTGATGCTCCGCTTCTCCGAACCAAATTTTTTAATCCCTTTGAAGACGGTTCGTTCATCACTCCATCCGACTGCCATCGCCTGGGATAATACACCGCAGTAAACCGCTTATGCCATATTTTTATGTAATTCTTAAAGTTCAAGGCCGGCGAACCCAGGTCCCATTATCATATACCGATTCACGTGGAATACCAAAGCGAGTCGAACTCATTTCCACAAGAGCTACACAATGTTCCTTCCTTTGATCTTGGCTACGTGAGCGTACCTCCACCCATTTGTTGAAATAATCCACTACTACCACCACGCATTCGCCATCCCTTAAATGCGGTAATTTTCTTACCAAGTCTATTCCCACATAAATGGGCGGAACGACGACATTGGGTCATCATGGTTGAGATCGTCGGGGAACATTTCCTAACTTCCCGACATGCTACACAGACAAAGTCCGTCGAATCTTTAAATTACCAAGGCCAAGAAGTTCTTACGCGAAGCATTATCTTAGCCGCTGGGGGGACCTTTCCAACGCTGGGCTACCGCATCATCCGGTCATGCATCTTCATAAAACACTCAACATTTCGGGACAATATTATAGCAAAAAAAGTCGGCCCATCAAGAATTGTATGGGGCCTTCCCTTATACAAAGTGTAACTCCGAGGCTCCTTCACAACCTTCGCCTCTATTTCCGAGTCATCGTAATGACCCTTCAAGTAAAAAACTCTGGCTATGTTAGTCCTCCAACTGGGATTCTTCTAGGACGATTTTCAATGTATCTCCTCGTAGCATCTTTTCTCTCGACCAATGTAAAACTTGTTTCTAGAAGTTCTTTATAATAGGCGGTGGTAAGTTTCGATAAATGTCCGCTCTCTTTCATTCTCGAGCGGGTATATGTTCGAAGACAATGTGGGTGAAACTCTTGGCTAAGGTCGTGGTCTCGCTGCGATATTTCATAAGAGATGCACTTTGATCCTACTACCCGCCCTCACCCGATCCATCATCAATTTTGAGTCTCCTCGTACCAAGATCGTTCGAACACCCAGGGTTCAGACCAACTCTAACCTCGGCCACTGCAGCTTCATACTCGGCTTCACTGTTTCGTGAGTCTCAAAGTTAAACGGAGGGCATATTCCATTTCTATCCTTTGGGGCCCATGATTAATAACCCCGTCTCGACCTCTTTGTCAAGCTTCGCCCGTCCACATACGTGGTCCATTCGCATCGATTTTGAGCCCTACGTGTAATACTTACCTGCTATAGTAAATAGGTTTCGATGCCCCCGCGAACCAATGACGCTTACTAATCGCTTCCTCCGAAATCGCTGCTGTATAACTTATAATTCCTCTATTTACAGAAATATTTTACAATAGTTTGGCAATCCCAAATATTCTTTCAATTCTTTCAAAGGCACGGGCGCACTCGCCCCAATAGAGAGCCTGTTGGGAACCCGATGTGTTGTTTAGCCGCTAAACAACTGGCCGCTTTGAACATCCTTGTATCAAGGTTTCATGTCTGTAAGGCTTCTTTATCTTGTTCCGGATTGCTCCGATGCCTTCACGATCATTTCCCGAGGTGACCTCGAACGAAAGCACTTTTCTCGATCGATTCGCACCTCACAGAGCGCAATTTGAACGCCTCTTTAAGTTTTCCAGATGTTACCCTCTCCTCGCTTCTTCACCAAAGATATCATCTACATAAATCTCCATGTTTTTTCCTATCTCATCTGGTGAATATCGTGATTTACCATTCTTCTTTCGCATGCTTCCGTGATTCTCCTTCAAGCCAAAGGCAATGACCTTCAACAAAATAGGCTTATATTCCTCGGTGAAGAACGCTGCTTTCTTCATCCTCTGCCAGAATACGCGTATTTGGTGATACCGAGGTATCTATAAAATCAAAGACTTCATGCCCTGGCCGCTTATCCACCAATCTCAGCAGGTACTGGTGTAGTTCTTTTGGGACAAGCTTTGTTCAAGCTTCAGAAAGTTTCATGACATCCTCATTTGTCATTGGCTTCTTCACTAATACCACATTCGAGATCCATTCCGGGAACTCAGAATTCCACGGAGCGGCTCAAGCGCTTTTAAGAGGCTTCAACCTCGGTTCGTATTTCCATATTATTTTCGCTAATCGGGCGTTCGCTTTTCTTTGATAGGACAAACATCGAATCTAAGCCAAGCACGGGGTGCGGCATCTTTGGTTATCAAGGGCAGATGGGTCACACAAGCAGATGACCGGTGTCATTATCTTTTCGTCAAGTTTAACTGCTGGCAAAGCGCATAAATGATCCACTGAAGCGCAGTAATACGCGAAGGCCGCTGACTTATGTTTTCGCCTCTTAAGTACTATCGCGTACTAATGGACCTCATCTCATGAGCTACCGAGATTCTTCGTGCACTCGCCATGGGAATAATGGTCTCTCTCTGGATCCACAGACTCGTGCCCTCGATCTTGTTCCTACGATGTTCTTTCCCGGCCGTTGTCGAATATGGCTTCGACTGGGGAAAAGGCGCGTACCGATAATCACCGGTGGGCATCGACTCGCATAGTTCGCCATTGTTGTTCAGACGTTTGTTGATCGGGATTTTGGTCCCCATGACGCCCCAAACGACGCGACACATTTTCTGGAGCCCCTCGCTGGTTCGTCACAGATACGCCTTCGCTAACTGCGGCCTCAATTATCCGGATTCTCTCCGAGACGCTAAGGCCAGATCGTCGATACGGGTTCGCTCGGGGTGTTTCAGATAACCTCGCCACAAAAGGATCGAGGAGGGAGCCGCGTGGAATGGTCCGTCGCGGTACTGAAAAAATACGTGAAGGGATCTACGTATTAATCTTCGTCATCAAGCTAATACGCGGAGTATTTAAGATGGGTACAAATACGCTGGTATTGTGCCACATTACCTTTTAACGGCTCGATCATCGGAGCAGTATTTATGGGGAGGAGTCTAAAATACCCTTCTACCTACCAAGCTGGCTGGCGAAGTATTGCTGCTCCATTAAAATAATTTCCAAAAAAGAACCTTGACTGACCTAAAACCATGGAACTAAAACAATCATTTCTCTTTGGGCTTCCCAATAAAGTAAGTTAGTTAGATCACATTGGTAAGAGTTTTCCTCTCAATCATGAAAAATCTTTAATTAAAATCTACTTAATATTTTGACCCAACTTAATATTAATTCAATATCAGTATAAGATTTCATATTATCTTAACTGACGAATGCAAAATATAGCGGAAGTTCAACCTTTTGCCCTTGCATAATAAGGTGACAGAACTTAAAAGGAACTTAAGGTGACAATTTGAAGTAAACCATACATTATTTATACAAAATATTGTAATTGACACCATTTCAATAAGGAATTTTTTCACCCCTCTTAGTATTGATTCAATATCTTGCAATCAAAGAAGGTAAGCGATTTAAAATTAAAAGTTTAGACCCATACATAGGATTAGCTACTATCTATAGAAAAATGTACTTAAAGAGTCAAAACTCTAAGCACAAGTGCTGCTTCTTCATGACTGTGTTGCATAATGGAATGCAAAAGAATCATAGATCCAACAGAACTTCTTCAATATCATTCAAATAGCACTATGGTTTCTCTTTCTCAAACCCAAAAATTGAATAAAGATTGAAATCGAGTATTCTAAACCATGCATGAACCATTAAACAAAAATGAATACATAAAAAAAAAAAAAAATTCTATTAAACAGCATGTTGTAGCAATAATCTTCTTTAGGTAGCCTCCAAGTTCATTTCTTGATCATCAAGAGGGAGCTCATTGAGATAGAATTCCTTGTCTTTCCCATGGCTTTCTTCGTTTTCTTGATCATTATCAAGAGGGCGCAATCTCTTTTTTTTCCTATTGTTATGTTCTTTACGTTTATCATCATCATAATGGTGTAGCTCGTTAAAGCAGACTCCATTTCTTGCTCAGTGATTCTTCCTTCTTCTGCATCAAATTCATCAAAGTGTAACTCATTAGGATTAATCTCTATTTCTTGAACGTTTCTTTCTTCTTCTGCTTCAAACTCATCAGCTTTAAGTGCTACCTTTCCTCTTTGTTCCCAAGTCATGAATGGATGGTGGTTCTTCATATGCATTGCATAATTTTCATTGGAGCAAACCATCTCCTGGCAGATATTACAGGTGCAAAAGACTGAATTTCGAAGATGCCCATCTTTTTGTTCATTCATCAAATAAGATGAGTTTCTAACTTGATGAATTCAAGAAACTAAAATAGCAAATGCCTAAATAAATGAAGAAATGTGTGCACTCTAAAGATGATCAAATGATTAATTGCTAAAGATTTTCAAAGAATCTTGAATTCTTTTTTTTTGGATGATCAAATGAATAAATGGGGATGGTTTAGGAAGAATCTTGAAGAGAATACGTTGAGGATAGAAAAACAGAGGAAACAGAGTAGAATGTAGTGATTCGAAGTTAGAAGTTGTATATATAAGCTGGCGGTAAGTTTATGTTTAGATAGAGTGGAGAAAACTGTTGTGGTAAGACTTGAAATCTGTGAACTATGGAAGGGTTAAATGCATATGAATCCTCCCTTCAATTTTGAATAGTTGTAGTTTAAATATGTTGGGATTTGAATGTGAGTAGCTTATGTTTAGACGTTCCAACAAATATAAAACTATTCACATAATATTATGAACAACTTTGGGGCATACATTTAGGCTATAATTATAGCATAAAGTTTAATAACGAGAGCAATTCTTGTACTTCAAATTAAATCGGAGATTCCTACATGCATACTGCCATAAAAACGTCCATGAATTCTAATAAGAGATCAAGGATGGATAAGTGTTCCACAAAGAAACAAATGTTACATTTTGTGATATTCAATTCACTTTGACTGCTTTGAAAATCTTAAGATATCCAGATTCTAGATCTTTTATTTCAATAAATTCTAATAACATTGTCCATTGTAATTTCAAATAAGCTAGCATTTTAATCAACGTTGAGGGTATCAACGTTGAGCGTATCAACATAAGCTAGCATTCTAATCATATGAACTAGTTCTCATAACATTATTTGTACTGGTGTTGTAATTTTTACAAAATTTTAAGTCCGGGATCTTCGGTCATAATCAACACCCCAATTTCGGACTCCAAATTGTAACTGAACAGCTGCAATCAAGAACTCCACAGCTTGGTATGGTGTCAACAACTCCACCAAGCTCTTCGCCGTCTTCAGCCGCAAATGGTCGGCTTTCTCCAATATCGCCACCAGCCTTTCCATCTTCCTCTCCACATCCATTCCCAATCCAACTAAATCACTTGTCCCATCCTGCAAATTAAATCAATATCAAGAAATTTGGAATGTATATATATTAATATATTGTAGTAGTCAGAGTACGTTATAATCCCTAGTAATGCTAAGCATAAATATATGAGCGGATTAGTTATTATACAAAATCATAAACATTAGAATAATATCTTAGGGATATTATTTTAATATAACGTAAATAATATAATCTTGTTGTGGGTATATTCAATTGGAAAAATTTTGATCTTAGTGCAACACACAGCCTCTTACGTGAGATATTGGATTCACGTCGTACAAATGCTGTAATCTCGTATTGAAGTGGTTTAAAGGAAAGCTCAAGTTCCCTGACCAGTTGAGACACATTAGCGATTTCTTAAATAAATATAGGCTCAGGGCATGGATAACGTAAGAAAGCCTTAAGTTTGAGGTTTCAAACTTTTGTTATTTATTATAGCCATAATCCTAGCTAGTATCATTATTTATACTTCGTATTAATTAGTCAACCATGATTTGTAGCCAAAAGATTAGCTAGCAATTAATTATTATTGTTGTATTCCATATGATGATGTCATCAATCAACAAATACTTCCTCCGACTCATGTTGTTTTTCTTGTTTTTAAAATAATTTACATTTTAATATTTTAATCTTCATTTAATATTAATTAATAGTTCAAAAGTTACTTTTTTATTTTTGTAATTTACCTTTTATAATGAAAGGAAATAAATGATTGTCATGAAACTGAAAACTTTATTAACTTATGAAAAAATTGGTTAGTGAGTGTGGTATATTTGAAACATATGGTATAAATAGTTAAATGGTTATATTATGAATAAAATAAAAATGGATTAATCCACTTATAATAAGATAAAAGGATTGGATAGGAGGATTAAAAGGCAATTTTGTTTATTAAGATAAAGTATTAGTATTTGCATAAATCTGAAATAAGTTTTAAATCCCCAAGAAGGTTTATTTTCATAAATGTGAAAATGCCAAATGCAATTGAAAAACACTATTGTTAACTAAATAGCAATCATTAAATTGGATTATATAAAGAATAACGATATCCTTAATTTAAAAGCTTTCACTAAAATCACACACGATGCAATTGATTTAAGGCAATTCCTTGGACAGTCGATAAAAAAATAGTTAAGAATAATTAACATAGGGATGAGGCTTATCGTGTAATGCTATTCATCCTTAAATCTCATATTGAAAAACATAAAAAATTTCTGAAATATTAAACTCTCATAATGGTCCCACACATTTGTTGGACGGGACCATTTTTACAAAATATATTTGAGATAATTTTTAAAATGAACTAATCAACTATTAAAATATCACAAATTCATTATTACATCATTCATAAAGTTATGTAGGTATAGTACAATTAAATAAATAAAGCCCCAATCTCCCAAATCGGGTTATACAATTTCGATCCTTTCTAAATGGTCATTACCCAAAATTTTGTCTCAAATTTACTATGATCACTTAATCATAATTAATTTCCTTAGGAAAAATATTTGCAGATGAATGATTTAATCAATTCTTCCCAGACCCCTGAAACAACCACCAAAACCCACAAAATTTGTAAATAATAAAAAATTGAAATTTAGAAAATTTTGAGAAAATCTCATTAAAATGTGGTACAAACAAAGTTGGAAGAGATTGAAGAAAAAATGGAAAGACAACCAAACCCTGGTTTTTTTGACATTATAAATTAATTTATTTTTCTTGACCTAATAGCATTCTTATTTGTGTTGAATCTTTGGTTTAACATCTTCCTATATTAGACTAGGTTTTATAATACTAATTGAATGAATTTTTTAGAAATTAAAATATTTTTGTTAAATTAATTATTTTGCATGTTATTTAATGTTTTGAGTTAAACATGAGTTTAGGCATGGTAAAATAGTTTCAAAGTGTAGTTTTGAAGCCAATTCATAAAATTAATAATAATTTAGTTTTGAATCAATTGATGGCGATAAACATTGAAAAGATTGAGTTTTTGGAATATAATGATCTTATGTGTTGGAATATTGTTGTTTAAACTATGCCCCATTTTGATTATTAGATCTTTAAAATATTGGATGTTTTGAATTGTCTTTAAAATATTATATTTAGTTTTGTTAAATAGGATACCAGCGCATATAAGATGGTGGAATTTCAATATAGGATACACGGATACTAAAGAACTAATAGTAGAATTCAGTTAATGTACCATTTGATGTAATGAATTGATAGATGGTTGAATATTATAATATTCAAATTGATATTGAAAAAGAACTAAGTGTGGTATTTCATAAAAGGGTCATGATCAGCATAGGCGGTGGATTTAGTTAATACCTTAACATTTTGTACATGTGCGATGGTGACAGTTTAGGCAGGGATAAGACGACGTGTGAAACCAATACATTTAGTCTACAAATTCTCTGAGAGATGGATGAAGGCAGAGCGAAATACGAAAATAAGGAGAAGTTGATGATAGTGACATCTGGGCAAATACATTTAATTATAAATTGACACTTGAGTCACGTAATACCGTATTCTTATAAGTGATATCCATTATTATATGGAATACCTCGTACTAGTATGTGATGGTACATATATGTTTATATTGGTTAATGTACTTTTATTTTATGATTTATTCTTTTCACGCATATCTTAGCACTATATTCTTTTATACCGTCTTTATATTTATTCATGTTACTAATAAAAATATCACGAACCAAAATCATGTATATTAGTTCAGGTATTTAATGATTTAGTAGAAATAATTCTTCATATTTGTTATGATGCGTGTCATATATTACTTATTAGATTTTGTAATACATGTTCATCGTATCATTAATTTATCCGTGTCCATTGTCACACCACTTAAATAAGTATCTGGCCGGTAATTACATTTCATTATGTAAACAATAGAACAATGTACCTTTTTTGATTTTCAGAAGAAGTTTCTCCGTATATATTCGGTCAGTTTTTTGGGACCCGTGATGATGAATAATTAGAGTAAAATTATATTGAATGTTTTAAAAATTAAATTATAGTCATCTAAACAAAAATTATAACCTAAAGAATTAAATAAAAAGCAATAAATCAAATAAAAGCCAGTGAAATAAAATTAGGCCCATAAATCGAATATATTGTATATATTGTCGTCTTGCATAATTACTAGACGTGTGAACAACCTGCGTGGGTGGAAGACTTATTTTTCGAAAATGGAAAAAAATCAAAAATACCATAGAGAAGCGGATTTGTGGGATTCTGTGCATAAAATTAAATATCATGAAATACTATACGTTCTGAAAGAAAACCACCGGCCATGATAAAAAAAAAAGTCCTTATGTTCTATATTATTATATATTATTATCTACGGAGATAGAAATAATACAAATATCTTGTTACTACATATATGATTAAACTCTATATATATAAATAACTTAAAACATTAAAATATTTTAATTTAAAGAAGAAAGAAATTTCTCATATATTTAGGCCAATTTTTGGATCGTAATGATGAATAATTAGAGTAAATTATATTGAATGTTTTAAAAATTAAATTATAAATCATCTATATAAAACTATAACTAAAAAGAATGAAATAAAATAATAAAGATAAAAAGTTAAAAATGAATTGTTGTAAAATTAGGCAGCAAATCCGAAAAATATATTATGCATCACACAATTATAAGGCGTGTGAACAATTAATCGATGTGAAGGCTTTTTAGAAAATGATAAAAAATCAAAAATGACAATTACACGAAAATCACTCTTCGATGCCATCCATTTATCATTATCAAAAGAATGATTGATGACCAAGATTAGGTGCTTACATTATAAGCACCAATTTATAAGCCTCTAAAAAAATACTCTAATCCTCGATCTTTTAAAACTCTCGTCTTATCAAATTAATTTTTAAAAAATGAAAAAAAATTATGTTTATGAGATAATTTTATTTTAAATTAGATATAAAAATAAATTTTAATATTAATTAAAAGGGGCTCAGGGATGGAGGGAGTATATATATAAGTTAGTACTTGTATCATATATCACATCATAGGGCATAACAATAATTAAACACAAAATTTGCACCAAAACAATGTTGCATGCCTGCCACTTGGCAAGTTCAGCACTTATCGCATTCTCTTCTTGAACAGTCTCACACTGAAGCTCACTTACTCGCCGGAATTGCGCAGGCGACAAGTCCCCGAGGTCACCGGACCGGTGACCCCTTAAGATATCAACAATTTGTGTCTCAAACCTCAAGCTAGCTTCTGTATACACCAAATGAAAAGCGGTGGTTGGCCTCCACCCAGCTATCCAATGGAGTGACCGCTCTAGAGTGGTGCACCACGTTGCAGCAAACACCGCCAAGACATCGTTCTTGGCGGCGTTTGCCTTCACCCTGTAGTATTCAACATAGTGGTCCATCACCTTATTGACTAGGTGGTTTAATTCTTCATCTTTTGAGGGTGTTGATTCACATAGTTGGTGGATTAGTTTGTGGAGTTGTTCGTTCCATTTTTGGTAGAAGTTGTGGAAGTTCATCTTCTTGGGCTTTTTTTAGTTATGGAGAACGAATAAATGATGGTATATAGGGTTTTGAGATGGTGAGGGGTTTATTGAGGCACTTGGAAGGTGATTTTTATATGCAATATTTGTATTAGTCATCTAGTCTATTTGAGAATTGAAGCCGTGTGTCATATGGGTGTATGCCGACTTGGATTGCTATTATTGGCTGATTTTGAACTTTTATTATAGTATGCCATTTGTTTTAATTTGAATTATCATGTTATTTTATCGATCAAGAAATCCTTAATTTCTGTTTTTAAAATTTGCTCCTGTGTTGTAAATAGAATTATGCAGGAAAGGTAGAGGCACAAGATTTATTCATGTTATTTATTTTGAATTTTTAGGCACATATATACTTTGGCAGTCTCTAAGACTGTTAATGGATGTATCTAGGCAATTATGTAAATCTGAGAAAATAAGAGGCAGGAGATTTAACATCTCTAATAATGTGTTAGGACTAATCCACAGGTAGAGCCATTCGAAATTTCACTACAATGGGGAAAAAAGATTACAAGATTTAATTGAAATAGTTGAAGTAATCTTCTTAAGAGTCTTATAAGCACCAGTATTTGATACGAGGAAACTTTTATATACATATGCCATATATATAGGCCGGTTCAAGATTAGAAGTCAACCCGATTGGGCCCTTCCCAAAAGATTATGAATGAAGAGGCGAATAAAATGAGCTGGGAGGCCGATAAGGAGGCTCGAAAATTGAGCTCAGTTGAAAAAGCTTGAAGTAGAAAACCAACTACATTGAAGAAGAAGAAGACCGTTAATACAATAACGGCTTGATTCGACACCATTAAGGGGGTAATTAAGGCCATTATTACCTGATCATTACGACATAATGGCTTGAGCAAATCATTAATCCAGACTTAAAGGGCCTTGAGGCTCGACAAAATGCTTGTTCGACAGTATAAAGGGCCCAAGCAGGAAATCAGAAGTAAGTTGGCTTTGATCTGCAAATACTCTTTCTTGAAAACTAAACTCTCTTGTCATTCTTGACTTGATGGTGGGTGTTTCGGCGAGCAACGATCTTTCATTTGTAGGAGAGAGATCCGGCGGAAGCGTATCAAACACGACTTTGGAGGCGTTGTGATCGTACAAATCTTTGAATCGGACGAGACCGCGACCTGCGCTTAACTGCCAGAAGCTGAAACTCTCATCTTATCCGCTGACTCGGAGATACCGATTCCTCGTCAAGTAAACATGTCTAACCTCTCGATATAAACCTCACCATTGTATGTCCTACTCATCGGTGATCTAACCATCTTATGAAGCGAAAAACAGGCCATGAAACACAAAACCACCTTCAATCTCATGTCAAAGAGCACTTTCATTCGGGGCCACGGTACATCTCGGAGATCGAGACCGCATGGTGTCGGATGTGTGACTCTCAGCAATCAAAGCCATGTCTCTTAATGCATACACGTATGCAGTATGCGGTGCCACTTTCAGAGACTCCCTTTCTCACGCGGTCTATCACCACTAGTGTTAGCAACATTGCACCAAAGCAGTCCGCTGAGTGCTAGAATACAGCCTAACTAATACACAAATTCCTATTATGGGTGAGATCCTTCTTCTAGGAACAATAGTCTTTTACCATTTGTGCAGACTCCCTAAAATTCTCATATGACATAGGTAAGAGGCTAAAATATCAAGCGGCATCCTCGTCCTTAATGTCTTTAATATCTATATTCACGCCAAATCAAGTAATATCACATTAGATGATCTAGAGTATGATTCTTGAAGTCTTGTCTTCTACATTCTTGGCCGAACATACGTTGCTTCATGACAACTTATTGAATTGACTTGATATATGGACTCTGACTTGGTCGGCCGGCAGTATCCTCCTCCGAAACCTGCGTGATAACACCGTCGTCAAAGAAAAGTCAACGTCGGTGCTTTCTCCTCTAGACGAGCCATATTATTAGGTGGCGGTGTTGGTGGTTATGGGAGAACCAGGCCTCTCGTTTTGATGGCATGCACTTGATTTTGGAGAATGAAACCGTTTCTCCACGATAAACCTCTCTGATTTTAATACTTACTTCGTCTTCTTGAGATCTGGATACATTTCGTCTGGGTTATTCTCACTTGGATCTGTCTGAGCCGAAATTCGTAAAATACAAAAAAATAAAGAGGCAGAGATTTGCGTGATATCCTAACGATGTGTGAGGACTAATCATGAAATAGAATGCAGAAATTTCATAATAGGAAGAAACAATTTACAATTTGGTAAAGAATACTACGAAGATCAGTATTTGATACGATAAATAACATATCGTGAACATAGAAATAATATTTCTAGTCTTCCGATGTAGGAGATCAAGTCATTTCCAACAAGATTATATATCAGGTTCTATTTTGTTTCTATATTTCATCCTTGTTTTTGCTTCATACAGAAAAAGGCCCACACTCCACACTCTCTTTCACCTCCCCTTTCATCTGTTTCACCTTTTGATTAACCATCACCATTGCCCAATCAACACCACACTTATTTAATCCGTCTTATAAAAAATAGATCAATTTTACTTAAATTTGTTTGATAAATTTGATTTTAGTTATTATTCCTTGAATATCAGTGAGCTGGCTCGAGGCTCTGTTTAGGACATAGCTCAGCTTGAATTCAATTATGAGCTTCGAGCAGAAGCCTTGACCGGTGACCAGCCAAAACTACGTTTCAGACTTAGCTCGGCTCAGATAGTCGCCCACCAGTGCTCATTTTTCTTCAAGTTAGGCTCACCTGCTCCAAGTATTTTAACTCTAGTTGTACCATAAATATTCCACACATTTACTTTGCGATCAAAATTAACAAAGCTTATACACGTATGTCTTGGTAATTAATTGTGATCGGGTGAGGGATTCTATGTCCATTTCAGACCTTGTAGATTACTCCACTATCAATAATGTTTTCCATCATGTACAGAGTCATGGTATTTATAAATAATGAAATATGATATACACATCCAAAATAAATGTGCAATCTTTTGTAAAATAAAGGACATGGAGTGGGAACAACAAAAGGGGTAGAAGATACCCAATGAATGTCGAAAGATGCCCTGAAGGCATTATTACGTTCACATGATGGGACCTTTTCGACTTTGAAAAGTTCTTCTATTGAGGGGTTATATGTAAGGAAGCAACTAGCGAGGAACACTAATTGGGTAGGAGAGATATCTAGCATTGGGATTGAGGATATCTCAAGAAAACGACATTTTTTTTCTTCAAAATATAACATCTTATTGAATTCAGAGAGTTGGATTTGAAAAAAATGCGACCGCATCAAATAGGCTAGTCTGTTAGCTAAATGAATTTTGGAGCAGCTTAAGTCAAAGTCTGAGTAAAAACCCAATCAAGTGGAATGAGTTTACTTTATTCACTAAAATCTAGATCCCAACACTAGTTGTGTCTAAGGGCAGTCGGACCTTAAAGTTGAACCGGCCCAGCAAATCATAGATGTTAGAGACCTTGGAGGCCTTAATGAGGCAAGCAGGGCCAATAGATTAAAAAGGTATTAGGCCCTATTAGGTTTGAGTCTCATGTGTTAAGGGCAGAGGCATTGATCTTGTTTAGATGATGGGTGCCGTTTATAGACTATAATTTTTTTCTTTAACGTCCTACGTTTATATTTGATGCACCATTTATTACCTTAAAATTTTTGAACAATGATGATCTAAATTGAACAAATAACATTTCTATGTGAAATAACATTTATTAAACTAGTTCCGCGAAATAGGTAGTTGAATCATGTCTTTTCTGGTAACCATTAGTACATTCAAAGCGGACAACGAATACAGAGTAAATGATTCTTTCAATCATTTCATGTGAAACAGAAAGTTACAAAGATCACGCTCTGTATATTGTGACGTTCCACAGAGGTCAGGCCGCCCCGTCAATTGAAATGAAAACACGATGATGTCAGACTTAATTAAGCATCCTCCGACCTAACCTTTATTTTGTTTTGCCTCATGAGCTAGGTCGTCCATATCTAACTTCTCTGTTTCGCATTACAAAGGTTGACACCTTGAACAAGATGAGAGGTAGCCCGATCCTTTCGGTAATGGATACATGATAACAGCAGAAACCTCTTTTACGACACTCCTCTATAATTCTTTCTAAGAGCATGAGACAATATAAGCAATTGTAATTGTTGTAAGTTGATACTTTTAAACTTGATTGTGCGTGAAAATGGTACATTTATGAAATCGAAAAAGTTTTCTCCGTAATTTTACTTTATAAGCGATTTTAGCGGTGTATGACGTTGCGGTAATTATGGCGGCTGATTAGCGACTGTTGTCTTCATAGTAGCATTGCCACGATAGTTTTCAATGACTACTTTTATGATCACTGCATTAATTCGTATGAAGCAGTTTCCTGTTTAAATCAACTGACTAGTTACTAACTATAGTATCTTAAACATTAAATAAAATTCTTTATATTTGTCTCTACTTTTATGAACTTTATGATCATATGTTATGATTATATTCTGGTTTTTCTACTATAGCGTGGTACCGTTTAGTTGAAACATTGCAACATCTAGGATATGAATTAATTATGTGCGTGGTACTATCTATGAAGCAGTATCCGTTAATAGGGGAGCCTAAGGGGTCTCAGGCCGGGTCGGGCAAATTTTCACGAATATGGTGGGCTCGAACCGGGCCGGGGCTAAAACCCCAATCAGTAAGCCCGTCAGTCTGACTAACAACGGACGGGGCAGTTCAGACCTAATGGTTAGGGCAGAATTCAAACAAATGATGGGTCGGGTTGAGGATTTGAATTTGGAATGAACTCAAGTTGGAAGGCCTTAAAAGCAGATTTAGAGTTGTTCGAAACAAAAATTGAAAAAGACTCAACTTAGAATTCCCCAAAAAATGATGCGAATCCACGGCATTTAGAATCAGCTCTTCTTATATATGTTCATGATTGGGTTGAGAGTTTTTCTAATTTAGTTCTGAACTTCATAAATGACTTTTGTGCTATAGTTTTTTCCTTGAATTCTTGGGTATTATTAAACTATGAACATATATGAGCATAAAATTAACTAGGTTTATGTTTCTTAGTGATTGATTTTGAATAAATTATTTATCGAGAACTCTATCGAATTTTGATCTATCTGATCCGGGTAAAAAGCATAAGATTACAATCATAGTAAAAGTAATAATTAAAGTATTTTTTTTTTTTCCAATCATATAGTAAAAGTAATAATTATTCAAACAAAATAGAAACCCAAATAGATTACACGAAAAGAAAGATAGATATGATCCCCAATAATGTCAAGCACGTAAGTTATAACCTGACCAATGAAAGCGATTGGAATAAGATGCTTAGATCATTTGGTGATTATTACTCTGTTTTGGGTAACGTCAAATATTTGGAGGCGAAGAAGATCGGGTTGTTAGGAAGAAGTACAAGTCGATCGAGTTGACTTGGACATTTTGAGCGGTTAAAATGGAGTTTTTACATGATTCTTTTAGGCCTACTAATATCCATTTACTTGGTTTTGGGTCCCTCAGCTCTAAGAACTAATTGTGTATTCTTGAATAAGAGAGTTAGGGTTGAATAGCTTGGGCTTGTTATTCTATTAACACAGAAGTGTGTGAGCTAAGTTGTATTATTTTATTCTCTGTTCTTACGAGTTAAGCAAGTCATTGGCTTTCACTTGAAGTTTGTAATATGTTCCTCCATTATAGTGAGGAAATACGTTGCATTGGCTTTTATGATGGATTAATCTAACATGATAATTACAGGGATACCCCATTAAATCTGTCTTTATTTTGAAGTACTTTCATGAATTAACATGCTTGAATTCGCTTATTTATGCTGTATAACATAGCAAACACACTTCACTTGATTATAATAGCTAAAAATGTGAAATTTTGTCTCCATAATTGTCAAAGTGTTGCTAGTTAAAGTGGCCATAGTTCCTATAATACTCCATTTGGATACTTGGTATGTGATTATCAATTATTGGGACAAAACTATAACATTGTGTTATGAACTAGTGTCACTTTTCATTTATTAAAGGGTTAAAACTTCTTTAAGTCAATGTTAGATCCATTAGTGCAATTTCCTCGACAAGCAAGGCTTTTTATTTGTTCAATCTTGAATTGACATATTTTATTGATATTGTAATTATTATTTATGTGTTTCACCGAAATCTAACTGCCGAGGTTCTCTTATTTAGTTCAGCTTGCCCATTTGATGCATGGTGAGGATGAGTCTCTTGTGTACAAGAAGCTCAACATTTGAAGGGGGTGTGAGGATCGCCAACAACTCTATAGTTTGAGTCTCTCGGTGATCGGCGCGATATCTATCCTGCCCGAGCAACCCGTATGAGCAACCATGCTTATCGTAGTACTTGCATTGTTATGTTTAATATTGGTAATTTCATTAGATCTTTTTTGCAAATGGTATATGCAATATCATCTGTCATGGTGATGGAAACCTGGAAATTGACAGGGACCAACTTATAACATGAAGTTTCGAATTTAATTATTGCGATCGAAGAGGTAGGGTTCCAAACACACCAGATTTGAATCTATGATCAATTGCAAATATGCCATACACTAATCACCAAGAGTTGCAGCCAGCCAGTCCAAACTTAATACAAACAAAATAGATTTGTTGAATAAGATAATAATTATTAGGTGTATTTTTGTATTATTATTTATTCCCATAATATAGATATAGAACTGTTAGGTTAATAAATGTATATATTGTGTACAACATTATTTGGAATACAAGAGTCATTATTCTTTTAGCATTAGTATCGAGCGAAAAAGCAAAACACAGCCTGTTCCCAAATACAAAAATCGATAAGCCGCGTGACCCGACACCCGACCGATTCCGATGGCTTAACACATACCTCGGGCCGAGACAAATATTCGCCGGCTTGACGTATCAACCCACACACACCGGCAGGCCCACATATAGCCGGGATGATGAAAATTATTTGCCAATCGACCCACCGTCTCACATATACAGAGATGTGACAATCGGGTAATATGACTGAATGCGATTGAAACTTTCCTTCACAGCAATTATGAACAATGAAACAAACGTTAAATCGTTTGTTCTACAAGTGAGCGAAATTTGGATTTATTGATAATGCTTATTCATGGCTTACCTGAAACCCGGTACATGCTGCGATTGGGATCTAGGTTAGGTCGACTTTGGTGCAATGGATTATAAACATGATTCTCATAAGGCTATGATTCGTATTTTTGAGGGCGAAAGCAGGTTGTGGGATTTATTAGAGGCGGTTCTGATCGATGTGGACAAAAAGCGCCAAACATGAATTGGCGACAATTATGCAGCACAACAGACATCTATGATTTGTCGACTTTTTTGGGAGGCTGAAGCTTCTATGGGATGGGCTTGGCAATGCAGTCCGGTCCACCACTATGTTTGTGGAATGAGTAGAGGAATTTATGAAACAAACGTGATGAGGAAAAGTTTCATGATTTTATAGGATCGATCAAGAGGGGAATTTGGGCATCTCCGTTCTACCATTTGTTAAAGCGAGATCGTTGCCTACTGGATGAGGCATCTGAAAAGCGGCCCAATCAGAGAGCAACTTGAAGCCGCGATCATGCTGGTGCCGCGTGATCGGCAGTAATGACGCCCGCGGTTAAACTCCGCTGTAAAATCGTCGAATATAAATCTCGGTTTCTTCGATGTAACTTGTACGCTTTTGTAATGAGTGGGTCATGAAGAATGGGCTTGTTTTGGCAAGCAGTTTGCTTGAATTAATTCAAGTGATAGGCAAAATTAGAGCAAAAATTAAACCAGGCATTAGGCGGGTTCGGTAGACAAATTTTATTAATGTCGGATATTGAAAAACAATATGGATAATCTTTTGAGTAATATATTTGAATTTTAAATTCAAAGTATTTTCTGTCTGTCGAACGCGTCTAATTCGAATGGTGGGGCCAGATTATATCATCTATATAGTAGAATAGGTAATTAAAGAAGTTACATTGAAGCCTATGTTCCCAATCTCATAATTATAGGAGAAATTATAATTATTTAATTTTCATGAATAGTTTCTATAATAACTATCCATTAAGTAGCATCTTTATAATCATCAATAAAAATTAAAAAAATTTCTTTTAATTTTCCACTTTTTGTGAGATAAAAGTCTCAAAATATTAAATTAATATGAGTTTGTTCATTCCTTATTTAGTGATTTTTATGATGCACATATTTTTTTTTTGTAATTTACAAAGAATGTTTTATCAACATAAATTCATGTAAAATTAACGGAAAATCATGTACTATGAAAGTGATAAATGAATCCGTACATCCGTAATGAAAGAGTTCGCACGACTTGCACATACAAAGAGCTAGGAGTAGATTACTCTCTTTTAATAAGACAATTAATATTTTACACTTGATGGTTCTCTGTTTTAAACTCAAATATAGACATGATATTAAAACCCCAACAATCGCTCAACCAAGTGAACCAACGAAGGGTACATAATCATACGTTAAATTCCCTAATTCAATAATTATATTCTATGAAAAAATACATTTAATCGTGCTTTATTGTATAAGATGGTTCAATCATAATTAATTAAGCTTGATACCAATAGTAATTTATTTGTATCATTTTGTAATTAATTCTAACATAATGTATTAATATTGAAATATTTTTAAACTTAATTAGTCTAAAATTATGAAGGGTAATATTATCACAAAAAATTTATCGATTGCGAGTAAATTTTTTTTTACCATTGTACGTATTAGTATTCAGAACAAATTAATTTGTTTCAATGAAGCCTTTAAATTTTAGTACCAAATAGAAAATATAACTATAACTATATATTTTAGAATAAGCGATAGTAATTCAAATCCTAACATGATTTTATTGAGTAACAATTTAATAAACCATTAGAGTGTACACATACCTTTTTACAATCGATATTTCTGACTAAAGCCTCGTAATCAGCTCCTGAAAGCTATTCTTCAAGCTATATTTTCTATCGACCCAAACTCCATTCAAGAAATTTATAACTGGAGCATCACCATCACCCTTATTAGTCTGTGATTTCTTTTAACTTTGAGAACTCTGACTTGACCTCTTCCATGTTCTTATGTTGGAGAAATTCATTATTACATTATATGATAATGGAGATGTCAACATGTTCTTGTTTTCACCCTTTTCGAGTCCATCCAGCAACAATTTTGCACCCACTTTTGAACAAAAATCCATTATGGCTACTACCTGTTTTGAGTTCTGTTCAGGGAAAACTATTTTAAAAGTGTGTTATTTATGCCATATCATTTGATTTTGCCTTTGTTAACCTAATATGCCACAACTCCACAACTGACCACAAGCCACAAGTATGATCTAACAATCAATTTATATACAACTCACAAATTTTAAACCTAATAATAATAGGAACAAAAGACTACGGTATGTAAGAGTAATTATTGTTTGTTATACTATTCCCTTTTTTAACTATAATGCACCTAAATTAGTTGATAATGGATAATATGTAAACAAATCAATATTGTGAGAATAGATTAAGAAGAATGAAACGTTGTCAAAAATTGCATTGAAAATATAAAATGATAATTAATTGAAACTATATCATTGGTAGTTGATAATTTAATAACAAAATGTAATAAAAAAGTAACATTGAAAATGTAAAACATTAATTTCTATGCTAGAATGACAATTAAATATCACCAATTTTTTCAAGCTAGGATGACAAATAAAAATCACCGGAGGAAGTACTATTAACATATAGTCTCATATTATATGTACTCTAAAGATAGATTCTTCAGCTATAATTTATAAAATACAATATTCTTCTCTAAAAGATTATTTGGTTTGTTTTTCAATGTTTAGTAAAATTAACTAACTTTTTTATATTAATTGAGACAAATAATTTTTCTCAAGTTAATAGTTAAGTTGGTTGAAAATACAATATATTGATATTTTTTTCAAGTATTAAAAACCATACTAAAAAAATATTGGAGTTCAAAATTTTAGACGTACGAGCCCTAATGTATACCTACAGAGTTATACAGAAATTGAAGGTGCCAAATTCAACAAATAGTTTCTCAAGTCACCGGGTTGCTTCTTAGTTACTACTTGATTAAACCAATAACACAAGAAAAAAGATTTTGGTATGTAAAAATTCATCCAATAAGTATTGCTAATAATAGTGCACATCTTAGTCCATAACGGTAGCTATGAAATTGGTTGCTACTGCTGTGATTCTGTTGAAAAGCTGTTGCGAAATGAAAATTAGTGACGAAACAATTGCAATTAATTTCGTAGCCATTGCTCAATTTTCAGTGGTTAGTGTTGAGAGTAAAGGCATCTAGCCATCTCATTCTCGAATGTTACGTTTCAAAACTTAGATGATTATTTGTATAAGTAGGTCATTCATATGAGAACAATATAATGCTCATTCTATGCAAGGAATACAAAGTAACAAGCGACGAAATTCTATTCAGAATTAAACATGAGTTTCTCAAGATAATAGATATACTATTATTCAGAGCTACTAAAACATTCCAACTATGAAAAATCATCATTGAAATAAAAACAAAAGATTAACTTGTTGAAACAATGCCCCCCTGAATCAAAACCAGCAACATAATTTCGCCCGTCTCGGCTATTCCTCTAGAGGATTGAGTACTGTTCCGGCAAAAAACAGAACCCCAGAATTTTCTTCTCGAATAATAAACATAAAAGGATGATCCGCAATGAATTCAGTAGGTGTGTAATACATTGGGCAACCACACACGTAGCCTGCAAAAGTCACGGCTGCAGCTTCAGTACCTTCTTCGTTCACCTCTATAAACGCCTTCTGAACAATCTTCGATACATGTACCCTGTCTTCTTCAATCATCTCATTCAACTCTGATTTTGCCATATCAAATGGTAGAGTTAAACCCATACTTTTCATGATCCCTGCTCCTTTTTCCGTTAAATAACTGAACTTGAACTTCGGAATACGAAAGACATCCACACTGTTTCTGATTGGAAGATCACAGTACTTGATGAAGAATTCGGGGTCAGAATTTACTGTTTTGAGTAGGCTTTGAAGTCCATCTTTCTCAACTGGTAAGAAAATATACATTGCAAATTTCTTCTTTTGGTCTCCTCCAGTTTTATAAGGGATTCGAGCAACTTGGAAATTTTCGAATGATTTGTGAGAATATTCTTTACAACCAGACATGAAAGGAACCATAACTTGCTCACCATTAAGTAGGTGAAATGAATAGTCCCTTGTTCTTGTTTTTGTAAATTCTTTCTCCCATAAACCTTTGAAATACAATGCATTTCCAAGAATGAGGGTTGTGTCTGGTGCAATGTGTTCAGTCTTAAGAACTTCTTTTATGAGACCTTTTGTTGATGCACTTGCCCATTCATTAGTTTCTTGCACCACCATTTCGGGCTTCAAATAAATAACCAAGAGTAACTTTAGTTTAGCTTCAAGATGATTTGGATGCAAGATCCATGTAGAAATAACGTAAAAGACATTACGGATATTTAACGTGGTATCTAACGTCTTTTGAAATCCACGAATATAGCCACATAAACTGATTTTACTATAATGAAGGAAAATTACAAATTATATATGAATATTGAATACTCCCATATGTGTATGAACACTATAATATGGTGTACATATAAATCTAAACTAATGAAAAGGGCCTTCAAAATCGCCTTTCCCGTAGCATCAAGATCCTCCATTGGGACCACGGCATCCGACATAGGTCTCAAAACAAATCAAAGTTGTGTATTTTAAACTTGAAAATCGATATGATATTTATATTCAATTAATTTGTTTCAATCAAGCCCTTAATTATTAAATTGACGAGTCAAATAGAAAATACTATAACTGCATATAAGTTTATTTGTAGAACAAGCGATAGTAATACATATCCGAACATGATTTTATTTAGTAACATAACAAACTAACAATTTAATAAACCATTAGAGCGTGCACGTACCTTTTTACAATCGATATTTCTGACTAAAGCATTGTAATGCCTTTCAATCACCTCCTGAAAAGTATTCTTCAAACAATATTCTTTATTGATCCAAACTCCATTCAAAACTTATAACTGGAGCATCACCACCCTTAGTCTTTGTGATTTCTTTTAACTTTGAGAACTCTGACTTGACCTCTTCCATGTTCTTATGTTGGAGAAATTCAAGAATTTGATCCGACGTGGCGCCTGAACTTCCAATAGCAGTCATGTTCATGATTGCATTATATGATAATGGAGATGTCAACATGTTCTTGTTTTCACCATTTTCGAGTCCATCAAGCAACAATTTGGAAGCCACTTTTGAAGAAAAATCCATTATGGCTACTTCTGTTCAGGGAGAACTATTTGAAGAGGGTGTGTTTTTATGCTATACGGTTTTGCCTTGTTAACCTAATGTGCATGTAACAAAGCCTTTATATAACTCGCAAATCTTAAACCTGATAAGCAGGGCTGGTCCGGAAATTTTGGTGGCATATTATCTACGCTGTTGACATCACTCAAGTTGATCTCACAAATCTCGGTTGTTCGTTTATCACTTCATAACTTATCAATCCTATCTCTCAAACTCTTGATTTAATCTTATCTGAATAGTGAATAAAGCTGAATAAGTTTCACAGACAGGAACACGATGAAATTGTAGAGGTGCCAAATTAAAATTATATGGGTGGTGAGCTGGCTTGAATTAAAAAAATTTAAACTAAAGAACCATCAACTACAACAAAGTAAACGATTAATGTTAAGAGAAACGACATATGCATTTAATTTTTCCATATTGTCTTTATCGAGTTAAAATGAAACTTGGCCTGTCCGTATTATATAAAATATTAGAAATGTATATTTAGAATCGTGACCAACTCGCCGCCTTCTATAGATTCGGCGGACTACAGTCGAACATGGACACTCGAGATCTGCACTCCCGTCTAACACTATGCTCAAATACTTGGCATAATATTTCGCACCTTAACACTTCCGTTTCTCAATCCAACTTAATCCAACACAACGCTCCAAAACCACATGTAACTTCATTTCTCTTCTTCAAATATTTCGGAAGATACTTTCTGATGGATCAAATGTGCTATAAGGTTATTATAAATCTGACAAGATTGTTGGGGATAGTGTACATGTAGTATAAATCATATAATTGATGCATCCCCAAATTATTGCATTATTGCGAGGGAAGATTGTCATTCGAATCTCATTGTGAAAGTGCATTATTGGTGAATTTTTTGATATAAATCAAGTTATAAAATTCAGCTCTCACATATTTCAAACTATTGTCATAAAAAGAAACCACCCTCACGGTGGCAAATTTAGAATGAGGAAAAATAATGAGGTTATTGTAAATACTTCTTATTTATGCAATAGCATGATTGGCCTAGCATCAGATGGATTTAATCCAGATGTACATGCTCTTGCTGTTCGGGCTTCTGATTATCATTATAATATTAAATGGTCCTCCAATAATGACATATGTGATGATTTTTTTTCAATCAAAACACGATTGAAGCAATGTGAACTCCTTTTTAAAGGTTGTGCGATAAAATAGTAAATAACCAAATTTAATGCTAGCTCTTCGCATCAACCTGTTGAAGTAATTAATTCTTCTATATTCAGTTTCGTAATTCAATCATTCTAAATGAATCGAAGAAATCAAATCTGCAGAGGCAGCTGGTAGCTAAGACAATGTATATATTCTGACTATCTTTGACCATAGCCGTTATTAAGTTGGTTTCACAATCAAAAATTGATAATCTGTTTAAGACGAATTAATTAATGAAATATCACATAATTCAGAAACTATTCAATGCATCATCTAATGTTACATCATCCTCGAAGATGAAAAGAAAACGATGGTACAGTATTTGTAATGGAGTAGTAGTGTTTGGTGGTTGGATGAGTTGTTTCATCTATAAGAAGTATCCACACGTTGTGCTTGGTCGTCGTTGGAATAATACTTGTGCTAATGTGCTAATATATTGTTTATGAGCCGAGCATAGTGGTACTAAGTACTTCCTTAATATCATATTACTAAATAAATCATTTAGATAATTGAGATTAGGCACTTGTGATCACAATGGTTAGCATATTGTATAGAAATTTAGTCGGGTTAGATCTGTCTTCTAACCCAAAATCTTTTTGTATTTATTTCCTTTAATTAACTTCGATTTCGAAATATGATAGGGTTTAAAATACTTAATCTCTTTCCCTCGCATCTCCCACACTCTCCGTCTACGCCATAGATTCATCCGGTGATTCAATTTGTTAAATAAAGATAGTGTTCATGATTATGTCGTAATTTAGATTGTGACTTTTTGGAGCTTTTATGGTAAATTTTGGTTAAGTTTTTGATTTTTTTATTTGAATTTGAAGTTGGTAATTAATAGGTAATAGATTGTGCGACATAAGACCAGAATGATTTTTTTATTTTTGTGATTATGGTTAAGTTTGATTTTTAGCTAATTTGAAGTTAGTAGTGTGGAGAATAATAAATTCAACAACAAGCAGAAGTGCAATTATTGAGTAGGTAGTATTCATGAGCTTTATCCTAATTGAGCTGTTTTTGTTTGTGTGTTCATCATTGTTTGTAGCCATTGTTACTAATTGTAAAATCCTCAAGTGTTCATCACTGATTAATTCATGAGCCGTTGATTTTCATTTGATTTTTATGATGATTCAAATTGCTTCTATAAATGGAGAGTGAGTTGAGATTATATTAAAAGAAATCAAATATTAATTTTATAGTTCATCTTGTTCTTGATTACTATTTGTATCAGGCTGAACTTTTTCTGATTATTTCTCTTGCACTTTTGAAAGTCTTTTGGTGCAGTTTTGTAGAAAGAACAGTACAGTTTTTGGTGTGAAGTTTGGAAGCTTCTCTTTGGACAAATGATATTGGAGTTTTAGAGCAGATTTGAACATATCATAAGATAGTTCTTGCATTTATTTTATGTTTATTATGGAGAAATGTAGTATAGAAAATTGTTCACTGAATTAGGCATGTTTTGCCATAATATAACATACAAATGGTTTACTTAATTAAGCCATGTTGTAGTGTCACAATGATTTATGGTACTGTACAGAAAATTGTTCACTGAATTAGGCATGTTTTGCCATAATATAGCATACAGATGGTTTACTTAAAAGTATGTATCATCTTGATGAGCTCATAAATTCACTTGCCTGGATTACGGATGAGGAGTGCGGGATGTCTCAGTGGTGGTGAGAGCTTGGCTTAAACCACTTCAATCACGAGATCCTCCCCTTTGCGTGGCTGACACGTATGCATGAAATGCATTGCGGCCTTAGCGCTCTCGCTCCTTTCATTGGTATATACGGGGCAAAACTAAGATAGATAGCTTTTTTATGGTATTTGGTCCATCGCGATTTTGTGTCTGCAAATCCCAAAGTTTTTAGCGAGACAACTGTTAAGCTTAGGAGTTGATAGAATGGCGTATCGTAGGGGATCACTTCAGGTAGTAACTGATAAATTTCGGTCAGTACACAATCAGAGAGACCCAGTTACCATTGTGAGTCTAGTTATAGTGTAACAATGGTTTATGCCAATAATATGATTTACTTAATTATGCCATGTTATAGTGTAACAATGGTTTATGGTTGTACATAGAAAATTATTCACTGAATTAGACATGTTTTGCTATAATATAGCATACAGATGTGGTTTGCAATTTATGCCATGTTATAGATGTAACAATGCTTTATGGTACAACATAGAAAATGTTCTATTAGGCATCATTTTAGCATAAAATATGGCGATTTATAGTAATGCATATATAAATTAACTACTTATCATATCTGAGTTATTTAATATAAGCTCATAATATTCATAACAATAAAATAATTCATTAGAGCTCAAGTATTCTTAATAACTAAAATCTCATTGGATGTCTAAAGTATTGAATACGAAAACCACATAAAGTATTTTGAATAAACCATGAAAAACTAAAAATAGCCTGAGAAACTAACAATAGTCTGAGAAACTAACAATAGCCTAGAGTGTTCATTAATTTTCAACTGTACTAGTTTTAATACTTTCTTTATCCTTTTTGCACCTTTCTTTTCTTCAATGGGCTGAGTATCATTTTGAATGTGGTGAGCATTCTTCAATTGCATCTCAATTTCATGACAGAAATTGCTGGCTTTCTTTTGAAGGTTGTTATTACTTGTGGTTTACATAAGTGTCTAAATCTGGTATGTTTGTGTTCTTTCTCTTTGCTAGCATTGTTTTTCCATTTTCTAGCCATAATTCCTGTGAGAAAGAAAACGAGCAAATAGTTTCATTTAATTATGCCACTCAACAATAGCTATATGGTCAATCTCACATTGCCATACAAAGGAGTACTTGTGGTTTATTATGCATAACCATGACTAATATAGAATATAGATGACTTCTAGTATAATAAACATGATTTAAGGGGAAAATACCACAAATGGTCAAACTTGAATTCGATGGAAGTACATTATGCCCTCATATCAACTACACGAAATAATTATAATCATATAGGCATTATACAAAAGCACCTATTGAGCATCAAAATAATTAGGTCTAGATCAAAATTGACATGAAAATTAACTCGTAAACATGCATTTGAACTATTACCACAAATTAATCTCATAATTAATAATAGTTGTCACAATATAGTTTTGGTATGGTAAATCACATTTGCCACACTAATGAGGAGTTGTGGCAAAGAGTTGTTAATATGAAAACAAACACAAATATTCTTAGGCAACAATAAGAATAATTCCATGAGCTAAAGTATTTTTAAGAGCTAAAATCTCCAAAATCATATCTAAATATGCATTTGAACTATTAACCACAAAATTAATCTAAAAAAAAAAAATTCACATATAAACATGCATTTGTACTATAAATCACAAAATTAACCTAAAAAATCACAACAAAATTGACTTTTAAACATGCAATTGAAGTATTAACCAGAAATTTAACTACAAAATTAACCACTAAATTACCCACAAAAATAACTAGAAATATACATTGTTTTGGCAATAATCGAAGTCCTCTTAGCTTTCCAAACCCGACTCAATAACAACCGAATCAAGTCGACCCCAAAGTCAACGATTTTGATTTTATCAAAAAATAATATCATCGATTAACGCCGCTTCTACATCATGATAAGAATAAATTTGTATTTGTACGAGAGTCTAATTTAAAATTTGTTAAATTAGCCTTTAGTAAGATGTGATGGATACTAAATATTCATGGACATATATATATATAACAATTGGACAATATTTTGATACTCTACCATCATTTACACATCACCACCGTCCACCCCCATGCTAAAATTTAGATAGTGTCAGAGTTGACCAATATTGAATTACATGGAACATTACCAAATACTGTATTATCACAGTAGAGGACCACAAAGGTAGTTAAAGGGGTGACATGGAAGCAACCATTCAAATTAGCTGGAAACTATGATTGATTTCTTGATTAGCTTTAGAGAGGTTTGTTGATATAGTTTGAGCTTAACAAACATTAGTTATAATAATCATATGATGATTGAGTAAACTATAGCCTTCAGTTGGATACCACCAAGAAATTCGTGCATCCCACGCTAGTTTATTTGTTAACTACCTAAGAATCTACCCAACAGCAGCAGTTCATCAGTCTACATCAAACTGCATGCCTTCTTTGTTTTCTTAACTGTTTATTATATATACAACCTTCATTTTCTTGAGAAGGTGCATTGACCTTACACATCAAAGTAAAATGCAGAACCAAACCTGTGGCACGACGACAAAATCCGTGGCAGAGGTTAACTCATCAACCTCTGCCACGATGATTACTATAGCCGTGGAACCAGAGAACTCCTTCTCTGCTTCCACGACTATAGACTATGAAACTTTCTCTGATATGGATGATGACATTTTCTACTCTCAGCTATTTTCACAAGATCCGTCAAATGCTCCTTCTGAAACCTCTTCTGCCTATTCGTCCGACACATTTGGCGGAGATCTTCAACTCCACCAATCAAGGTATACACAACTCTACAACAAGTACAACCTCTCAATAACTCACCTTCAAGAATACCTCAAAGAAGTTGACTCTCTCCGCCGTGAAAATGAAGCTCTACGTCTTGCTAATGCCGAGTTGGCTCACCGGTTAAGTGTATTATCCAACTGCCTTCTCTCTGATTTCAACCGCCTTGGCATTACAACAAACTCACCAAGCTCCGCCACTGAGCTTGGTGGCCAAAATGTTCCAGTTGAACGGTTCTCTCTTCCGAAGAGTATTTCGGTTCGATCTGATCATAAGGTGAAACCGTATGCCCCCGGGAACTCTATTGGTTCACATTTGACACATTATCGCCGAGCTAGGGAATTTGTTCCTGAACCAGTAAGTCATCTCAATGATCTTTTGTGATCATAATATTATAATGTGAAAGTAAGTCTTGGTGACACTTTTAATATTGTCACAAAAAATTATTTATTGAAAGTTAACTAAGACTATATATGGAATGCTATGTCATCTGCGCAAACAAAAAACTGACAAATTTGCCATACTATATTACATCTATATTATGTGCAAACAAAATATTGACAAATTTGCAATATTGTTACATCTATATGAAAGTTACACTTTTATCCACTTCATATTTCAGACTCTTTTATCCACTTCTTATTTGACAACAGTGGCCTAATTGTCGTAGAAGTAGTATTTACACTAAGCTTTATCCGGACCTACCACTTATGAAAATGTGATCATTTTCATTTCACAAATATATTTTATACTTAATTTTTGTAATTTTGATTGACATGGTAGCGACAAAGACAAGATGAGGCATTAAAGATTAAAGTGTTCAACCAGGGCATGTCAAAAACAGAGTTGTGCAACAAATGGCAAGAAACAGGAATGTGCCCATATGGTGACAACTGCCAGTTTGCTCATGGCATTCATGAGCTCCGGCCTGTTATACGCCATCCCCGCTACAAGACCGCCGTGTGTCGCATGGTCCTCGCAGGGGACAAATGCCCTTACGGCCACCGTTGCCATTTCCGCCACAACCTCACCGACGAGGAACGCCTCATTGCTACTAAGAGTATTGAAACATCAAACTAATCCTATTCCATCGATTTGTTCATTTATTGATTGCTTTGATATTACCACTTATGCATAAATGCATAAATATTGTGATAAGTTCATTTCGTTGTGTATATATAATATATAATATAGGTAATTAAACAAAGATTACAAGTAAGTAGTAAAAGAAATGGATCGGGAGAACGATTAATAAGTTGAGCTTACATTATAGATATTAGAGATGAATAATTTGTTAGTTGATGATCATGATTATTATTTGAATATCAATAAATATTATGGAGAATTGTTTGATTGAAATTTTATTAGTTGATGACATTCTTTATTGTTTACTCATTGTTATTGTATCATTTGTATTTGCACATTGAAGATGCAAGAAATAGTTGATGACATTTTAATGTTGTGTATAAGAATCTGAATAATATAACTTTTTTTTCATGAGCATACACTGGACTTTGCATATTCTCCCAACGTTGCTATAGAAAATGTGGTTGTTGGATCATTTTCTCCCAACCTTGATCATACAATTGGTTTTGTTACAATAGGTTGCATTGATCCTCTCCATATTTTCAATTTACTTCACTTGTTTTATTTTTTGGTGGACATTGACTTCAGGAATGCATTCTCAGAAAGTGCCAAACCATAAACATCCATTTACTACTTCCAGAGCAACCCCTATATTTGAACTTAATGCTCCATTTAGTATCCAAATTAAGCTTCATATAAAAATTAAGCTTTAAATAGACATATAGAGGTCAATTAATATGGAACACAAACAGAAAGAAGAATCCAAAATATAAATTTGGCATAAGTTAGACTCATTTTCCCAAAGAAAATTTCTCTTACGAAAAGTATATCCTAAATGAAATATATTACTAGATTACTATGTCTATCATCATATACAAATTATCCATCCCTCTCCAACTTGCCTAATACTACCAAAACCAGAGAATGCTGCAAACAAATAATGCAAACAGTAGTCATAGGTTGATCTTTCACAGCCACCAACCTAAGCTTTGATTTCATCCTCAATGATGAATGAAACACGAACTTGGTTGGTAGCTTCCAGTTCAATCCTCAATGTTGTCCGCCCCCATTTGCACATCCCCGGCTAGTACCAGTCAGCGATCAACGCAGATAGACCTGACATTGAACAATGGTACTGCTGAACTTAAACCCTGGAATCACCGTGAACGCCACCCGGGGCTGGCTATCCCCGGTATCGTTGGGTGAGATTATGAATGGTTCATCATTTACGCCCACCATGTAGAGCTCAGAAAACTTACTGCCCTGACTGACTTGGAATACTGAGGCCACTGGAAGGAAAGAGAATGCCAGACAGTGCAGGAGCCAAACACGTTTCGCCATTTCTGCAAACGCAGAGAAGAAAGGCGTCTCAGGATATTGGCCAGAATTCACTTGATTCCTCTGATCCAAATTGCCAAAAAGAGATTCTTCCAGCTTGGGATGAACAAGCTTCGAGTATTTGAAACAACAGAATTTAGCAAATGCAGACTTAGGCTTCCATGCTAGGTAGTCGGTTGCTTTAGCAGATTTCAACTCCATGAACCTAGCAAAAAACTCTTCTCGTCTTTTCTCTAGATTCGTCAAAGATGATGCTGACTTTGAATTGGAGAAGTAAGGATCATTAAAACCATCAAACATTTCTCTGCAGACAAACGATTCAAACGCAAATGAGCGATGACTTCTCTTCCAGAACACAACATTAGGCACAATTGTGCTGGCTGCAGCTTCAAGATCCCACTCTGCAGACTCTACCTCAACGACAAGCAGACGAACAAAACTCCTGATCGACTTCACTGTCCGCTTGTGAAATCCAATAAAATGGTTGAGGCATAAGGTTGACAAGTGAAGCTCTTCAAGGCCGGATAACGACCCGCTCGAGTCCAGTCTGTTCTCTAGCAGTTTGATCTCCTTTTTCTCTTCCTTCAGTTTCTCCCTGAGAAACATAATTTCTGAGTCTTTTAGTTTAACCTGATTATCCAATTTCTTCCCAGTAATCTCATACGTTTTCACAAGGTTCTTCATTTCCTGAATTTCGGCTTCTGCCAGAGTGGTCTCAGGGGAAGTCTCATCCAACTGTTTCTTAAAAAAACACTGCCTCATCTCAGCCAAAGTCTTCATCTCCTCCACAACCAAATCATCCGCGGATTGAATCAACTCAGGATCATAGGGAGACTGCGCCTGTTGCAGAGCAGCATACGCTGCCTTTATGGCAGAAACGCTAGCAAACACTTTCGCCAAAAAAGCTTCAGTAATTACTTCATTCTGGAGCTTCTCATCTTCATCATCCTTTGGAAAAACTAGAACATCTTTCAACTCCCCATCAGAAGTCTTGATTTTCTTCAAACCACCATCTGGTATCACCTCCCCCTTCTCAGGCCGACGATGCAAAACCTTAGCGAAGGCACTCGCAAATCGACTCTTCATCGGTGTATCCATCTATGTAAGGAAATAAGTAAACAATTATTGTAGCCTCAATCTAGTACTATATCTTTGAGTTATAGATTTCAAGAAACTTGTCAACTATCATTAATATGATCAACAACAGTTTAAAGATAGAAAGGGAATATTATCAAGATCCTAACAATGATGGCAATATTGAGTGCATTCAACAAAGAGAAAAAGCAATGAGCTTTAATAACTCTCAAACCGAGGATATTAAAGTTATGAAAGAAACAGAATATCTTTTTGTTTTGCCTTTGAGTGCTTCTACTATGCTTTTCACTACAAACTCATAAAAAATCAATACAAATAGGATTCAAGGAAACACAACAGAAGTATAGAGGAAAGAAGAAGATCAAGAACTTGTGATTTTACTCAAAAAAATAAAAACAAAAACGCGTTTGTGCAGGCCCTTTCTTGGGTGATGCATGACAAAGGCAAGATATGTGCAAATTGATGAATAAACTATGTTTTATGCAAACCAAGATTTGCCATTGATCAAAATATTCTATTACAATGGCCAAGATTTGATAATATTATACTGAGAAGAATCTTCCCTACTATACCAAAAAAAAAAACAGGAAGGACCCATTTTTAAAGATATTAAAATCAGATTGTTGAGGCTATGATATCAAGAAGTGGTAATACTAAATATTAATGTCCAATGATGGCATCCAATACAACACCTAAGAGACACCCAAGACATGAGAGCGGACATTGTTATCTATGGGGGTTGCAGCCTTGTGGATTTTTCCCTTGTCTATGTCCATTAGAATGATACATTCAACTACTTTGCTGATTTAATTTACTAATGAAAGTAATGTGACACTATTAGTTAATACTCCGTACAAGCTAAGTGTCTCTTGGAAGCACCAAAAATATCTTTTATTTATTTAATAAAATTATTGGACATGCCATGTCTTGCCATTGAACCGGCCTAGTTAACAAAAGTTTATTAAAAAATGAAATTCATATTGATCCAGATTAAAGATTTATTAATTCTAAAAACGCTTCAGTTGGATTACTTGGATACAAATATATTTATTGATTATACTACCTACTACAATATTAACATATTACATATGTCCTATTATTATATTTAAAAGAGAAGTTGCAGAGGTCATGAGAGGGGAAAAAAACTTGTTATTATTTTAACATGGTTGGCGATGAACGATAAATTAACTTCTCAAGTTTATAGTCTAATTAAAATTATTTTACCATTTTCTTGATAGTTATATAGGTTTTTGTATCTAGAATTATATTTTTGTATAATTGGTGACAGAAAAAAGGACATATCATTATGGTTATAAAAATCAATATAGAAATTAAAAAATAGTTTGAAATAACTCTTAAACATAAAATATAAATACCTAATACAGACTCTAATTCAAGTTAATGTGTATTAAATATGATTATAAAATTGTTAATTCTAATCATTTTTAGACAATCTTTTAAAAATGATGGTATAAAAACATGGAGTTCGAAAAAAAAATCACAAATAAGTGATGCCATATCCCATCGTAAGACCAAAATCTCAATTTTCAGCATGGACAACTCGCAAAACAAGGAAGTCAACAACATATGCATCAAAATTCTTGACATCTTACTACAAATTCCCCACAAAGGTTACTGAAAGTTGTCGGTCAACAGTAACTCATGAATAAGCTTAATTAAAATAAAAAATCCGATTTAAAACTCATCCTAACTCTTTGAATCTTGTACATACTATACATTTTAAACTTTGATAAAATAAAAATTAAATACACATATAATAAGATTTAAAGATAATTTCCATATAAAATATAACTAAGATTTAATTAATAGTATTATATTATGGAAATTAATAATAAAAAACACATAAAAATTATTAGCATTTGATATATTATTTGTATCAACTGTTATTATGTAACAAATGTATATATTTTCAAAAAATTAGTTCAAAACTTTTAAAATCAGCCCATAAAATTAAATATTTGAATTCAGTACTTAAATCCTCTATTTGTTAATTATTAGAATTAGTCTAGTGATCATGAGATATTACTCTCAATAACAAGATCTTAGATTGAGTTCTTACAATAAATGATAAGGATTGAATTGTTGGTTTTTATGGCTATGTTCGTTTTTATATTAGTATCAAATTGTTCTCTCACTCTTTATTTATTTTCTTTACACTAAAAGAAACTAACTTTAAAACCATTAAAAATATTTTTAAAAATGCAAAAAATACATAAAGAAAGAAAATCATCATCTATTATGACTACATTACAAAATAAGGATTCAATCTCATCGGTTAAAGTCACCTGTTTATTTCATGGACTACAATATTCTGCATCACCATTTATTTTAAGTTTGAATTGTCCCACATTCTTACATATTTGAGAAAAGTATGACAAAGCATTTTCACATTTACACGTGTCGCCACCCATGTACGGACCTATCAAATTGTTCTCTCACTCTTTATTAATTATAAACGTATACTAATCTTGAACGTGGACCCTCACCCATGTATATATTGCTGTTTTTCTCCACAGATACCACCATGAGCATTAAGCCAAACCCCAAGTAACATACAACGGATAAATATACATTCCCCAAAAGAGGGTTAGAAGTAGACATGCAAGTAGAGCTATTTTGCATGAACCGAATTAAACCGAAACCATCACTTGGTTCGGTTCTGGTGAATTGAGATCCAAAACTCGACTCGGTTTGATTGAGCCGAGTCTCAAGCTAACATCCAGGCTCGCTCGTCATTTCGGCGAGCTGACTTACCAAGCATGCTCAATAGCTTGTTAACATATTCGTGCTTATTTTAATATGAAGATTTTGTTATAATTTTTTATGATTTCAATTTATTATTATTATTTTGTTAAGAAAATCTTGTTTATTAATGTTGATCTCTATTACAAATTAATAATTTTGCTTGCCTAGTTAAATGTTAATTCATTTTATTAATTGATTAAGTAAACTAAATATTTGTTAATCAGATTAAATTGAGATTTTGAAATAAGTGAGTGATAAGCATCTGTAGGGTTCCACTCTAAAATCAATTGACAATAGAGGGAGTAGCCCAAAAACTTATATATTGACCCGGAAGTACACCAACTTTCGATGTGGGATGTGACATCTCAACACTCTCCCTCACGTGTAGCCCAATCTTCGGCATAATATACGTCACCGGAATTATTGGCCGGAATAACATCGGCGGGGTTACACGTGCCTCATCAATTTGGACTTGGCTCTGATACCATGTAAAAATATTGTATTGAATTGATTGAATATGAATACAATACTATTGTCTTATTTATAGACACATAAACCAACGAAAAGTAGCCTCCAAGATAGCTAGATGTAACCCAATACTTGGACCGGACTAATCCGTTACTCTAATAGTGAGCTAGCTCGGAGCTCGACTCGATGAAAGCTCACAAAGCCGAGCCTAATGCTCGTTTAAAGACCGAGCCGAGCCAAAATTATTTATCTCGATCGGGGTTGGTTTAACTTGTTTACAACTCTACATACAAGCAACCTCTGCTTAATCCAGAAGTTTGGCTAGGTATTATATGAGTTGTCATTAGCTTAAACTCGATTCAATTTTTGGTCGAACCTTAAATCAAGGTTAACTAAAAATAGAATTTTGAAAAATACTCGATTCGACATATCATTATCTATCATTCAACTCGATCTTTAAATCTCAAGTACTCAACATACTAGCAAACGCTAAAATAACATCGCAAGATTCAAAGGTATGTATATATTAATAGAACCTTTGATTCAACTTGCAGCTACATCAAGTTGAGTTCTCGAACCAAACTTCTCCATTCATACTATAACCATGTTAAGTCTGACTCGAATTGCTCCCATTTACCAGCCTAATTAGAAGATCCAACCCTACCCCTTCAATAAAACTCTCAGGTGGATCATGGAGATCGGCTAGATCTCTCTACCCATAGGCTATATATGGGTAGCTTGTAAATTGTAATGTTAGAACCCTTGATTTCTAATACTCACAAACCAAATCAAATCAAATCGAGTCTTATCTTATTAAGTGAGGAATTATCTTTTATTGTATTCATATTTATTAGGTTTTGATAAAGTTTTTGGCTGGTTGTCGAGGACTAACATAATCCTCTCAAATCCGGATCGACAATATTAAACACAGAAGGACCCCTACTCCTTTATCGAGGCTTGGAACGAAGGCTAAATCATTAGTGATCATAATGAAAGGTTAAATGTATTCACCTAATTTCAATAATGTCAAATTAAATTGTAATAAAGATGAATAAAACTATTAATTATCACTCACATTTATTCATCTGGATTCCTCTCCATCCAATTAAATTCTTGAAAAAATCATCCCGACCAAATTAAATTGATAAATTTGATCGACATAATGATTACAATCAATTCATGTCGACACATTCCAAATCAACAACGTACATATATGACACTTGGTGGTGTGCACCTTTCACAGTTTTTTATTACATGGGCGAGTGGAAAAAGACATAAGTTGACCAGAATAAGATTACTATAGAAATCGACCTAACCAACATTAAATAAACCTGGAAAAATCAACCAAATTAAGGTACCTTGCACAGAGAGACCAATGTTTCTTGCGGAACCCTTCTTCCAAGCTATAACCTGAAACTTCATCATCAAAAAAATACATTATAAAAAACATATAATTAAATATATACAAGATTTATGAGAATGTTGTACTTGTTATTATTTTAGTCCTCCTCTCTCAAACAAAAAAGGTCCAAAAACAACTTATAAAAACAATTATTTTAGTCATCACTGCCCATCACCTTGAGAGTATAATTATAAGCTTTTAAGATTAAATCTAATGAGTCTTTTGGGTAGATTCTAAAGGGTGAAAAGAGGATCTTACACTATCATCAAAACGGTAGGAAATTAAAGGGGGAAATAAAAATGAAATCTTGGACGTCTTGTGCTCTTTTGTAGAAGAAAAGTGACAAAGTTTTGAAACATGGAGAAAATCAAGAATCATGATGATAACGCTTTTAGGATGGATTTTTTTATGCAAAAAAACGTACCTTTAGGGGAAGCAGCTGTTGTCTTGATAGTTCAGTAACGTCCGTCAAATATGAAAAATGCAAGCATTAGATATAGTTTTGATAGATACGATAATGAATGATGGTATGAATATTGAAAATTAAGGTCAAAATGTTTAATACCTCCAATTTAGTGTAATTGTTTTGTTTCCCTCTTTTAACCATTCACTTCTAACTACTTTTTAATTACATTAGGAAAAATAACAATAGAATAATATTGGAGTATAAAAATATTTAAAGCCAAATATTTGGTACCATTATAACAAAGTAATGAATAAAAGATAATGGATGGTCAAATAATGATACGGACAACTAAAAACGGCACTTAAAGTTAATTGAATGAGATATATGGTTAAATTCTGAAAAATAGGAAAAAAATAAAGTTTATTTTCCATATTCCCTCCATCTTTTTTTATTTGACTATTTTAAACATATTTATTATTTCTTTTTATTTGACCGTTTACCTTTTCATTCGTTGTAATTTTTTATTTTTATTTCTAAAAATTATTTAACTTTATGTTTTCATTTCATTTTGGCCCATTAATAAATAAAAAAATTATATTACTTTATTATCTGATTCCTCTAAATAAAACATTTTAACAAAACAATTAAATAATAAAATATAGAGGGATTATTAGTTTCAGTAAAACCAATTCAATAGTTTAGTCTAATGGTTACAACAATGATAGCTTCGGTCTTCATGGTTTTAAAAAAGAGAAAAAATAATAATTTCTCCGTTTTTTTAGTTGTCGTTTTAGCATTTTACACATAGACTAAGGAAAATAAAAAATAGTCAAAAATTGCATTGAAAATATAGATTGACAATCAATTGAAACAATATCATTGATTAGTTGTTTATTTCAAGAGAAAAAATAGTCAAAAATTACATTGAAAATGTAAAAATGCTATTTATTATGCTAAAATGATAACTATAAAAAAACAATTTTTTTAGTTAAAACGCTATAAAAAAACAGAGAGAATTTTAGAATTTAATTATTTGGAGAACTTGGAACATAAATTTAAAATTTGAGAATTATTTCTATCCACACCATTATATTCAGCTACTCTCATATTTTCATTCTCTACACATAATATTATATTCCCTCCAATCATTAATATTTATCGTTTAATCAATTTTTATTTTATTCAAATTATTTATCGTTTAACCTATGTTATACCATATTTTGTCAAATATATTCTTTATTAATAAAACCAAATATAATTTTCATAAATACATTTCTCATAAAATTTTCATTTTTGAGAGTATTAAATGAAGTCTAAAATTGTCAAATGATCAATATCTTAAAAATAAGAAAAACAACATAAACGACATACATTAAGAATTGGAGGGAGTAATTAACATATATATTAAAATTATTTGGTAAAATCTGGTTTAGTAAAAGTAATATATTTTTCAAAAGTAGAAATGACTAACATATATAAAAGTGCGAATGAGGGTTGTGTTTCTTTCCTTTTCACACTACTAAGTACTAGATTACCATTCTCCCTAAAAATTAAGTAAACATATAGTTTCATGAGATATATAATGAAAAGAATATTAATACTCCTATTAAACTAATATTATACATAATTTTCTTCACAAATATCCTATTAAATTAATATTAATTATTCCTTTGAGTCATAATAAAAGTTAACTTCTAATAATTTTAATTTTAGTTAACAAATAATGATAAAGTTTTTTAAAATAAATGATAAAGTCGTATCTAGTATTAGGATTTAAATAAATTGAAGCACATTGAATGGCTCCATGTACAAAATTGAAGCACATTGAATATCTCAAACTGTTTGACATAGTCATGTCGTTGCAAATTTTCATCATTCTCTTCCAACTTTATGTGGTAACAAAATCATAAAGTAGAACATACAAGTGGAGTACCAATTCATTTTCTTAATACTAACATTATAGATAATGTGTTCCTGTTAGTTGATGAAGTAATCGAGAGGTTCTACAACATGCTAATATGATTAATGTATCATATAAAAAAAATTATTTTCTTCTCTTAGTTTTAGGAAAAGAGAGAAGATGTTTAAATTGAAGATGTTTTCGTCTTTTTGGAAAACTAATTATACATTAAATGATTATATTTGTGTTTGATTGATTATTAGAATAATGTAATTTGGATGTTAATATTATTCTTGAATTTCTTTGTTTACTAAAAGTATATTATTACATGCCGATTGACATATAGTATTTAAGTTTATAAAACTTATTGGATTGGTTGAATATGTATTAATAATATATATTAATAATTTAAGTAGTATTACTAATAAAATTATACTTGAAATAAAATGTACTAGAAAACAAAACAAATATTATCCACAAAAAAGTAATATGATTGTGTTATAAAATTGATACTAATATTTTTTTAATATTTAATCATGTATTTTATTATAATTTTCATATTATATTTAAAGAGTTAGTTATTAATTGATCAAAAGCTATCCTTGAAAAATAAAAATATTAATTAGAAAAAAAAATTTGGAGTGTAAATTTTATACGAGTTTTCAATTATTTGATGCTTGTAAAAAAATATATCAAATATTTAATAAATAGAAACTTTATGTAAAATTAATGCATCTCGCTTTACTAATATAATAAAAATGGATAGATTTGACGATCTGATTTCAGGAAAACTAATTTAAATGAACAAATAGAACCACTAGAGAAATGTGAAATGAAAAGAGCAGGGGCGGTAAGGAATTGAGTGAAATGAATTTTGGACCAACAAAATAAATTGTTTGAAAGCGTATGCATCATTCTAGGGTCCATGGGACTAAATCTTTGACTATTTTTTAGTACTTTCTGTAGATATTTTTCCGTTTCAAGTGGAAGCATAATACTCCATTTCTCTCGATCTACATAGATTTTTTTTATTTAATAAAACAGTTAATTCATTGTCATTAATAATTTATCAATGTAACTTTCAGTTTTAACAAAAGATACATATTTTTTTTATTACGGAGTATTACTAAATGTTATGGAAATATTTTTATTGTGGATGTCTTATCGTCCAGTAAATGCTTGTTTACGAAATGGAGCGACTTGATGATCGATCCAATTAGTTCTTGATTTGCAAATTCTTGGATTACCTTATTATTGTATCTTGGAGGCACATAAATAAATATTTCGTTGTATTGTATTGTATTACAACGATTAAGGAAGCAATAAAATCATCTTCATTATCTCTCTTATTTCTACGTCTATTTATATTGTTAGTTATATTATGCGTTATCATTAGCGATAATCCTTTGTGAGTGAAGTGAGTTTTGGAACCGAAAATTATTATTTTGTAGCGAAGGTGATTCGAGTAGTTTTCAATAAGTAATGGTGGAGAGTAAACTAATCGATCGTTCTTATCCTTACCTTTCCATTATTGTATGTTCATAAATTAATTAGAACATACATATAATTATGATTTAATTTACATTTTAATTATCGAGCATGTTATTACCTTTTCTTACTTATTATGAAAATATCATTAATTATACTTTGGTTTTAACAAGGACATAATTTGAAGAATTCGCAGTAATTTAGTGCGTCAATATCAATACACATAATTAATCAAACTTATGTATGTATGGGTTGCCAAGCATGTTTAATATATTAACGGTGTTTAAAATTGGCCACGGATATAATTTTTAATATTAAATTGATAGCGATATATTTAATTAATGCAACATATATACTTTTGCATGTTAAAAAATGTATTTGAAATATATACGGTGGATTCATGAAAGATGGCACATACTTCATTATAATTCAAGTTGGAGAAATCAAGCATGTGGAGTATTAGCAAATTGGTTACTAATTATAAATATTAAACACGTAAGTCCTAGTAACTTTTGAGTTAGAATAATTTGTTTTGAATAATTATAATAATGGTACGGTTCATAATATCTTCTTTTGAAGTACTAAAATATTACAAAGTATTAAATTGATCACGTATAACGTACCACATATTACGAATACTGGTGCTTTGAAGTTTGAACATGTGACTCCAATTGGATAATAAATATCAATAGATCCGTTTTGGTATTATATGCAGTGTAGAGCTATAGAAAATGACAATTCGCTCAATTATCTTTATTACTCCGTATGTTTTATTTATGTAACATATCCATTGGATAATTGTTGTGTCTTAAATTAAATTTATGTGTTCAGAAAATAATTATCAAAAACTTAAGTCTCGAAGACTTATTAATTAAAACCAGGTAGAATTTCATTAGATACATACACTTATTGTGTTAGGTTAATCATTAGATCTATTATTAGTTAGGAAAATACTCACTTAGATTTTGCTTACAACAATATGTGAAATTATTGTAATTATTACTAGTCTAGAAGACTTGAGAAGAATATTTATTTACTACCCTTTTATTCTCACAACTAGTCTATAAGACTATGTATTGTTGAAGAAAGTTTCGGTTATCATTAGTCCAGAAGACTAATCCAAAAGATTTGAATCTTTTGATGTGTCTTGAAGAATCAATTTTATGAAAGCACGAATATGAAAAGATTAAGGTCTTCAAAATTGATAGTCACATATATTAAGGGCTTTTGAATATTCCTGAAGAATTTATGTGAATGCCCTCATTGTTTTGTAACATGGTGGATTGACTTATATGGCCTGAAGACTCATATATAATTTGAAGTATACATATTTCGTTACATGAATTGAATTTCATGATTACTTATGATTTCTTCAAGGTCCAAAAGTACCTTACAAATGAAATTAACTGAGAAGCGTGTAGATATTTAAGGTGAGTGTAAAATTAAGCTCCAAAAGAGCTAGCATATGAGTCCCTAAATGAATAAATTTATATGAAAGATGTATTGTATGCCTCTAGTGAATGATGAATTGAATCACTGTACATCATATGCTATCTTGGAGCATGGATAATTTGCTTCACACAAATATTTTGTTACATGTTGCATAAAGTTACTAGTCTTGAAGTGGTGGTATTTTCATACCCATGATTTCATAGTAACAATAAAGGATAATCATTACATCCATGAATGGTGACTATTGACATATACAAATTGATTATCGTTCTATATATCCAGAAAAGAGCACATATTGTTTCCTGAAGAAACACATATGCATATGAAGAAAGATTTGCTAAGGAAAAGATTATATATGTCTAGGGATAGTTCGATTGATATTTGATAGTTATCGTGTCTAGGCTAGTTCGGCTAAGGAATTATTTGCTACTTAAGCGTCCTTGTGGCCTTTATCTTTCTGTTAACTTATAAATTGTATGGTACCAATATCAATAGAATTGTCACCAACAACATGGATAAAGGAGAAATATGTCTTGCCAATAATGCGAAATTGATTGGCTTCAGGAAGAGCAAACATATTAGTCATATTTCATACATATGAAAAACTAGCAATATATATCGATGAAGTAGCGTAATTAGTTCGGAAGAGCTAATATTTTCAATAATGTAACAAAAGTATTGAGGACTCGGAAGAGTTAATATTTGTCAAAAGTGAAGTAAAGTCTTGATGAGTATATTTGTAAGTGAAGCAAGTCAATTGATGGTTCCAGAATAGCTAAAATATTGTTACATGAAGTAACACATATATGTATTATTAAAATACAGTTTCTATCAAACAAGAAGTTTGATTATTTGGCATGACCGGTTAGACCATCCCGGATGAGTTATGATGTGAAATAATGATTGAAATTTGATTAGAGACTCATTAAAGAGTCAACAAATTATTGAGTTTAAAGACTTTATGTGAGATACATGTTGTAAACTCTCAGTTGACAGTTGGGGGCATGTTGAATTATGCAATGCATGTAGTGATCATTGAGAAATATTATTACATCTTGGTGTCGCTTGTTGCATCAAGCCAAATTATCATAGAACTCCCCGATATAATTGGTTTTGTCGAGAAACTTAAAATATTTTACCCTCGATTATACGTGTATCGTATATTACCAAAAGTATGCACAAATGTTGATTTTGAATACTTATTATACCCAAAAGGTATATACATCCATATACTATTATACCCGGAAGGTATGTAATTAAAGTAATGAAAACATCTATAGAATTGAAGTAAGTTTCCATTGTGATGTATCAATGTTTTCAACATTGAGGGGGAGAGAATATACAACTGAAAAATAGAATATCTTGAAATGAAATATCCCTATGCTATATGATCCTCAAGATGAATAAATAATATGAACGCTTCGAAGTTCGAAGAGAAGTTCAAAGATAATATGAAACGATTCATGTAAAAGCTGATAGCGACTTCGTTAATTAATAGGGTAAAATGTGGGATTATTAAAGTGGTGTAAAATTAAACCACACTTTTATATTTTATATGCGATAAATGTTAAGTTTGGGTAGTTATAGTCGAGGTAAGTTGAATCGAGAGGTATCGCTTGAACTAAAGCGATTAATTCTCATCGAATAAGCTCCTTTTCACTTATCTTTTCCCTTGCCAAAAACCCCATACAAATAAAAAACAAAACAAAAAAAAAGAAGAGAAAAACCCCGTCTTTCCCTTCATAGGCGAACCCACTCCCTGCCATGAAAAATTAACTGCCGGGTTTCTCCGTTTCGCGAGGCTTTGGAACTCAAATTTTTTGGAGAATTTCCCCTAAATCATCCCCTCTTGATTCAAGGTAAAAAAGGCCGAAACTTTTGTGTATTTCTCGAGTTTCGACTATGTTGACTTTTTGTTGACTTTTGGGTTTTCGATTTTTATTGTTTCAATTGATTCTTGGGCTTCAAATTAGTTGTTCTTGAGTTGAAATTACGTGTTTGGATGTGAAATTTGTGACGTTTTAGGGACGTTGACTTTTTGGAATTTTAGTTTGACTTCGGACTTTTGGGATTAATATCGTATATAATTATTGTCTAGGCCGAAATTATAGTATAGGAGATTATAATAATCGATTTTAGGGGTAGAAAAGTGTTGGAAAAGTTGGGTTGACTTCGGGTTTGACTTGGTCAAAACGTGTTAAAATGATATAGGTATGTTCTTGGATCCTTATTATAGTTGTTTAGAGGTGAAATTGTGGTTTAAAGGTTGTCGGATGAATATATGTTGGAATTAGTTTTTATTAGTTTTGAGTAGTAGTTGGGTTTTGGGATTAGAGGTTGTTAGAAATGGGTTTAATTAGTTGGAAAAGTTAATAATTGGGATTGTTTGGAATTGTTTAAGGTGTTAGTATTTGGGTTAGTGTGAGGGCCGAAAGTTTAAGATTTAGGATTAGTTGGAACTTTGTCGTTTAGTTTATCGTTGAAGTTTAACTAGTAATATTTCACCTAAAGTGGCTAATGGGTACTAAAAATTGCTAAAAGATAATTTATAACGAAATTAGTAGTAATTGTACTTTCGGTGTTTTTGTTTAGACTTCGGAGCGGAAAAGCTTGCGGATCGATTATTGCGTAGGCGCTAGTGGTACCCGGCCAAGGTGGGGTTATCACTTTCGTTTGATAACATTATTTACGTTTGAGTGAAGTGTATAGTAAATTGATATGTGATTATGTATTTGTGTTATGAACTTATCCGTTAGTGTAGTTGTGAATTTGTGAAAATGTTGAGTTGTTTGATGGTGGTGTTAGATACATTATGGTAGTATGTTCTATGTGATTGTTGACTTGGGTATAATGCCAATTTATATGTTAATGTTGTGCGATTGTTGCCTTACATTATCCTATACAGGTTGTTCTAGTTGCTTTGTGATGTTGATTGGTAGGTATTGGTTGTGTTTGTCATGGTTGGTATGTTGGTGTGATGTTAGTTGTTGGTCATGTTTGGTTTCATATAGAGAGTGGTCACACCATGTTAGGATGTGGGCATGTTGGAGTCGCATGTAGAGGTCGTTTGTGCAGATGGGGTGTGTTTTGTGATATTATATGGGTGATCGAAGGGTGAGCCTTCCGGGAAAAGGCATTATATGATGTTCAATGGGTGGCGAAGGGTGAGCCTACCAGGAAAAAATATATGATATTATGCTTTATATTGCGTGGGTGAGGCCGCCCGGAAGAGCAACGACATTATATAAATGTCGGATAAGTTATTAATGTGCATGGTCTTTGTGTTGACATTGGGTGGATGTCACTTCCCAGTGCGAAATATCGATCTTGTCATTGGTCTTGTTTCCAAAGGGGATTACATTATATTGTTATTGTCCTATAAGCTGTATGCTTGGAGAATTTATGTGTTTATTCGGCAGGTGTATGACGTGCTATCTGCGGATATATCACATAGAATAGCACGTAAGTGAGTCCTTTAAAATGTGTATATGATGATGGATTTATTACTATTGTGACACTCACGAATACTTAGTTTATTTCTTTTACCTTATATATCTCACGTATACTCACATCGCCATTGTGTTTATCTCTTGTTGTGTATGTCTACTTTCGGATGTGGGTAAGTTACCACCCAGTGATACATTTCCACTAAAATTTGTCGAGGCACCGCCAACCTCGGATTGTGGTGCCCTTGGCAGAGACGGTTGAGTTAAATTATACGTGATTTTTTACTTAGGTGAGAGACGGGTGGCTAGGATCCTCAGCAGTCATCATTTGTTCTCATTCATTTTTCTTATGTACTCAAATTTCGTATTTTGGTGTTGAAAATGTATTAACTATTTTATGGAGTATCTTGGTTTTGGAATTTGTATGAAGTTATATTTTGGGTTTGGTTAGATGATGCCACGATGGTTAAACTACGTATGCAGAAGCGTTTTGACTTTTCGGCCCCATTTTCTTTTTATCAATACAGGAGTTACTTGATTTTCCAACGAAGTCATTTTGTGTCAACCATCGTATTATGATGACTCGGATATCTGGGTTGATAGAGCTCAACCTCGTGCGACTCGGGCGGGTGGATGCAGTTCAAGGGATTATATGGTGAAGTTCCTTTACCAAACAAATATCGACCTCGAAGATAGTATTGAAATTATACGGTTGTAAATACTCAAAATAGAGTGAAGGTTCTGAAGAACCATTATAGGTCAAATAGTTCCACCATCAGAACTAAAGAGAATATTTAAAGATGGTCTATAAGATGTTTACTTCGAGGAAAAAATAGATGAATAATATATCACCATTGAATATTTTAAAAGATATAATAAATGCGGAACACGTACACTTGTAGAAATTCATGAATGCAATGAGATGCAGGTGCTCATGAATATGGTGGAACTACATGGAAAAGATTGTTAACAATGAATATTGAACATAATAAAGAGCTCTATATGATGAAAATAATATAAGGATCATAAGTCTATCTCCTTAAGTGAGTAGAAATATGTTTATGAATGGCCAAAGAGAAAAGCATAATCAGGCGAAACTCACTCATGATGTAACTGAGAAATTTAGATTTGAAGTCTAATAAAGACGATACTAGTGCAAGATGTATTGATATACCTGCGAGAATAAATGACATATGATTTGTCTTATACCCAAAAGCACTAAATGAGTTATAAGGTGATGCATACACCTTTTGATAGAGGGTATCAAAAAATAATATATGTTTGGTAGCAACAAAATATAACCTCTTGATATGCGTACTTGATTTATGATATAACATGCTAAGAAATGAGTATACATGACATGTATAAAGATTTATAATGCTGGAAGCACATATAAAGATTTATGATGCTAGAAGCACATATAAGGATTTATGATGCCAGAGGCACAAATTTATATTCCCGGGAACTTAACTCACTTGAGTTAGTATGAGAAATATTTGAATATATTTAAAGCCATCCAGAAGATGGATTACAAGTTTGAACTGCATTATTAGATATTCATTTGCATTTTATATATTGCATGAATATACAAGTCTATCGATAGAGTGTCATACATGTTTAAGTTTGACTATATTATGTCTTATGTGATTATATGATTTATTTATTTGCTTATTATGTGACATGAAATATTTGAATTATCAATTGTATGTTGGTTTTGATATTACATATTTTTTTGATATTACATATTAATAATTGAATTATTTATGATGTTGATGACTGAATAGTCTGATGTCGAGAAGATCAATTTACCAACATAGACTCTAGAAGAGTTACGAATGACTAAGTGTCGTAGACTAATGTTGAATTTGAAAACTCATGAGTTTCTCAATTACTAGACAATAAAGTCTACAAATGGATTTGAAAAGAAATACCCTTGTGATGGTATGACTCATACGAGTCACTTGAACTTTGAATATATATGAAACATGATAAAATGTTTCATCTCAAGCAAATGAGATTCATGGGAGATAACTAATATCTCGTTTGAAAGATATGAACTTGGTCCTGAAGTACCAATTCTAATGTATTGCTTACAACTGATACATGATTACATAATCATGCAATATTGACAAACGCTTGTAGCGTTATTTGGATTTCTACTTGAATAATCTAAACTGATGAGATCATCATTCTATATCATATCTCCCTCTGATGAGATCATGGCATTGTATTTACATGTAAAGATCGGGAGAAAAGTTTATGAAAATGACAATTTATGTTTATGACTTAAACATTATTGGAACTCCTGAAGAGCTTTCAAGAGTTGTAAACTTCTTGAAGAAGGAATTTGAGATGAAATACCGTTGATAGATCACATTCAGTACCCCAACAATTATAATATCACCAAATGTGAACAATGGCCCATTAATGACAAGAGAAAGTACAAAAAGGATTATTTGATCCTGAAGTATCATATATAAGTGATATTGAAATAGTGATATATATTAGGAGGAAATGTCAACACGAATGCATTGAAATGAAGTTAAATATATAAGGGATATAAGATTGTTCCAGTAGAACATATTCAATTTATACACAATTGATTATCCGAATGCATAATACTTATATGATCTATATTGGAAGATCACATACATGACATTTATTTATCAGTAGTTATGTATTTCATGGTGATGTATGAAACAAACTAGATCAATAAAATCATCAACACATGTAGAGATCTTGAAATGCACGAAGAAATTGTGAATGCGTTTGGTTGAGGAATATGATCTAAGCAGATCCATATTACTTATGATTTATCATATGAAAGTTGGTCCTGACGATCTTTATAGCTAATTATAGATGTGTTTTTAATTGAATGAATGACATATCAAATGAGATAGAACAAAATATATTGGTGTTCTTCTCTACCCATGATTTTTAAAGGAATGGTGAAATCGATTTTCAATAAATTCGATCTTGTAATAATCTGGCAGATATATTCACTAAATCACTTCCTACCTCAACATTCGAAAACCTATCCAGAAGTATAGGACTACGTGGACTAAGTGAGTTCAAGTGATGTGGTCATGAGGGGAGTTAATATGCGTTGTACTCTTTTTCCTTAATAAAGGTTTTGTCCCAAATGGGTTTTCTGATAAGGTTTTAATGAAGAACTGACATTATAAGCGTATGTTCGAGAATAATGCACTTTTTTTCCTTCCTTTGGTTTTTATGCAGGAGCGGGTTTTTTCCTAGTAAGGTTTTTAAGAGGCATATTTTAGTTAATTAGGCGTTCGAGAGTGTTATGAAAATATTATATTGTGGATGTCTTTGATCCAGTGCGTCTTGTTTACCAAGAAGGGAGCGACTTGATGAGCAATCAATAGTTTACTTATTTACCAAGTTACTTGAATTCACCTTGTGTGTATCTTTGGAAGCTTTATAAATAGGCATTTCATTTGTATTGTATTAAACAATTGCAGAACCAATAAAATCATCCTCATTATCTCTCTTATTTCTCTGTCTATTTATATTATTTTTAGTTATATTTATAACACTAAACATGTAAGTATGTCAAATTTTTGGGCATTAAATTTTTATTTGAATGAAACAAATTTAGGATCAAGATTAATTTATTTTAATTAATCATCTGATTATTCCACTTTCAGTGTTCAATGAGTAACTAGAGGCGTAGAGAACGATACGTGCCACATAAAATTTTGAAAATTTATTTTTACTATTAAAATATAATTTTTTTCATTCATTTATTCAAAAAAATTAATTGTTTGTCCCCCTAAATTAAAATATTTTTATTTATTTATCTAATATAAGTTCCTTCGCTTCTTATATAAAAATTTTGGTTCCGTTAATGCGACATTATTGTGATCATTTTATAACGTGAGTAATTTGACAGATGAATGAAAAGGTGGGAAATGTATGTGATTTTTCGTGGGAGATTTGGTAGGGGGTGGGGTGCAATAGTGCATCCGTGTGCTGTGCCTGTGTCTATAATTTGGACCAGAAACGTGGATAGTGATGCGATCCGTTAATATAAAGCTGGATTAGAGTGTTTACATAAGTTTCCTCGAAAATGGACCATCTATCTAATTATTCGTATAATTCGCCCAGTCATTTTAGTGAAACTTTACATGCTCGAGACAAATTTAATTTTTAAATACTTTTTAATTATATTATTAAAAAATAAATAATATTATGAAAGTATTTTAAAAGATAAATCAATTATATAAATTAAAGTATTTTTAAAATAATAAATAATTAATAGTTGATGGTCAACGTTTAATTTCAAAAGAATCAAATAACAATTAAAATAGATTGGAGGAAGTATTCATTTTCTTATATGATTATATATAAGCATTGAATGATATTTATAATTTAAATCAAAATAAAAGAGTCTTGAGGCTTTATGACTATCAGTACTAAAAAGCATTAACTTAAAAGTACTACTCAATATTTTTCACACGAAGGATTCAGTTTTAAACACCTGTGTCATTTCAATCTGGCGCTCCTTGCAAAAAATAGTTGGAGATTTGTTCAGCATCAGGATTCGCCAATGAATCAACTCTTCAAATCCATATACTACCCAAATTCATCTCCTTTAGAAAATGATAAAAAAAAATAATAACCCTTCATGAACCTGACGTAGCCTTAGTTCTGGTCTAACCCAAATTAAGAACCATATGCTTTGGAAAGTGGGGACGGAGACCAACATCAACATTTGGGACGATTACTGAATTGAAGAAATCCATCTAGACTCAACCTTCCATACAAACAATTTCAAGACAAAACCCTCATTCCCGATCAAAGTCAGTGATCTCCTCATTCAAGGATCACACTGGAACACTCCTCTTTTTTAAATAAAATTTTTTTAAATAAAATTTGTTAGTCTGATCCTCCAAATCAAACAATCTGGATCCATGGATGAGTTAACTTGGCCAAAACCCAATTTCAAAATAAAATATATTTACCAAAAAATTAATCAAAACTCCATTGATATCCCCAAAATCCCCTCAAACCATAAATTCATCCCAAACAAAACTTGGGACAATCTTTGGAGGCTGAAAATTCTAAAAAAAATTAAAATCTCCATGTAAAAGATGTTCTTGAATAGATTACCAACCCAAGATAATCTAAAAATCAAAACAAAAAGATGTATGTCTACCAAATGGATCTTCTACATCGAACCAATTGAATCAGTCAACCACCTTTTTTTCCAATGCCCCTTTGCTAACCATACTTGGGAATCTCTCAACTTTCACTTCCATAACACCAATAAAAACATTAACAATGATCTTAACTATAATCTTCCCCTCTTTTGTATTATGCTTTGAAGAATTTGGACACAAGAAATGATCTCATTTTTAATCAACCCACTTTAAACCAAAAAAATATCCAAAAAAATTGTAAAGACCTTGTAAATACATGGGCCCTTGGCTTTAATCTCCACCGTGGGATAAATCCTTAAAAAAGAAACAACCCTGTGAGAAAATGTAAACTTATTTTCAATGATTGTCAACCCCTCAAATCAACCTCTTTCTCAAGAGAATGTCATAAAAGAGATACTAAAATTTGCATTAGTATTTCGAATGAACAAGATCTTATTTGGTTAATTAACATGTACCAAAGAGGAGAAAGAAAATACATCAAAGGAAAACAAGTTTTTAATAATAAAAAAAAGCTAAGCATTGAATCCTTTGGAGAAACCGTCCTGACTGCCGCAATTCTCGAGAAAAACTCTAGATCTCATGCTATTTTTGGCATAATGATAATTTACCGCAGTTCAGCTTGTGACATTAATTTCCTAAGATTAAAAGAAGCATGATTGGAAAAATTTGAAGAATGCAGAATTGAAGAATGTGTGCATGTTATTTTGGTTCCCAACCGATATCGCTTGTTTTGTAAACTTGTTAGACATTTCAATTAGCATTTTCAATTCCGCGGATTGTAATAATTTCATCCATTGCTCGTATAACGTTTTAAATAACGCTAGAACAAATGTATTGAATCTTTTCAATTAATATATGTTTTATTTAACAAAAAAAAAACATTTCACACTCGTTGGGAACCACAAAATGGCACAATTATTTATCATCTCATCTTGAATTTTCCATTCATCATCTTTGTAAATCTTGGAGAATTACTATCACCAATCTAAGAAAACTATTCATTCGTAATTATATAGATATGGGGTGATAGTCGTGCTCTTTTTAAAAGGAGTAGTAAACATGTAAAAGTTTTAATCGTTTAAATGATACATATGTTATATACATTTAGTGAAAGTTTCATTCTTTTTTATTTTTATTTTTTGTTAATTAGCGATGATTTTTTTTGCGTACTAATGCTTACAAATTGAGTAGGATAGAATTCTCTTAGAGGATTTGAACATGTGACCTCTTCTAGAAAAGGTCCAGACATTCTTATTTCTAACTTACCAAATCTAAGAACTTGTCCCTCTACCAACAAAATACATAATATTGGTTTCGAGTATTAAAGATAACAATTTATAACAAATCTAAACCGTGGATTCTACCTAATAATATAAAAAATAATATATGGCCAAGTGTGTACCATTTTTCACCGATTTACAACGGAATATAATTGAGGAGACTCAACAATCAACGAGATTGTCTCAAGCATCACCCACACCAACGCATTTAACGAACCCTCCGCGAGCTTTACTGCAGCTCTTAAAATATTCAATCGAAAGATCGCAAAATTTCAACGGAACTTCCACCTACTACTCGCACTGTGCGGGGAAGCGAGAGAGAGAGAAAGCTTTGCCTTTGTCTTCGCCAAAAGCCAAAAAATAAACGAAATGACAAATCTCAACCTTGCCTTTATATAGCTTCAAGCCCTAAAAATAAGGAGCTTTAAGGAGTTGGAAGAACATTCTAAAAATCCTAATATCACCCTAAAATTTAGGAGGCAAAGAGAAGGCTCTGAAATGGAGAATTCAACTATTAAAATTCTCACACAAATACTTCCTTATATACATTTTTATTTTAAACCCGGAAAGTTATAAATTAAATTATGTTTCGATTTGCCATTGTGTGTGACCTCTGCAGCTCAATCGACAATAGCAAACATATTAATTAAGCCAACCGAACATCATAGCCATTACATGTATTGGCGAGCAACGTTAAGTCAGTCATAAACCCTAATGTTAATCGAGTTAACTCCAAGGGTCATATTAAATTGTCCAACAATTAACGAGATATCCTAATCTCATAACATTAAATGGGTCAAACGCTGTACAGTCATAAATTGTTCAACGAGCATATATTTTATGAGATATAACATTTCATATTTCCAACAAGAAGTGTAATGGAGTATTGAGAATAATTTTGTGCAACAATAAGAAACAATATTCATAGTTATATATGAAAATATGAATTGTTTCCAATAAATCAAATCGAGAAGCTAGGAAATAAAGCTAACACGTTTTTTTTACCAAATATAGTTAGAACAATAAAATTAATGTTCATCATTGGAGTAATAATATTGATAAATAACCGTATGTAATGTAGACGTTTTCCTTTTTGTATTATAAAATGATAATTAATGAAAAGATTAATAATTAGTGTCAAATAGTGACAATTGTATTTTGAAGTTGCGTTTCATATATCGACTTTTAAATTAATAAAAGATATCTCAACAATTTTTCAATAAAATATTTTTTTGTTGATGTTTTTTGTTTTTTTATCAAATTGAAATTTAAATAATTCTAATTTTTTTTCGCAGGTAACAATATTTTATAAGCATCTCTCTCTCATAATCAAATGCAGCGAGCAAACTATATTAGGCTATAAACCTTGATTTCATTTAAATAACGTTAATTTTTTTTTCCTTTTAAAACCTACCACTTCATGAATTTAACCTGGCGCCTCAATCATCACAGGCTAATGTTAAATAACGTTAATTGTTTACGTTACAAATCAAGCGCATGGAACCAACTCTACCGCGATCAAAATCAACAAGAACTCCCGGGGGAGGAATGTAATAAGCAAAAGTCTTGAGACAAAGAACATCCCAAGTTGACCAAGGCATCAGCAACCCGGTTTCTTTCCCTAAATATGTGATGTGCCCTCATAAGTGCTCAGGTATTATGAGTGTGAGTAAGAGACGAAAAAAATGAGGTGATCATCTGTGTTAGCAACATGAATCCGGGGATTCCTCAATAAATAAGGGAGAAGCAATTAGTTTGGAATGCAAGTTCGAGTCCATCTCTGAAAGCTCAGAGTTCAGTTGTATTATTAGTAGCCCAAGAAATTTTTCTAAAGAAACCCATGACCCAATTGCCATTGTGATCCCTAATAACACAAACGCACCCAGATGGACCAAGGTTACCTTTCGAGATACCATCAACATTGAGCTTAAACGAAGATATCTCCGGGGGGATCCATTTGATGACTTTGGGGATTTTCATAGCCATAAATACTAGGGAGATACCTAGATGGAAGAATTCAGTAGCTAAAAGGAAACAGTTGGTAATTGGATCAAAGGGCCTGCTAGGACCAAAGAGCCTAAAATTGCCACTCCTCCAAATTATAAAACATCCGAAGAGGAAGGAGGTATCTGTCGAGATGTTGCGCACTTTGGTGGTTTGGGATGCATTGAGTTTGGCTTTCAAATCTCTTGAAACACTAACGGCTGCGAAGGGGGTTGGAGCAAAGCTAAGTTGATGCCAAAAAGACGGAACGAGGGCACTCCCAAAAATTGATGACAAGATTCCTCTGAGAAAGTCAAGAGTTAGTAGAGGGCGCCCTGTGAAGGAGATGTTTAGAGTGAAGTGAGAGCCTAGTTGGAAGTTTATCAATGCAAAGGAGCCAAATGAAGGTTTTTATGTGAGGGAGGATTCTTTTGTTGATGTTAAATTAATATTTAATGATGAAAATTCAATTTAGTATATATGTATTATAATTACAATGTAGATCTAGCAGTTAAATATCTCCATTCTATTGGGCTCAAGGAGATTTATATGCATAACTTGAAATTGAAATCAAATAAACATATAAACATCATTTAAATTATATATTTTATCTAAATAAGAATACTTGGTTATCTTATGTTGAAGCCTATCAACAATTTTTTTTCCAAGCCTAAAACAAATAATCCAATTTCTTGGGTAATTTCAATCAGAGTTACTTAAATAGTTCTCACACTGCTGCGAGTGGGCCAATCTATACTTCGCGTGATGCTGTAATAATATGGATTGAAATGAATGAAGAATCAAAAGCAAGCAAATTTCTATTCTTTGGTGACGCCCCTGAGTAATCTCCTCGTCATCCTAAGAAAGGGATGCCGGGGTACAATCTTTAGGCTAGGGTTTTGTGCGTTAAGAATCTCTAATGAAATTCTCATGAAAAACCCTTTATATATGGAGCACCATATTTAATTAAACCTAAAAGCCTTAGTCCGCCGCTAACGAGTTGGCTCAAGTAAGCTTGTCTCCACTCGTTTAATTAATCTTATCAAGCTTAATTAAACAAGCTCATTCAACAAATCAATTAATTGGACTAACAAGTCAATTAGCTCAGCCTATCCAATATATATATTACACGCAGCGTAATTTTCATGCCAAGAATCTCTGGCTCATTATAATCAATTTCCCCGATTTAGCATGCTAGCTTTTGGCTTCATACACAGATATAATCAACGTCATCAGACAATGCCGACCTTTCTGTGCTTAGATATTAGCGGCCTCGTATAATAATATAATTCTGACCAAATATTATTATTATTATAACGATTATGCATGAGATTTCGCAATCCGACGTAATCCTGTGATATCATGAACCTAATTAGTAATTACAATTACTTTAGCTATCGAATGTTCTCGCTTTATTTTGATCACATTTAACTAAACTAGTAAACGAATTATTACAATTCCTGTCGCAATGGACATAATAATTGAAATTAATAACTAGCTTTCGATTTCTAACACCCTCCTCAGATTAAATATAAGCCGATTATTTGCGATTGAAGCCTCAGACAAATTAGTTGATTATTTAGAGTAAAAAGTTATTATTTACTTTATCAATTCAACTTCTTTACTGAAATTTAACAAATCTCTTAACATCATTGTTTTGTCTCCTATTGTTCTTAATATTTTCATCAAGTTAAATTGAACAATTTTCTATCTTCAGAAATAGTAAAAATTAATGACAATTTTTAATGTTACTTTTGTGCTTAAACGACATTTATACTGATACGAAAAGGAGTATTAGATATATACCATTAAATTTGTTTTTGATATCACTATTACATTTTTAATAACTCAAAGAATGTTACTTCATTGGCATCTCTAAAACGGTGAAACTCGAATTACAGACATTCAATTACGAGTATGCTAAAAACAGCCTTGGGTCATGTACCAACCCAGAAAGCATTCTGTTTCCTCGCTTAAAGGAAAACTCAAATTCTCTTACTGCTGAGACAGTAACCCCGATTATCTCCCGCCGTATAATTCACAAGAGATAAGAACAGAGTGCCTAGACGGTAATTTCAATTATTTTTTGAGTATGCGGCAACATTGTGAACGACAGGCACATCCAGATTCCCAAAAAATACGAACAATTGGAACAACAGACTAGTTTTTATGCGGATTCCGTATATTATAAGAAGGGTAGTTTAAGATTACATAAAAATGGTGAAAGAAATTTATTCAACATTTTGTATATATTGGGTATATATTAGGTATAGATATTAGGATTCGTATATTAATTTTGATTCCATTACGATTGTGTAAAGCCAATTAAGATATTAAAGTTTATTAAATTTGATTATTTGAAAAAAGAAAAAAAAATTGACACTCTTTAGGAATGTAGAGAATATTAAATTAATTAGATTAGTTCGGTATGAACAATGACTAATTATTACTTCGAAAAGAAACCAATTGCAGCTGATGCAATTAAGACTTGATCTGACGGTTAGGCATATCCGGCATCTATAATCAATTACAACTATGAATTACTAAAATTGTGCTAAGCATAAATAACAGGAAACAATCATTACATGAATATTTCCTTCCGGATTCTTATGATTTTATTCATACCTCTAAATAAAACTCCAACTTCTAACGACGGTATCACTCCTCCCTAGCAGGTGCTATCCTCTCTCTTATATACACACTCAAAGGAAGACTAGGAAAAACCCATCTTTTACTCCCAAACAAAACACTATGAAGAGAACTTCATTTACCACCCATGCAACTGTTTCTTTCTAATCTTCACATTAAGTGGTTTTCTAATGCTTTCTACCTTTCTCTTCGCAAGACCATCACCAATGCAGCCCACTGAAAATACAGCACTCCACATACACCATAATGTGCCAAATGGTCCGAATCCTATAGGCAATAGAAGAAATTCACCTCAACGCATACGACCTACACCATGACATGCCGGATTATTTGAAAGGCTATAGGGCAAATAGAAATCCACCTCACCTCCGCATACGACCTAGCACCATAATGCGCCAAGTATCCTAATCCCATGGGAAAAGAATGGGGCACCACCACTCCATACGACCTACACCATAACGCGCCGATTGGCCCTCAATCTCTACAGCAGCTTGTGAAATCCACCACCGCATACGATTTACACCATTAACGCGCCAAGTGGTCCGAATCATAGCAATAAAAATTCAATTAAATCTCCATAGGCCCCATGCCACCATAACGTACGATATCCTAATCCCATAAAAAGCAATGTTAACCACCACCGCATATGAACTACCATGACTGGCCACCGGGTCCGGATCCCACACCATAAATCCAATATAGGCAATAGAAGTCCCACGGCATCCCACCTACATATGCTCTATACCACGAAGTGTAGAAGTCATTAGACATTCACCAAAAAAAATAATGTAAATATAATACCTTATTTCAATTTGAAATGAGAAATTTATGCCTTTATAAAGTGACAATTCCATTTTAATTGTTATGTGGAGTAGTGTTTGGTGATATGATTAGTTTATTTGCTTACGTTCGTGGTAAGGTGTTCCAATTAGTCAAATTCCACCCTTGTCTAATTTATGTCATATTGTCACGTTGATGAAATGCGTGCTTCTAAGAATAGAGGGTGTTTCCAAGACTTTCCTTGAGGCCTTCTCATCGTGTTATAGATGCACAAAAAATATTGAGCAGAATATATCACGTTGATGAATGCCTTTCATCGTTATAGATGGACAAAATATTTTTTTTATTAACTAGTGATGAATTTTTTCGAGAAATCACGCCTGCAAATCGAAAGCATTATAATTTCAGCGATTTGAACTCAGAATCTATTCTATTAATGTGTACAAAATATTAAGAGTTTTAATAACATAATGTGCCTTATTGTTTGTCTTATAATTACCTTTCATTATCTATATTCATGCATGGTAAGTTGACCAAATTAATTTAATAGCAAATTTTCTTACAAAATTGATTTGATTTACTTATATTCCATTTTGAATAGCATTTTTGCTAGGAAGGAATTACAATATCATGCCACATCTTGTTTAATAATAGTACTGAGGGATGTATTGTGAAGAAAATTGTGAGTAGAAATTTAAATTTGGGCTTTATCACTTCCGATTTTTAAGAGAGAAAATAAGTAGAGAATTTTAACTTAAAAATTTTGTTAAGGGAGTTTTTGATAGTACTAAATTTATTAAGTACCTAAAATAATTAATTAATAAACAAAGTTACAGCCAGACGACTTACTCAATTTCTTAAGTGCTTAACGAGTTTAACAAATATTCTTTAAGAAACTAGGCTAAGAACCAAGGGCCCTGCTTTGAGGCCACCGAATCAAGTTCGAAATAAAATGACGGAACCCGAATTATAAATTCAAATCAATACCAAAAAATATTTAGTTGTTATTTTTATTTTTATTTCTATATTATTATATTGTCAAACAACTAAATATTTCTTTGGCCATTCGTATTCGCTATAATTCGCCAGCCATTCAGCCAGACTTCAATTTTTAGTTTTCAAATTTCAATGCTAGGCCTTAGTTTCCCTCGTAGTCTCTCTCAGATAGTTTCTGTGGGGCGTTTGTTAAAACTCCATTAACACTTAAATTCACTCAATTCAAAGATTTAATTTATTAACGCTATTTGTTAATGAGTTATTTTAATTACTTAATAAATTAAGTACTCTATTGTAATGCAAGTTAAGAATTTTATTATTTATGATGTGGGTACAAAATAAAAACCCACTGCATGTGTATTTTATCAAATCGACGAGGATCGACCGTCAAAATTATGGATCCCTAAGCCGCTTGGGTCGGCGCTTTGTGATATCCGGGCTCGCTTTTGACTTGATTTAACCCAGACTCGCTCTCGATTTGCTTCCTCGAGCTGACTCAAGGTTTGACGGATTCGAGCCGAGTTTGACTCGACTAACTTGATTTGACTTTGATTCGATAGAAGCTCGAGCTTGATTTGGGCTCGAGCTTCATTTGATTTCGATAAGCCTGGGGCGAGCCGATGATGTCCCGGTCTCACGGACTCAGACCTGGCCCCACTTGACGGCCCGGAATGAGCCTTAGCAGCCAGATTCCCCGCAGGTCAAGGTCAGACGGACTGACTGGGTCTCTGACTCATCTCCCACTAATCTGCATCATCGACTTACTACAAACGCTTGCGCCAAGTGGGACTTGTTTTGGAGATCAGTGGGACTTCTCAGAAATGATGCCTACAACCTTCAAACGGACTTCAGGATTTGGGGCGCTCACCTCAAGCGGGATTTTCATGTGGGCTTCAAAGGCCGCTTGTCTTCGACGAACTTAGTGTCTTGATATGACACTCTGGATTTGGGGGATAGAACCCGGCGCCTCGAGCTATAATGAGTGATGTAGCTAGCAAGTTGTCGGGGCTAATCTTTCGCTTCGCAAGTATTGAACTTCTTAGCAAATTGGCCACGCAGTCGACTTCGGTATCACGAATCTACGCTGACTTGGCACAGATTTTACCACTTTGACTAGCAGATTTTGGCCTCACTGGGACATATGAGATTTTAGCCTCATTTGATTTAAGCATCAAGTAAAGTCACTCCAAAACTTCACTACAAATGCCTTTGTCACTGCAGTTGACGACGTGAGCTTACTTATCGCACGGCGTGAACGCCCAACCTCATGATTTATACCGATCAATCTGCATGTATGGCCTTAGCAAATTGTTTAGAACTAGACATGTGACCGAACGCCCGCCTTTATTCCCTATATCCGATTTGATTAATCAAACTCAAATTTAATGTGTTCATCCAAGCTTTTGAATAATCGTGGGCTATATAGTTTAATCTCAATATTCATGCTCTTTGTGAACTTACGCCGATTTTCATCAAATTTTTGCTTCAAACTTCTTGAAGGATTATTACGCTCGCGCAATACCCCACTTCAGCGCCTTATTATGGCCACCGGAGGTGTTTTCCAGCCACCACGTGGTGTTTCACCGGGGCGTTCAAAGATTTAACTTGGGAATTTTATAGAATCGCTCTCTCTATATTTTCTCAAAAAAAGATTTGAAGTATTTTTGGAATGAATTTGGATGTATATTTTTCGCCAAAATGGGGGTATTTATAGGTTCCGTGGCCTCAAATGCTTGCTTTTGATTGGCCGGTTTTATTTAAAGTGATCACGACCACTGCTGAATTTCGAGGCAAGATCCGACTGGCCCGATGATTTTGGAATTACTTGATGACCAAGTAAATCTCTTTTAGGCGCCTCTTTGATTAAAAAGAATGTCTCGGCCTTTGTCTAGGTTAAGATATTTCATATTGACTCGACCTGAGCCTCGATTGCACCACGCGATCACTGAACGCCGATTTTGAACCACATAATCCCATGGAGCCTTGATTTTGGATTACAAACTTGTGGAGTTCTCATTTTAAACCCCGTGGTTTATAGATTTCCTCATTTTGAGCCACGCGGCTCCTCTCTAACGCCCGCTTTTGTAGCCTATTTTTAATTACACAAAATTAGGGTTTTCTGCGCCCTAATTTTATCTGACTTTGCTAACGCGAGATCAAGCTCGGGAACCCTATTTCGAGTTCGAACTTAGAGTTAATTAACGTGAGAAAAACCTTATTCTTGACTCGATTAACTCCTGGCTCACTTACTTTAGTCCCTCGCCTTCGTCCGGTGGTCTGATTCTCAATTTAGGCCTAATCGATAACCCTAATCACCACGTGGCATTTCCCTTTAAATTGCCTGACTCTTTAATTAACTCTCGATTAATTTGTTCTAATCAACTTAATTATTTTTTGATAAATTTTTATGTCTACATTGCCCTCGAACTCCGGTATATACGGAGTAGCGCCGGGTTCGACTCCTGCATAATATCCAACACGCTGGTTTTTTATGGGTCTTCATTTCAAAGACGCCACGCTTCCTTTTTATTGATGGCATCCGTCTCTTGCTTGATCGGTTGGACGAGTAGTCGGATATTGACCTCAAGCTTCCTCGGCCGTGAATTTAGTACATCTCGGTCCTCAAGTAACACTTCTCCCCTTCCTCGCGAGGTCTAGAAGCCTGTGATTAACTGTGATTTCGACTTATCAGCAGCCTTGCATTTAAGGCTTCTACGGTCCTAAGTTATCATCCACGTCATTTAGTGACTGAAGAACGATGACTGCTTTACAGGATATTTTCAGGATCAAGTACGAACACACCCCTGGTCATTTGAGGGACTTATAGGATAAAGTTGACTTTTTATTTAGGGAATTTGTCAGTGACATGATTTTTTGTATGTCATTTATTCATACTCAAGTCTTCGGTCCGAGAATCGATTTTAAGTAAGCACTTAATTTATGTGTGAGATTTAATGCCAACACGCTGTTGGGGATCCCATTTAATTCTCAATTGCCGAAGAATTAAATTTTTGAGGGTTTTGTATTAACATGGATTTAATATATAAGCCGAACTCCATTAATTCCCTCGACCGTAGGGACGGCTGTGAATTAATTTGTTTGGGATTTGATGTTACCATGAATTTAGCGTTCATGTTAGATCCCGCTTAATTCTCATCCAGAGGACGAATGAGAATTTATTTGGTTGGGGATTTAATGTTAACATGAATTTAGAACATGTTATTGTCTCATTTAATTCTCGATCCATAGAAGATTTAATGAGAATTAATTTCAGAGCCTTTTACTAACATAATACGTCATATGTTACATTTCCAGATTTATTGCATTTACATTAATCAATCGGATTTAACGAAATTAATATTTTAATTTTAACATGAATTTAAGTCATGTTAATATTTAAAATAATTAATCTCACCTACCGGTTTTGGTGAATTCACTGTTTTAATTTTAGAGTTTAATTTAAAATTTAACTCTATTTTCCACTATTTTTCGCAGTCGCATCGGTTTATTTGGTTAACCGATAAATATTTGGGATAAATTTTCACGGGAAAATTTTCCATCCCATGTATATTTTTTTTGGAATTTTCGAACTATCTGCGGTGGGCGGGGCGTTTCAAACATCGAGCTTTGCGCCCACTATAATTGGCTCATTTAATCAGTTTGTTGAGACACAAAAAATCAAATTTTCATCATCTTCCCTTCTCCCTAGCCGCGCGACTTCATGCTTTATCTTGGCTATATTTTTTGATTTTTCGTCTTCTTTCGGTAATAAATTTTGATACACTTTGATGTTTTTATATGATTACGTCACCATACTAACATCTCTTCATGTGTTGCAATATTAAAGTTGAAAATTTTGCATCAACTCAACAACTTTTGAAGAATTATGGAATTTACCAATAAAGAAAACTTTCATACTTTCTAATTACTTGATTGTGTGCCTGGTTGTGCTTGTGATCAACAATTGCTTCCATGTACTAGTATTGATGATAAAAAATCTGATTTTTTAATCCCCGCCGTATTCTCAAAGTATAGAAATAATGTTTGCGTAAAAAATCGTATTTTGTTCGTCAAAACTGCATCAAGTTTTCACCGTGAATGCCTATAACTTCCGCATTGCTTATCCTGCTTTGAGATTTCCTTTTTATATGTCCGTGAAGCTTGTTAAGTAGACGGTCGTTGCATAGGTAGAATCCCCTTTACATTGCCTCGGTAAGCCTAGATATGAGTCCTTGAAGTTTCACTGAGGGTCTGACTCGATTATTATCTGCTTTTGAGATTTCTAAGTATATCTCCCTCGGGTTTCCTGATTTAACAAAATGTGCCCTTAGTTTCTAGTCCCTCCTGTATTAGTTTTTTAGGGTGTTTGTTAAAACTATTAAGCACTTAAAATTAATTAAGCTCTATTAATTCTTAATTTTATTAACTTTGTTTGTTAATTATCATTTTTAAGTACTTAATAAATTAAGTACTTATCAAAATCCTTAACAAAAATTTTAGTTAAAATTATCTACTTCTATTGTTTTGCTCTTAAAAAATCGCGATGTAAAAAGCCCAAATTTACATATCCTTCTACTCCCATAATTTTCTTCACATCTCACTTCCTTATCCTCCATTATTATTATTATTATTATTATTATTATTTTGTAATAATAATAATATTGATAAAAAAATTTAAAAAATAAAAATAATAAAAAATCATAATATATCAATAAATAACGGAAAGACTGCTCCTTTCTTTAGAGCGACTGTGAGTATAGTCCCTCGAAAAATGGTACTATTCTAAAATTGCCTCAGATAAGTAGTTTGGTCCCAAATATTGATACAAAAGTTGTAGTTTGGTCTCTATTGTAATGGAGACGCTTTGCACTAGTTTGAGTTCAATTTGGGGAGAAATGTACAATTCTTTATGAAGTTTTGGGACACATTAGTTGTAGAATTTTCACCCAAAAAATAAATAAAAATTGAAATTTACTCATATTTACTCCATAACATGAAATCTCAAATAATAACATAATGAATCTACACTTCTCTTTAGAAGTTCCAACAGCACAAAAAAGATTATCCTAATATTCGGTTTGATTTATGAATTGCATTATTTATCAACAAAAAACTAAATTTCCCCAATTCTTTTCTACAAATTAACGAAAAGTGAAATTGGCATCTAGAGGGTATGTGAATTGTACACTCATTCATACACATACCCTGGCCAAGTACTCAATATATACCCCACAAGCATACAATATGAATTCGATAATAGAGATAACGGGTCAAGAAGAAGATGGAAGTTGTGCAATGACGACATACTGCAAGTTTTCATCTAAAGTTTGTAGTAGCTATTTGACCTTAAATGTTGACTAAAATAGCACATTTACCCTAAACTTTTATCGAAATAAAGAAATTTATCTAAAAAGTTAATCAAAAAGTAAGGATTCAATTATCCAATTTTAACGCCCATCAAAAAATGATTAATTAAACCGCAATATTTGCACTACTATCGGCGACTAAACTATTACGGGCGCCATTTTTGAACTAAATGGTAAGCTGGTCCCACTTTCGAGCACTCAACCGATACCCACTTTCCTTTTAAAAGGATAAATATGGTATTCTATAATTTATTTAGAAATAAGAAATTAGATTCGCAATAAAAATCCTCATGTTCAACGCCATTTGTCCAAATAAAAGTAGTACTTTCCAACAAGAATCAATTGAGTTTTACATGTACTCCCTTTAAATAATAATGTATAGATGATTAAGCAATTGTAATCGGCATTAACATTCGCTTCTTATAATCAACATAGTCTATTATCTGTGTTGTGAAACAATTAATCCTATGTCAAGTATTTTTGGAGATCAAGTTTAAAAGTTGAATGTATCAAGCGTCTAAATTAATTTATTTAATAAACATGATGCTCAATGAGCTCGGCTACTTGTGCAAATTGTCAAAAGACGATTGAAATTGCAAAAAAAGTACGAGTAATGTAAAATAAAAAAATTAAAATAGGACAACAAATAAGTAAAAAACAATTGAAAAATATTATAAATAAATGTCTCACTTTATAAAGGCACACAAAATTTCATTCCTTTTATTGTCTTCGGGGCTCGGTATTTTACACATCATGGTTCAGGTCATATGTAATACTTTACACCATACGCGTAATAGACGGTACCGATAATAAGAAGGAGGATAAATGATTTAATTGTTATCACCACTTGGCACAATTTATTTAGATTATTTAATTTTCGTGTGGCGGTCTTTCATCGCTTCATAGAATTTGGACTACTCTGCACATCATGTTGTAAATTATATGCAATGCTGTGAATCTTTTTATTGTCTATAGGACTTCACACCACATGCCACGGCCTAGATCATACGCCAACGATGGAAAAATATTTTGTACTACTTGGCTCCACAAGACGTATATATCGATAATAAGAAGCATTGGGATGAATATTGCCTTCGTGGTCAAAGTACTACTTGGGTACATCATGATTTATGTTATAATGATCGGGATCATCCATAAGAAAAAGACGGGAGGAAGATTCGATTGTACGAGATTTGGCAATAATCTCAACTCTCCTTTTATTGGTAACGGTCTCACAGAGAATGAAGAAAGACTCCAAAATACATTTAACGTGAAGATTAGAAAATAAAAAAGCTTCTTGAATGGGACGGCAAAAGAAGACCGCAACATATTATTTTGTTTTGCCTCCCTTCTATTTGGCATACGTGCCGATGTAGAGGATCTCTTATATAGGAATCTTTTAGTACACTACTGTATGTTTTTTCCTCAAGTTTACGGAGTAAAAACACGTAATGGTCTTATATTTTCATAATTTTCGCAATTACAAATCTTATATATTAATTTCTTAATTTGTTCAACTCCATTTAAATTAACGCTTTCTCCCTTTATTATTAAACTTTATTGCTTTTTGATTATTTTATATCTTATTCTAATAAACATAAAATTGATATTATTATATTCATTTTAATAATATATTTTTCATACTAAGTTTTAAGAATATATTTTTCTATAAATTTTGGCAATATATCTAAAAAATAATTAATGATTACATCTAGATGAAAATAAAAACAACAACTAAATAAATTGAGGTCAGGTTTAATAAGAAGATACGTAAAAGAAAGAAATGTGGAAACAAATTTAATTGATAGTTATCATTAATATGCAATGATTGCTTAATTATTGATAAGAGCGATCAACTATTATATTCTATTTCAAGAATGTATCTTAAAGATCCTCTACCTTCTTAACGCGTATCCTTATATGCCTCCTATTTTAAAACATCGCACATCATGCATCGAAGCATCATGGTAGTTATTATGTAAACACTATACGCATGTTGTATAAAATTTATCAAGTAAGAAGGCATAAAGGAAGGCACCAAAAGGAGGTGTGATATCCTCTTCAAAATGACACTATTACTTTTTTAAAAAGAGACAAAGATTTTAATAACGTTTCATTTTAAAATCAGTTACCAAGTGATTCGGAATTGTATTTTCAAATGTGCAAAGTTATTATCCAAAAATACTTTGAAAATAAAAAATGACGAATAGGGAATGCTCTTTTTTGCTGCAAAAAAGGTATATATACAAAAAAAGGGCCACCGCATAATAATATTGTGGCATACCCCAGATGAAAAGATAAGCATAAGATCCTATACTATCTCCTCACATCGGAGTACAAAATCAAAAATATCATAAAACATCAAGCTAGTCCTATGAACTAGTAATACATCAAAGTAAAACATCAGTTAGTTCCAACGAACTAATAATACATCACTTAGCTCATATGAGCTAATAATCCATCCAAACCATACTCGAAATGCTGCAACACCCTCAAAGTAGTAAGAATCTCAAAATCATCATAAGAAACTTGATCAAAGAAGTCTAAAAGTAAGCTCCAAGAACTAGCCAACGAAAGATACTAAAATTGCACAAATGCAACAAACGTTTTAATTCAACTTGTAAAGTCAAATCCCAAATAGTAGACTCCCCAGTCAGCTTAAGAACCCGCAGATTGAATATATCAAGAGTCTAGTAGTATGAATTTAATCAGTGATAAACACCAATTCATACATCCCGGATTCTCAAAAAAATAATGTGTAAATTAATCTAAACATAAAAATGACAAATGTATGAATACGAATTCTTACATTGCAACGGAAGGATTTTAACCCAATTCCCCACGTAGTGCCTCGCGTGAAACCCCCTCAAGATCCTCTCCAATACTAACGCAGTCACTATCTAATAGCTTATCAAGTTATTCATCGATTCAATTGGCTTAATTGATTAAACTTGGTAAGTTTAACTTTCAATTGATGTTCATCAACATATATATTTGATAAATATATAAAAATTGAGAAATACATTTCTCAATATACAAGTCTCGCTTAATTTCTCATTCATGAAATATTATTCTAATATCATCAGATGCGGGCGCGACCTTCTAGCCGATAATAGTAAGTTGTATAATAATAATACCTCGACCTAAATTACTATTATTATAACGATTAATGAGTAAAGATCTAGCACCGCCATAACCCCTTAAATTATCAGCGAGAACCCACACTACTTAGTATACTATTACTGGTGAATAACACTCAAGTTCCAAAGAATCACATTTAACCAACCCAAGAAATGAATCGATACACAATCGTCGCATCGGCACAATAAAAGTGGAATCAATTCTCATTGATTTCCAACACTCCCACTCTTGCCCTTGGACGCATTACTTTGCTACCCCTTTATCGCGATCTCTAGTCGTAGGCTAAATCTTCATAAGAAGTCAGTGTCATGAAACACCCACAATCTCTTTTTACTCTCGAGTACGAATCGAATAAGCATTTATGGCGCCCCATAAAACCAATCAAGCATCAACCGCCATGAGGCCTAAGATCTTCCCTTTGTATATATCGGGCGTGACGGATAAATCCCCTCCCCCAATATATCAACATTCATCGCTATACTCTTCACCGCGGCCACCCAACATATGCCGTTATGATCCCCTCGCTTTTAAGTGCATTTAAGTCATAGTCAAGTATGTGAGCTTATATAATACGTATAGTTATATATCGTAGTTCAAGAATTGTCGAACTCCAAAATTCTAAACAAATATCATAGACACAGACATACATATCTTCTATGAATTGCCACCCTCAAATACTGCATCACCACGGTATCGATCTAGTCCTCAGAGTTAACGTGATCAATCTCTCATCACTAATCAAAACAATTCATTAGTCATATAATGCTTGTCGCCCCAACTATCAAAGATCCGGACAAGGCCTTTCGGGCTATCCTATGTTTCTAGGCTCAAGTATAATCAACACCATGTCGCTTCCTGTAAACATAGACTAACCTGTGTGATTTTAACTTTCACCATCGAGATAATACATGGTATATTATATGTAAAATATAAACATATAGACTAGTGAAACAACAATACACCTCGAATATGCTTAAGCAACACAATATTCGATATTTGTTCACATAACACAATGGATACATTACCACTCCCACTTAACCTAACACTCATCGCGAGACATTTGTCTAAGACATATGTTCGCCGTGACGCTCATCACGCTTTGCCCCATTTAGTGGTTTAGTAAAGTGGGTCGCATTGGCTCGTCACATTTTCTTTACATACTTCTAGATATCACCTCTATTAAGCATATCTCTAATTAGTGGATATTTTCTCGGTATCGCAGCCGATTTCGCGGATGCCAGCTGGTTCTTTAGGTCGAAAGCACGCCTGCATTTTCTGGCCAGCACTCAACCGGTCCCTCAACGCCAGGTACTACACCGAGCTCACCACGAATTTCTTAATCCAACATGCTTCTTTAGCGCTCGTGACGCGATGTACTCAGATTCGTGGTAGAATCGGCACAAGATCGCTTGAACCCTCCAAGATACTACTCCACCATCGAGACAAAAACACATACCCGCATCAACGATAATGCCTCTCGCTGCTGAAAAATCGGCACGGTACCCTATGACTACTAACTCATCATCTCCACTCATATACCAAGAAAGCATCTTTAGTTCTTCCTTTATACTTCAAGATGCACTTCACCGCAATCCGGTTCTCACCGGATTAGCTTCGCATTCAATGGGTTATACCAAACAAGCATAAGACACACGTCTAAATAAGATACCAAGATAATTTACGGATCCTATAGCCAAGCCGCAAGGTACATCCTTCATTTTGTTCATCTCAAAGACTAGTAAATTTTAATCGCGTCAATGGAATTGAAACCTGTGTCTCACGAGACATCTTTTGAAATTACTTCATTGCCAACTAAGTAGCATCTTTTATTCACATGTATCCCGACAAAGTTCAATTAGCCTTCCTCGCCCGATCTCGATGGATCTTTTTATTCCAATTATATATTGTGCTTTCGCTTCTAAGTCCTTTAACAGAAAACATTTACACGCCCAATCCTTGGATCGAGTTCAAGAACTCTACGCTTGTTTCAATGATAAGTACGCCATCGACATGCCATGACTACGAATGATACGTAATCTCCCATTTACCTTCTCAGAGACACAAGACTCTTCTTCGCTCTCATTTAAAAATTCAAAATCTTTAATTGATTCATCAAAAACGTAGATTCCAACCGCCGGACGCCCGGCTAAGACCACATAAACGACCTTTCGCACCTGCATACCTTCTTAGATCCTTTAGACACAAAGCCCGGAGGTTGCACCATACACATCCTCCTCTCTAAATTTCCATTCAGAAGGCAGCTTTACATCCATTTGCCATATTTCATAGTCATGAAACGCAAAGAATGGCTAAGATTATCCGACGGATTTAAGATAAAGCACGCGAGTAGAAGGCCAGTTCACGCCGCGGAACTTCGCTTTGAAACCTTTCGGCTACAAGTCTAGCTTTCTTTGAAAACATCGACGTTTCCGCTTCTTTATTATGTTTCTTCTTAAATACCCATTTACATTCAATAGGCGAACCTCATTCGTAAATCCAATATGACTAAACTCAAGCTCGCATAGAATCCATATCTCGATCGCATGGCTATTTTCCATCCTGGCCAAGATCCATGCTATTCATTGCTTTATAAGAAGTGGGCCTGCCATCAATGATAAAGGCTTCACCATACCGCCTCCTGTTCGTGATTTATCCCCTCGCCGGATCTCCTAGGTCGGGTTCTTCCACATGTGACGGGCGGATCGGATCTTCTATGAAAGAAGCGTGCCACTCTGTGGGCGCTGGCCGATGCTTCCTGCAGATTGATTTATCTATACATTGACTTCATCAACTTGAGCTTCATCAAGAGAACACCACTACTTCTGGGCCCTTCCTCAATGTGATACTTCTTTCAAGAAACACTCGCCTTAGCAACGAAGATATTTTATTCTCATGCTTTTGTAGAAGTAGTAACTAACCCGTTTTTGGATATCCTATGAAATAGCATTTATCGGATTCGGGGTTAAAGTTTATCCTTTGTTACCCTTAACATAAGCTTTACAACCCTAAATCCCCGAGAAAACCCAACTCGGGAATCTTCCTAAAACCAGCCACGGGGAGTTCTCTCTACTCGACTTTGTTGGACATTTGTTTAAGGTGTTGTCGCGCTTTAGAAGCGCATATCCCCGTAAATTAATCGGGTAGATCGATAGGCTCATCATGTAATCGAACCATAATGCTATGGTTCGATTTCTCCCTTCGCATACGCCATTATGTTGTGGGCTCTGATGAAGTGCTGTGAAACAATACCACACTCTCTGCTACTTGGTATTGAACTCTGATCTTCAAATATTCTCCCAATTCTATCGCATCGAGAATCTTTTATTGTCTTTGCTCCACCCTGGGCTTTACCTACCTTTTGAACCCTTGAATTTCTCAAATGACTGTGAGCTCGTGTCTTTTTATACACAAAAACTGTGATTCATCGTGAATCATCGCGAATGTAAATGAAGCAGTTATAACCTCCTCGCAGATGTTCATCGCCCACATACATCGGAGCTGCATTTATCCCCAATAAATCACTTGCCCTTTCATTGAATCCAATCGGCGTGGGTGATTAAGTCATTTTGCCCAAAAGCAAAGATTCAATAATTTATCGATGATTCATAACGAAACCTTCAAGTATCCTCAATTTTGGAAAGTGGGAGTTTCTTGATCTGCTCTCGCATTACGACTAATCAGAATGCCAAGTCTCGTTTAAGTCATTAGGGCTTATTCCGCTTTTACGTTATACGACTCAATCATCACGGCCTAAAACGACAGATTCATTTCAAGTGAGCGGTACTAAATACTACCCCCATTCCCCGGTGATCCCAATTCATCGGGATCTATTGAAAATGAAACCTATCATTATTTCACATTTAAACGAAATAATATTCCTCAAATCACAGTGCATAGTAAACCGGAGATAAGTTCAAAACAAGTGCCCGCTGGCAATTTAAACCGACGGATCCTACCTGGCCGCAACCTCGCGCCCATTCTCACACGTATCCATCTCCCTCTTTCGAGTCTTCTACTTGACTGTAGTTCCTATTATGACAAATATAACTACAACCGTGCTCCAAGACCCACGGCAGAATTAGAAGTTGTACAAACTCTAATAACATACATACCTTAGGGCTCGTGCTTCATTAAACCATTTTTCCTATCCTCGATTTAATTCCCAGCTGACTGCAGCTCTAATAAATGCGTATGTCATCCAGAGACACCCTCGCTCTTCTCTTACCTTGCGACGCTATCGCTAGAGGCAACGCCAAGAGGAAGTCAGAAGGCCTCTGTTCATATCCACAAATTCATTAGCATCAAGAATGGTTATTTCGTTTATGAATTCTCAAGCAGTATCGATCACCTTATACCTGCTATAGCCTTGATTCTAGTTATTATCGACTAAAAGTACATCTCATGGTGATAAAGAACTCTAACTCGGGGCTTATTCAAGATCCCGGCAGATCCGGCACTGCTTGGGCGATCCATCACCTCAAGAACTACCATATTTCGGTTCCAAATACCCAGAGCACGAAAAGTTTCTCAGATTTCATATTCCTCGCACGCCTCCTCTATCTACTCAAGAGCTTCCATAGATGTCATACACGCGATACTTCATCATACAGCTCGAAATCTCGGCCCATCCGAGTAAGCATAAGACAATTTTGCATTTGTAGGAGTCCCTTCTTATGCAACTCATATATTTCTTCCAAAGAGTACACTGTCCCTTAAGGTCTTATAGAATTTTATACAAGACGTATTCAATCTCGTGCAACTCAAGACAACCTTTCAACTCACGAGACCACGCCTCAAAATTTAAACCATCATACACGCAACGAGTTAATGTAGTTTGAAATGTGAGTCTAGGACGAAAGTAGGTCACGTAGCCGTTATAATCCTACAAGAATAAGTAAATAAAGACAACAGAATCAGTAAACTATCATGCTAAATAATTAAAAATAAATTGTAAAGTTACTACTACTTCAAATCTCACAAAATATATTAGTATCAAGACTCATTACACTTAGATCCAAACGCAACGCCGGCAACATTTTGAACCAGCTTATACTAAGAGGGTTATCAACCAATTATGTAAAACTACATAACTCTCGCTGGCTGCTAAGATATTCAAGACGCTACCCGACTTTAAGCGCTCCGACAAACCGGTTAAGCATACCAATTGAACCAAAAATTACTTGAATGATCATCCAGTGCCTCACAACGTTGAAATCACTTCAATACGATCCATTGTCATATCTAAGTGCAAAATCAGAAACTCGCCATCACAAGGTGTGTCCAGATAATGCAAATCGATTTCACAATCTCAAAATTGGCTTCGAGCATGCTGTTTAAATTTTAAATTCTGCGTGAGATTTTCTTTTATTTTACTACGCAATCGTAGCACATAATCAAGCATATGTACAACATGAAAAATAAAACAAGTAATGCAGTAATACAAGCGAGGTGTAAGGAGCAAGACTTTAAAGCCCTATTACATTTTCAAAACTTGAAAACTGTATTTCGGCCCTATTACAATTCTTGTCTTCAAGCTTCCTGATTCTCCACCAAGCCCGTCTCAATTGGCCTCATAAATTCAAAATACACTAATCCCAACTTAGACAACATGCAAAGCTCGTATAAACAAGAAAATTAAATAAAATAAAATAATATGACTCAAAATGGTCACATACAACAATACCAAGACGTTTAATCGAAAAACACGTCATATCAATACACCTCCATTCCATTCCATAACAATATATGTGGGCAAAAACATTAAATCAAATAAATGCACTTAATGTCACATATATTAAATGAAATGAAAATAATTGTGGTCATAATTGACTAATTAATTACCTATTATATTTACAATTAATTATCAATTAATGTAAATTTTAAATTCAAAAATATATTCATTATTATTTATTAATGATAATTATTACAATAATTACTAACCTCTTAAATTATGGAATAATTACTTACAAGTAATTAACTCCAAAATTTAAAATTTAAAAAGCCAAGATGAAAATATTTTCAAAAAATTATCAATTAATGAAAATAATTTCAAAGTGGAAATATAAATCAAATTTAATGTCATTCAAGATATATATATATTCAATCATCTTAATGACAAAATTTATGATTTAACATTTAAAACCAAAATTAATAATCACAATAAATTTTAAAACCAAAATAATTACATAAAAAATACATTTAGGTTTTCTAAAAACGGATTTACTTAACTTCAACGATTACTACCGCCGACTCCTGCCACCTTAATGCATTTACGTTCACCTCGCACCGAAGTTCAAGGTCCGATTTTTGGTAATTCATTTCGCCACTTTTCCAGATTAATTGCAACTTTGTAAAAACGATTTGGGAGGCTCTTAAAAAATTCAAAAAATTCGAATTTTTCGAATATCAATAATACTGGCTATTGAACACGGCCCAAGTCGTAGTTTATCAAAACACACTTCTAGGTTTTTCGATTAAAACCCAAAAAATCCAGAAATCAAATCTAATTTTTAAGTACTTAAAAAATTCAAAAAATTAAAAACAACCGCATGAACCTCAAAGGGCTTAAGAACACATAGTTTTAATTTCGTAATTTTCCTCGAAATTTTAAACCTCACCTGTGAAATCGAAAATGATTCTACCCTCAAATTAAAAATGCAAATTAATCAATTTTAATCCCTTTCATTTCATGAAACAATTGAATAAACTTCAAATCATCAAAATCAATACATGAAGTGATGATTCCAAATTTAATAAATACATATAAAATGGTTGATTTTTTCATATTATATATTCATCAATTGAATATATAAATCATGAAATAATCCAAAATTAACTAACAACTATGTCAACACACAATCAAACTAGATAAAATACATTAAACTCAGCAGGCTCTAAGGCCACTGGTTAGAATCTAGTACTTAATTTAATCGTGATAAACATCGTCAATTCATACCTCCCGGATTCTCAAAATAATGTAAAATTAATCTAAACATAAATGACAAATGTATGAATACGAGAATTTTACATCGCAACGTGAAGCGGGATTGAACCCAATTCCCCATGTAGTGCCTCGCGTGAAATTCCTCCTCAAGATCCTCCAATACTTGTTCACCACCGACGAGATGCTGTCCTCTGGGACAGACACACCAAGAGGGAATCGAACTCGAGAGCTTGAACTCAAGCAGTTTGGGTTGATGAATGTGAATCGAAGCTATAAATCTTCCCCCTCTGTATAGGAGTGGCGAAGTTATTTCGAGAGGGGTGGAGGTTTTGTGATTCTTTTTCATGAAACCTAATCCCTCTCTTTAAATACCAAGTCCCAAAAATTCCACCTCGTTACAACCTCGTTAAGAAATCGCCTTTAATCATAACTTAATTGTAGACTGCTATGAACTTCTAATTAAATAACGAAGTTAATAGCGAAGTTGCTCCCATTTTAATTAACTCAACAAGTCAATTAAAATACTAACGAGTCACTACCGAAAGCTTGGTCAAGTTATTCATCGATCTCAATTGCTTAATTGATTAAACTTGCAAGTTTAACTAATTGATTGCTCATCAACATATATATTTGATTAAATATATAAATATCGAGAAATACATTTCTCAATATACAAGTCTCGCTTTTAATTTCATTCATGAAATATTATTCGAATATCATTGTAATGCCAATAATCTTCTAGCTCGATATTTAAGTTGTATAATAATAATAATTGACTAATTACTATTATTATAACGATTAATGAGTAGCATCTAGCAATCGGCCATAACCCCTTAAATTATCACGTAGAACTCAATTAGTAATATACCATTACTATGAACACTAGTTCCAAAGAATCACATTTAACCAACCGAGTAAATGAATCGATATTACAATTGTCGTAAGAATCGGCATTAATAATAAAAGGGAATCAATTTCATTGATTTCCAACAAAGCATTTGTGCATCATAATCAAGCGAGGGATAAATTCGTCACGAATCAAGTATACTGTAGGAGCAACAAATTTGATAGTTGACGTCAGTACGGGGCGGCGGCGTGCGGCAGCGCGCCGAGATTATCAAGCCGATTCGACGCATGAAAAGAGAGAAATCTAGGGATAAGTTTCGTAACGGAAGTACGCAGTAAATCGGGAGCCAAAAAGAAACCAATGAGGGAAGCGATAAAAAGGAGTTTGAGATCTCGAGAAATCAACGCTTGTCAGGAATAAATGGAGGTAGTTCCTATAGAGCACACAAATGTTGTGGGCCCATCGATTTCCAACATATACGAATGAAACAACCCTCATCAGCTCCAATTACGTATCGAAGCACCCAATCGAGCTAAAAAAAATACGCATTTAGGATCTTTTATGCATCAACTGCATGTGAAAAACAAAGATGAGACAAACTCTATCCAACAAAAAAATGCCTCCCCAAACTAGAAAACCAAAATCCTACAAGACAGGACGGGCATCAAACCGCCCACCACCATAGAAATTGCCTCTCGTAACCGTATCAAAGCGGATTTCAAGGTTTTGATCGAAAGCCACCTTAAAAAATGACAAAAAAAACTCAAGAACACCCCCAAATCTGAACTCCACGTCCGCACCCAAGGGAGACCCAAATCACTCAAATTCAAGAACCAAAAACCGCCCCTAATTCCACCAAAACACGGCAACTTGCAGTAGCACACCACAACTTTAGTATAATGTAGCTAAAGAAAATACGTGCTATGATCAATGAAACGAATTTCACCAATTAAGTACTGGAACCCATAAAATCCTAAACTCGGTCCAAATCGAATGCCTCCAAACCCATAAAATACTAAAATCGATCCAAATCTAATACAATAATCCTACAATACCGAGTAAAATTCAGCCATCCCACCGCCGCATTCGTGATGATCACAACCAAATTTAAGCAATTTAAATGAAAGCTAGTAGAGGAAAATCGAATTAAATATCCGAAATAAAAAAATATGAAATCGAAAAGCAAAAATATTCACAATTTGTACTTAATTTGATTCAGAATAATCTAATTAATATTCATCTTGCTAAGTATGTAGGCGAATTGATTTAAATGTTTAAAAATCATGTAAAAGTTAGAAAAACAGACGCCTAAAAGGGGGTTCTGTGGGAACAAACCTTAAAATTAGTTAGAAAAGTAAAGCAAGAAAAGTATAACAAATCTTTTCCTTCTCAATACTTGGAGAAAATTCAATCATCAACATTTTCTATACCCATACATCAACAAAGTCATAGAGTGCATTTGAGAAAGTATTTACAAATCTTTCCTTCTCAATACATCACTTGTTAAAAAAATTACCGAGAATAAAGCACCACTTGTATTGCAACTAGGCTGGCCTCTTTGTGCATTTAGCTGAGGTGCGGCAGCACTAGGTTCCAGTTTTAAGGAAATTCAAAATATTCATAACTCTTATACCTTTTATTTAGTCTTTATTGTATTTTTGCAATTCGAGTTTCAGAAGCAATCAAACATTCATACCACACATTAAATAGAATCAATACATCTAATAAGAGCTCCGGAATGAAGTAATTAATGAAGTAATTATACTCAAGTTTACGTGTCAATTAAGGCTACAAAGCTCGTTAATTTTGACCATTGAAACTCAAACTGGAGTAACAAACATACCTGAGAGGGGCATTTTGGAAGTTGATTTCGTCCATTTGATTATAGAAGACAAATGCTTAACCAAAGGACCTAGCATTAACAAACAAATAACAAAATCAACTAATTTAATCAAAGATTATAATAAAATTCAATTTTAATTGAAAAAAATATAAAAATGATATCACCATAAACACCATAAAAATCCAATTAGCATAAAAATTAAAGGAAATTAAAAGTATTAATTAAATAAAGTACCAGAAGGTGCAGCATTGATATGAATGTGAAGAAAAATGAGCAAAAAAGCTAAGAAAGTGAAATAATAAAGTGAAACTTTCATTTTTTATTTTGATGGATCTGAATAAAAGTTGATTATGTAAATGGAATCATGAAATTGGGTTTTTTTGGGGTTTAAAAATGAAGTAGATTTTTTTGTAGTAATGTGTACTTTGTCTCTAAACAGCTGCTAAAAATATCAAACGATTATTTCGGCCTATAAATAAAAACTTAACAACATTATACTTATAAACAGTGAAAGAGAAAATAAATTATTTCCCATCTTTCTTTTTGCATACTGATTCGGTGTGATTTTAGCTCCATGTGTAGAGTACTTTGTTACTTCAATGTCAGTCATGAGTCAACTAAATAACTGTGTACTTGTTGCTTTTTTGTAGGGGGTTGTAAATGTTGGTTCAAGCCGCGCCTCGGAGTTTACCCTGCTTGTGGGGCCAGAGTCGGTATACGAGTCCGATACTCTAAACAATTATTGGGTGAGTAATTGAGATTAAAATTACTGATAAAATTGTTGTATTTAATTGTTGCAACATATCTACATGATCGTTATATTCACTTTTTTGCGAGAGCCACATGACTACCATATTCTCCGGTTTTTCTAATCAAGTTTTGCTTTTAACTATTTGATGTTGTAAAAAATAGTCAAAAAAGTGTATTGAAAGTGTAAAATGTCATCATCTGAAATAATATCATTGCTGCTTTTTGTTAATTTAAAGATAAAAATAGTCAAAAATTATACAAAATAAAATGTAAATAAATAAAGACTTTACATTTTTTTATAACGATAAGTTACAAATTACATATGATATCGACAATAATTAAATTTTGTTAAGCAAACGGGAGCCTAAACTCCAAAAAAAACAAATGGTTTCTATTAGAAGTTCCGCTGCATTTAACCAATCGGCTCGCCTCGATACTGCACTTGTGCTACGAATCCCTGAACTTGGCTGCAGTGGGTGCCTGGAAAGCCTCCCCTGAGCGCCTAAAAGTCTCACATAAGGTACTAAACCTAGAAAGTATGTATAATATACTCCCTCTCCGTCAAAATCAAACTCCGAGACTTTGGGAGGCTCCTCGTACTAGATACTACTAGGATATGAGGCCACGGGTGCACTTTTACATTTGCAATATAATTTTTTACTATTTTTTCTTTTTAAATTAACAATCAATTAATGATATTGTTTTAATTTATTGTCATTTTATATTTTCAATGACTTGTTGACTAATTTTTACTTTCCTTAATATATGTGCAAAATAATCTATTGAGTTTGAAATATCTAACGTGTAGGTTTTATTAGAAATGGTTAGAATTTATATGGGATATGTTAGCTTAATATTTCAACTCTGTAGACGATTTAATCGACGTAGAAAGTTTAAACGATCATTAAATATGCGATTATTAAATATTGAAGCCTGAAGTTGTAAAACTATAATGGACCAGATCAATACTAGTTAATTATAATTGGATTTTTTCATTTTGTGTCATTAGAGCATATTTGTTAGAATAAGTATGAAAATTTGTGATAAAGTCTCGGAACGAAAATAAAAAATCTCAATTTATATTAGTTGGAACGAATATTAAAATTCTTAAAATTACAAGAACTGATGATTCAACTTTTATTATGTTAATCAAGTCGTTCAACTCAAAAAAAACTAAGAATGAGAGAGAATGGCATCTATCATTCCGGGGATTAAACTCCTTCTGCTTTTGCAACTCTTTTATTGATGAAACAAATAGATGTTAACGCAGATATTGTAATTCCTAGCAAAAAATGCTATTCAAAATGGAATATAAGTAAATCAAATCAATTTTGTAAGAAAATTTGCTATTAAATTAATTTGGTCAACTTACCATGCATGAAATATAGCTTAATGAAAAAATTATAAGATGCAAACAATAAGGCAAGCACATTATGTAATTAAAAATCTCTCTTTAACAATATTTTGTACACATTAATAAAAAAGGAAGCCATGGTGTTCACATCCTTTAAGAGAAATTATATTCTTACCTAACCTCATAAAGCATTTCCCCAAAAAAAATTCATCGCTAGTTATTAAAAAAAATTATTTTGTCCATCTATAACACGATGAAAGGCATTCATCAACGTGATGTATTTCGGCTCAATATTTTGCATCTATAACACGATGAAAAAGGCCCTAAGGAAAGTCTTGAGCCTTCGATTCTTAGAAGTACGCATTCATCAATGTGACATATATGCTAAATTGTGGACAAATTGAATTTTAATTAATTGGAAATACCTTACCACGAACGTAAGCAAATAAATCCAATCGCATATCATCGCAAACACTACTCCATATAACAATTAAAATGGGTGTCACTTTATAAAGGCAAATAAATTTCTCATTTCATTGAAATAAAGGTATTATGTTACATTATTTTTGGTGAATGTTCAATGACTTCTTACACTTGCAGTATAGAGCATATGTAGGTGGATGATGGACTTCTATTGCCTATATTGATTTCTATGGTATAGGATCCTGACCAAATTGCTGGCCATGTGGTGAATTTTCTTCTATTGCCTATAGTGATTCTGACCATCCTGCATTACTACGCGTAGGTCATACGGAGGTGGTGAACTTTTTATTGCCTATGATTCTAATTCACTCTCTAAGACATTGGCCACAGAGTCATATGTGTGGGCGGATTTCTATTGCCTATAGCACTCGAACCATCCGCCATGTCATGGTGTAGCCAAGGGCGCAGTGGTGAATTCTTCTATCGGGCTTTCATGTGATTCTAATTCATTCCTATATTACTATGCCAGAAGTTATATGTATTTTCAGTGGCCGCATTGGTGATGGTCTTGCGAAAGAGAAAGGTGAAAGCATTGAAAACCACTTCTAATGTGAAGATTAGAAAGAAACAGTTGCATGGAGTGGTAAATGACGTTCTCTCTTCATGGTGTTTTGTTTTGGGAGAAGTAAAAGGTGGGTTTTTCCCTGGTCTTCTTGAGTGTGTATATGTAAGAGAGAGGGCTGCTTTTATAGCATGCAAGGAGGAGGATACTGCCGTTAGTTGGGTTTTATTTAGAGGTATGAATAAAATTGGCCAAGAATCCGGGAAGAGTATTCATGTAATGATTGTTTCTGTTTATGCTTAGCACAATTTTAGTAATTCATAGTTGTAATTGATTATAGATGTGATATGCTTTCCAATAAATCGAATCAAGTCTTAATTGCATGGTACAATTAGTTTTTTCGAAGTAATAATTATCATTATTCATACCGAACTAATCTAATTAATTTAATATTCTCTACATTCCTTAAAAAACGCCAATTTTTCTCTTTTTAATAATCAAATTTAATGAACTTTAATATCTTAATTGACACACACAATCGTATTACTTAATCAAAATTAATATACTGAATCCCTAATATCTATGCTCTAATATATACTCAATATATACAAAATGTTGAATAAATTTGATTTCATTTTTATGTAATCTTAAACTACCTCTTTCTTATAATATATACGGAGTATCCGCATAAAACTAAGTCTGTTTGTTCCAATTGTTCGTATTTTGCACGGAATCCTATGCATATTTTATCGTTCAATGTTTGCATACCAAAAAAAAAAGTTGAAATTCTCGATTCAATGATCCTACACCATCTATACCTCAATTATACATGTGAGAGCAACCTATACTCGCCTCAACCTGGCCGCGACCTCGAGTTTTCCCTTTAAAACCACTCAAATCCTTTTACCGCTTGAGCTTCATTTAATTCAAACTGCTTGCCGCATACTCGCATTAGATGTCTCCTTATGGTATTCCGAAGTTTCCCTTCATTTTGAATGCCAATAAGTAACATTCTTTCAGTTATTAAAAAATGTAATAATTGATATCAAAACAAATTTAATGGTATATATCTAATCCTCCTTCCGTATCAATATAATTAATCATTTAGCCTAAAAATACTTTATTAAGCTAATTATTAATTTTTCTATTTCCTAGAAGAGAGAAAATTATTAACCAATGAAAATATTAAGAACAATAGGAGCATAAAAACAACGACGTTAGATTTTGTTAATTTCAACGCAAAAAGTCAATCGACAGCAAATAATCACTTTTACTCTAAATAATCAACTAGTTTGATACAAGGCATCAATCCTAAATAATCACTTATATTGATACGGAGGGTGTTAGAAATCAATAGTTATTAATTTCAATTATTATGTCCAATGCGACAATTATTGTAACAATTCATTTACTAGTTTAGTTAACGAGATCAAATAAATGTAACATTCAATAATAGTAATTGCAATTACTAGCTGGTTCTCATGATAATACCCGATTTATTTAGATTGCGAAATCTTCATGCATAATCGTTTATAATAATAATAATGGTCAATTATTATATTATTATACGAATGCTATTATCTAAGCCTGTGGCTGTCACACACACAATATTAAAATGACTGAAGTTATATCTCACGTGATGGAAATAAAAAACCGCATATGCTAAATCAGAAATTGATCAGAATGAATCTAGATTCTCGATTGCATAATTACACTACACGCTGCACATATATCGACGAGCTCCAACTAATCGAATTTGTTAGTCCGATTAATTGGATTTGTTGGACGAGCTCGCTTTAATTAAGCCATAAGATTACCTCAAACGTAGCCGTTGACTTAACGGTGTTTCTCAACTCATTAACCCGACGGACTAAGGCTTTAGGTTTAATAAATATGGTGCTCCATTTATAAAAGGTTTTTCATGAAAATTTCATTAGAGATGATTTGATTGGACAATTTTGCCGCATAATCTATACATACGCCTATGGTCTCCTAGAAGCTTCCTTCATTTCGAATGCCAATAAGTAACATTCTTTGGGTTATTAAAAAATTTAACAATTGATATCAGAACAAATTTAATTATATATATCTAATACTCCTTCGTATCAATATAAGTAAGCGTTTAGCCTAAAGTATTTTATTAAGCTAATTATTAATTTTACTATTTTTTAGAAGACAGAAAATTATTAACCAATGAAAATATTAAGAATAATAGGAGACAATACAATGATGTTAGAGATTTTATTAAATTTCAATGCAAAAAAGTTGAATTGATAAAGTAAATAATCACTTTTTACTCTAAATAATCAATTATTTTGATGCAAGGCTTCAATCCTAAATAATCACTTATAGTAATAGGGAGAATGCTGGAAATTAATAATTATTGAATTCAATTATTATGTCCATCGCTACAATTATTGTAAATAATAAGTGCACATTATCTATATCTACGGTGTTTCGACCAAATTAATTTAATAGCAAATTTCGCAGACAACATGTTTCATCTAGGGCCGTAGAACGAGCCGAATAAAGACCGAAATCCTCCTTGTTTGAGTTCGCTCGCCATATTTCCACACGTAAGATTCGTCAAGCTACCTCGGCCGAATATCAAGTTTTGATATTCGCCCAAGTTCGACGCCAATTATTACAAAAATATTCGGCTCGACCTTCAAACGGCTCCCGAAAAAGCTCGAATCCGAAATACAATTTAATAAAAAATGTACCGTATTCCTTAAATCGCATAATAAATTTATTATTAGCTTTATTTAAATTCATTATTCGTAAAATTGAACTAAAAAAAGAATGTTGAACAAATTGAATTAAAAATACAATTGAAATCCTAATTACAATTACATACCTAATTAAAAAAAACAATTGAATACTTAATTAAAATAAAAAGTTGAATATCTAATTCAAATACTCAACCAGAATAAAAATGAACATCTAACACTACTCCGATCAGAATAATTTAATCAATCTTATTTTACAATTAAAATACCTAATTGAATAATTGAACATGCACACCATTAGATCTTCACCCTGCTTGAATTGTTCTTTTTAAACTCAAACATACTTTAAATTACTTTCACCTCTCAGCTGGGTTTTTTCGAGGAAATTCTGTAAGAAATAAGTTTAAAATAATATTGGGAGATTGAGGGACGTTGTTACCGGGTTGTGAAGTGGAATCGCCGCTTAATTTTGTCAGATGGGGATAAGCGTGACAATTTATCGCTGCTATGAACTTGGGGGGCAGTGTTGATTTATGACTTCACGAAGTTAAGAGTTACGCGAGGGTTACCGAAAAATGGTAGCTATAACTTATAACGGTTATGGCTTACAGACATTTGGGTCAAATGGGTAATTATATTGATTAATTACTTAAAAGGCCAAGCAGAAACATATTAATATCGACTCATGTTTAAACGTCAGATACTCACAAAGTAAGCTTAAATTGGGCTTAAACGATATTTTGAATTGACGGGCTTACGGCCCAACGTCATGTAAGCTTATCGAAATTGAAATTTTTCCAAACTGTCACACCGAGCCGAAGTAAACCGTTTTAATCGAGCCGAATACTCGCTTAAGTTTCAGTCTCCGCTTGATTTCCCCAGCCGAGACTCGAAATGTAATTATTTCGAACTCAATACTAACCGAATCGAAATTTTCACAGCTTCATTTACAAAATTCTAGTTTCCATCCAATAAAAAAGAGTTGCAAAACGAAGGAGTTTAATACGGAGTATTAAATTATATGCTCTGATTCTTAGTTTTTGAGTTGAACGACTTGATTAACATAATAAAAGTTGAATCATCAGTTCTTGTAATTTTAAGAATTTTAATATTCGTTCCAACTAATATAAATTGAGATTTTTTATTTTCGTTCCGAGACTTTATCACAAATTTTCATACTTATTCTAAATAAATATTATGCCCTCAATGACACAAAATGAAAAAATCGAATTATACTCAACTAATATTGATTCGTCCATTATAGTTTTACAACTTCAGGCTTCAATATTTAATAATCGCATATTTAATGATCGTTTAAACTTTCTACGTCGATTAAATCGTCTACAGAGTTGAAATATTAAGCTAACATATCCCATATAAATTCTAACCATTTCTAATAAAACCTACACGTTAGATATTTCAAACTCAATAGATTATTTGTATATATATTATGAAAATAAAATTAGTCAACAAGTCATTGAAAATATAAAATGACAATAAATTAAAACAATATCATTAATCGATTGTTAATTTAAAAGAAAAATAATAGTAAAAATTATATCAAGAAATGTAAAAAGTGCACCCGTAGCCTCATACCAAGAAGACTTCTGCCCGAGCCTAATTCAAGAGTGCCTCCTTAATGCTCGATTTTATATGAAAGATATTATACATACTTTCATTTCACAAGCACTCCACTATATTATAGCTAGCTGGCTTTCTCGCCTGGCCTGGGATTCTCCTTTCAGAGCCGCTGCCAGCCTTTCCAAATACCCACTCCTCGTAGGATTTTGCTACGTGGTCTCGCATTCAGCGGCATGTTTCGGCTCATGCAAAGAACTTCTCGATAAGCATAAACTATTTTTGTAGCTTGTGCGCTCATTTTTAAATTTTAAAATTTAATTATTGTCTGATATCGTATATAATTTGTAACTTCTATAGTTAGAAAAAATGTAAAAGTGCTATTTATTTACATTTTTTACATTTTTAATGTAATTTTTGACTATTTTTTATCTTCAAATTAACAACCAACTAATGATATTATTTCAATTGATTGTCATTTTATACTTTTCAATACACCTTTCACTACTTTTATTTCATAATCTATATACGTGAAATCTGCCAAAACGACAATTAAAAATCTATGAATTTTAGCTATGTTCCGCTCACAAACTCCGAATAACAGCTTATCTAACATATGCTGCGTGCCAGCTTAAAATGCAAATAACTTTATCAGTACTCTAATCTCAATTACTCACCCACAATTGTTTCGTACCGGCTATTCACAAACGAGTCAAACTCTGAGTCAAATACACTTGAAACCAACTTGTTACAACCCTGCAAAAAAAAGCAACAAGTACTAAAATTGAAGTAACAAAGTACTCTAGACAGAGCTAGAGTCACATCGAAACTGTATTAAAAAGGGAGATGAAATGACTATTTTACTCCCCTATTTATAAGTATAATATTTGATGAAATTTTATTTAGGACAAAATAATCATTTCAATATGTTTAACACTGTTTAGGGGCAAAGTACACCACTTTACTACAAAAAAATCTACTTCATTTTTAAACCCCAAAAAAACCCAATTTCATGATTCCATTTACATAATCAACTTTTATTCAGATCCATAAAAATAAAAAATGAAAGTTTCACTTTATTATTTCACTTTCTTAGCTTTTTTGCTCATTTTTCTTCACATTCATATCAATGCTGCACCTTCTGGTCCTTTGGTTAATTAATACTTTTAATTTCCTTTAATTTTTTATGCTAATTGATTTTTAAGTAAAAGCTTATAAGTATGTCATTTTTATATTTTCAATTAAAATTGCAATTTTATTATAATCTTTGATTAAATTAGTTGATTTTGTTATTTGTTTGTTAATGCTGTGTCCTTTGCTAAGATTTGCCTCTATAATCAAAATGGACGGAAAGCAATCTCCCAAAATGCCCCTCTCTCAGGTATGTTGATGGTCAAAAATTAATTCCAGCCTGTAGCTTCAAATTGACATGTAAAATTGAGTATAATTAAAAAATGCCTCATTAAGAGTTTAGAGTAAAGTCCGTTGAAAATAATAGCGTTTGATATATTTTTCTTCAAATATCCTACAAATTGCAACAAATATAAAAATACTGGAGTTTAAAATTAAAAAATTAGACCATGAATATTTAGAACTGGACAATCTTTTTGGGGTGGAGGGAGTATTTATATATAGAATGAATGGATTTTTAGGTTTTTTTTGTCTTATATATTTGAAATTGTAATTTGAATGTGTATTTGCTTTTCTGTATATGTAAGAAGATGGGAATGTGGTTCAGTTTGAGGAAGGATATGTAGTGGAGACTGTAGTGGAAGGGAATGATCTTGGTTTTGTGCCGCATTCTATTCGTGTATCACAAGATGGGGAACTCTTTGCTGTGGATGCTGAGAATAGCAACGTTGTTCGGATTACTCCCCCTCTGTCTCAATATAAGCTTTTCACTGCTATCGTTAAGCATTTAAATTATTAGATTTGCTAAGTACGAGAGATTCTGTTGTGTTTAAATTACAGTATTATTGGTCATCGTGATGTTGGAAGCATCTTGATACTTTCTGATTATCTGTGAGGTGCCAATGTACTGATCTGCAGTAGAAAAATGAAAAAGCTAGTAAATGGTTCGTACGTTATTGATTAGAAATGTTTGTGGTCCTAAAGAAAGAAAATATTAGATATTCTCCGACTCTAATATATAAATTTTAATAAATTAAAATTACCATTACACTACCTATGACTTATTTATCGTGAAGCAAAGTGTATAGTGCTCTCAGACTTCACTGGGTCAATTCGAAATAGTCTCCCCGTTATCACAGGTAAGGTTAAGTGCATTATCCGACCTTGGGTCAATTCGAAATACCTTCTTGTTATTACACGGCAGTGTCAAGGTACTATCCGACACCCTCTCTACGCCCGCTAGGCGTAGCCCTTCATAGGTACTTGGAAAGTTGATGTTGAAGTTGACGCTAAAGAAAGAAAGTGAAAAGCATCTCGAAGCACATGTAAATAATGATGAACGCTCTTTTACCCCTTTTGAGAACTGAATAATGATTTCCATTTAATTCAATAAATTTTTATTCATTTCATCACTTGTGAAGCTGATTTGATTGAGTATTAGTTTATTTAAGATTCATAAAATAAAGGTGTAATAAATGTCAGTTTCTTAAAAAAAGTATTTGGGATTCAACGTCACTTGGACTTACGTTTCCATGTAATCTAATTTAGTTTCCGAAAGTGATTGCAGGTGTAACAACAATTGCTGGAGGAAAATCAAATATTCCGGGATACAGAGACGGACCTAGTGATAATGCAAAATTCTCTAGTGATTTTGATGTGATTTATCTTCGCCCTACCTGTTCGTTGTTAGTTGTTGATAGGGGAAATGCAGCACTTAGGCAAATATCTCTTAACGACGAGGACTGTCACTATGAGTCTAATTCCATTTCAAGTGCAGGTTTGGATTCTTAGACAATCATTTATAGCTTTCTTATACCAGATAAATTATTCCTTAACATACATATTGAATTGTGGTCCATATTATTTTCTCTTACAATATTATTTTCATATGTATATCTTCTGTCAAATATTTTGAAGGAAAATGCACTATTTATTTTGTCTCATGTGTTCTTTCACCATTCAGTTATATCCTTGCAAAGTAGTTTAGTCTTTCTCAGTGTCTCCAGTTCGTATAAAATTAATTCCAAGTACTACAGATTTGTGTAGAGGTGTTTGTTCTTATAATCAGGCATGTGTTGCAGATATTTTAATGGTAGTTGGTGCTATCTTGGTGGGATATGCTACTGGCATGCTTCAGCAGGGGTTTGGGTCATCATACATTTCTAGATTGGTATTGATTCCTAAACCAAAACATTTTGAGATCAATAATGACTTACTCTGTCTCTTCCATGTTATTTCACATCGAAAAAGAGAAATAGGCTAATGTTCTTTATTGACTCTTTGATGTATAGTTTTCATAGTTTATCTAACTGAATAGAATGTGAATTCTAAGTGATAATTCTCACGATTCGATAACTAATAAGATTCAGTAAGGAACATGGAAGAAATAATTTGTACTGGAAATATATTACGTAGTATATCAACAGAGTTTTGATTCTCAGAATAGTTCAATGTATTACAACCATTGATAAGTGTGATAAGAAACCAAAGCAGAATACAGTTGTATCTTATCAAATAACTATTATATATTGAATGAATGACTCATAATAAAAATTTAATGGGTCTGACTCCTCCTTAGCAACTTCTTTTGACAACCTCATAGGAGTCTTAACACTCTGAATCTTCCTTTAGAATAATGTATAGTCTTAGAGATAGCTTCTCCTCCATCTTCTATTCCTAGTCTACGTCCTTCAATCTTATTTATATTTCAGTAACATTGTATAAATTTGGTCTCCTCGAGTCTTTAAATGTCCATGATCATGTTACTTGCAAGAATGTTGTTACGTGTATTATCATAAAACATACTAACTAAATCTCAACTTGATATAGGCACAGCAAGACTATGTAGAAGCAGAACAAAATGAAAAGGCAAGAGTAAAGAAGAAACATCTTCATGTCACCGAAGCTGTGAAAGAGGAGCCTGAAGCTGGATGGCCATCCTTTGGGCAGCTCCTATTAGATCTGTCAAAGTTTGCACTAGAATCTTTCGGAAATATCTTAAAATCGTCGATCCCATTCCAATCCAAGCTCAAACGATCAAAACATGGGCTTACACCATTGAAGGATTCTCTCATAATGCCTGAAGATCAAACTGAACCCCCAATAGTTCAAAAGCAGAGAGCTCCTGTTCCCCTATCTGAGACTAGACAGCATACACCAAGCGTCACTGAAAAAATACCTGAAGTGAAGCCTCATAAATTAAGATCTTCAAGTATGAGGGATCCCTCGTTGTCAACCAAACACAGATCTTCAAGGCGGCAAGAATATGCAGAGTACTATGGATCAGCCGAGACGTCTCCATATGTGCAGGTCAGGACAAAGACCCAGAAAGAAAGATCAAAGCATCGCCAACGCGACAGAAGTGGAGAAGTGAAGTCAGGTTCTAGTGGCGTGGAGCCAAAACTGGCAGAAATGAAGCCAGTCAACTACGTTGATCCCCCAAGATATGACCCTTATAATATCAGAAATAAATCCGGGGAGGCATTCCGTTTTTAGTTGTTCGTAGCTAGTGACTTGTATCAAATTTTATGGTCTGATGCAAACAGACCCCTGGAATGTGTTAGATTTTGGATATTAAGCTATCCTGAATTTGGTATCACTTCAGGTTCCTGATATGTTGTGTTGCTTGGTATGTTCTTGACATGAACAGGTTGATGCTTAGCAACCAAAATGTTGTAATTATAGCTTGAAAGTGTATGAAAACTTTCATTGCAATCATGAATGTGATCGTTTCTATTCGCCACTGGTTCAACTAGCACCAGGCTTTGAAAAGTGGTGTATTACACACCAAATTCATTGCTTAGCTAAACATGCTATAGATAAGATATTGGGAAAGTTTTATACATATATACTGTGATATCAAGAGTTTTCTAGCTCCCAAGTCCTAACAGATTACTTCAATTAACTTCAAGATAATACTTGGAAAACTAAGGCAAACTGCACAAAAGCTTTTGACCATAGTACAACTGTAAAAGCCGAACCGAGCATTATGGAACATGTAAGATGATTGGTCACTGGATTAATAGTTCCAACGGGACAGTCAATGGCATGGGATTATTTGTGTCATTCATGACACATGAACACAGCCATGCCAGTTGATGTTTAATAAGTGGAGAGTATAGTCCAATGCTGTGTTTATCATTTAAATTTAATATCTCCGTTCAATTTGGAATAAAATTGTATCCGCATAGTCACTATCTGAGATTAAATCATAACTTTTGAACTATCAGAGACCAAAATACAACTTAATTCTACTTTTGGAATCAAATTAATAATGAGCTCGGAATTGACATACCAAATGCTCCATGGTCAATTGGTTGAACTAGTAGATAAATTCAGTAGGAATGAACAAGCTGAAATACTTATAAAACTATTCTTTTTTTGAGTTTCCATCAAATAAAATAATTATATTCTCATAATTCTAAGGTATTCAAAGTATTGCTCACTGTTTAGTGTCTTGCTTGTTGATCAGAAATCTTTCAAGGGTATGTACCTTCACATGGACATACAGTATTCGAAATAAAATATATTATCGTTCATCAATTTTATTAACAACCACCCTTCAAATTTCTTCTGTTCAATGATCTAGTAGGCCCAGTCAAGTTTTGGAACTTTACTTTTGATCAGCTATATATAGAAGCATAAACATAAACAGTTAGAAACTGTATCCAAGAAACACTTGCATATTATTGCAACTATCGTTTTCAACTTCTCATAACAAAACAAATAAATAAATGTATTGGTACTTACCAATCAATGGTCAACGGTTGGTAGCAACAATAGAAGAAAACAAAAGATTTATCCAGGTTTCCTGCATGTGAAGCTCTGACCCGTTTGTAAGATAAGAAAGCAAAGAATATATACCCTGCAAACAAGAGGGTAGATGACCCTTATCTACACACACAGTGCAAGAACTAGGGGCTTACGAAGACAATAGCCCCCTAAAATTTCAAAAAATAATTTTTTTTGTATTAAATAAATTTATATATTTATATGTTTATTTACAAGAAACTAACAATTCTAAATTTTAATATTTTCTTTTATTTGTTTATGTTACTGGATTACAGATATTCTTATATAAAATTATGATTAAATCAGCTGATGCAAATGAATATTTTTCTAAATGAGACCAAAAGATGAAATAGATAGTGATGACAAATCGGGACCATGTTTAAAATAAGCTTAACTTGCCTAGAGTACCAATTTACATTTTTTTGTGAAACTGACCCCCAAAAATATAAAAAAGGTCACAGAGGTACATGAGTCTACTCCATCCCGAAATGATAATGGTAAGTTTTTACTTTTTTGATAGTTTAAATTTCAAATTTTTAGACTTTGCTATTTATATATGTTAATGATATGATGGCAATGATATATTGAAGGCCAAAACCAGTCACGTATCAATTGAGTTAATTGATACATGGAGCGACAATCCTCCCTCAATCTTGACATGTAATAATTGGGCTTTTCTTGGTCATTTTGTCTTATTTTTCGTTTAGAGACTAGGAATATCTTGGCTTTTAAAGATTTTCGATGAATACTATAATGGTTCTAGAACCAAGTGCAAAAACTTCAGATGGAATGGGACAGTGGACTTCATTTTTTGTTGTTAAGCGATGAGATCAGTTATTGCCATCTAGGCAACTCTCTCCTATAGATATTGGTTCAATTAAGTACCCCCTGCTGTTATATTTTTTGCCTCAATTTCAAGAATGGGTCTCAATTTCAATAATACTTCTATTCTCTCCATATGCTTCGGCCAGAGTTGTAGAGCACACCTTCATCGACGTAGATTTCTAAATGTAGTCGGGAAAGAACAATATACAAGCTTGCAATTCCCTTCATCAAGAAAAAATGGCGAGCCAGGTAAGTAAGAGAACAAATTTAATTTATCTAACTTCCATTACTTTGTTATTTTGAAATACATTTGGTTCTCTTTAATTTTAGTATCACATATTCATAGTTGCAATAATTTTCATTTCAACGGACCATTACTACTACAACTGTTTATGAATAAGGACTAATTGCAATCTTATTAATATACATACGGAGTATTATCGAGAATTATAATCCAGCCGGAAGATGATATTTACTAATTGCAAACTTTGTTTTGAAAATTACATTTATATCGAGTTAATTATTATTATTAATAGCAATTAAGATGAATGAGTGTACCGATGCGTTTTGATTACTTTAAGTGGTATTGAAAATTTGAAGTGCCGATGTATTATGGCGTGTTCACGGTGTGAAATTACCAAAGTGGCAAAATGTGCGCTCTGATACCTCTAACTTTTGGATGTTGAAACTAGGGGCTGATGTGCGATTTATCGTTTTCGAATCTGCAAATAACGTTGTATTAGCGTTGGGAGCCCAATCTACAATAGTCCATTTTTTTGAATTAAATTGCACTATGATCCTGGATACTCTATTAGCAATTATCTCTCTATATGCCTGTGTTGCATTATTTTCTTCAATGAAGAAAATATTACACATAAGCATTTTCTAAATTTTGTGCAAAGCAACATTTCCAGCTAAAGGTAACTCCTTGAAAACACCTCTGCCTTCGAATCATTAGTGCCTTGCCAGTCAAGTATATTTTAAAGATAGCCAATGCAACCATAACATGATTTTGGTACTAGATGCCTCTTATACAAACCCTTATTTAACAGACGTGTTAGTCATATCTCCTGGCCAAACCATTGATGTTCTTCTAATTGCAAATCAACTCTCCCAGGAACTTACTATATTACAACTAGTGTTTTTGTCAATTCGGATGTGGTATTAAACCCTACTCCAGGAAGTGCAATTATTTTTTATGAAGATGCACCAAATGGTGTCCCAAAATTGCCAGTTATTCCTGACCATCATGATAATGAGTTGTTTTATAATGCCCTTGGTAGAGATATTGAGGGAATCGTTGCAGGGCGTTTGGGGAGCCAATTCCTCTTCATGTTGATGAAATACTTTAACGCTATTGGATTAGGATTTCAACCGTACAATAACATAAGTTGTGTTCTAGGGCTTGATGGAGTTTATACGGTTGACTTTCAAACAAACCACCTCTAATGTTTGACTTCACAAATGAAATTTATAGATATGATTCCTCATTGATAATGACGAAAAGGCGACAGTATAGCCGACGATTGAAATTGTTTTCCAATGTACTGGTTTCATTGCACCAGAAAATCATCCAATGCATATACATGGATACAATTTTCATGTGCTAGGCCAAGGGTTTGGCAATTATGATTAAGCTCAATTTTTGTGAATCCAACAGATTCAGAACATTGAGTGTGCCACGTAATGGATGGGTTGTTATTAGATTTCGAGCTGATAATCCAGGTACGTATGCAATTTTTTATACATTTGACATTATATGTATTTATGCAATATTGTTTACATTGTCAAATACAAAAGGGAAACTCAATTATATATACATGTAGTGAGACATTAATTAATGGGATCATCTCTCAAATTTTTCCTTTTATGTGTATTAGTATTACCTTATTTTGAGTATTACTATCACTAATTACTAATTACTAACATATATAAAAGTTTGAATAATAATTGTGTGTTTAATTTTCTTTCTTTTTAAATATTATTAATTCTAAGTCTGTTAAAAATCACAAAAGTTAGATAAAAATATTATAGATTTTAATTAATATAATTCCAAGTACTTGGTAGCTGTGAGTTAATAGGAATAAACTACTATTAAGTATTAAGTAATGATGCATCTTGTTATACGCATGAGTTATGACTATATTATAAGAACGATCACATTGTCTACATAATGTCGAACCGGAGAATACGATCTTGATTAAATGCGAAAGTGAGGAGCTTGATTAACTTTACGTAAAGTTTATAAAAGTATTTAATTTTTATTTCAACCATTTTCCTATATAAATAAAAATAATTTCAGCCATATTTAATTAGTACACGATTCAATAAGAATATCAATTTTATAGCGTAATACAAGGGAATGATTAGTACATAAACTAAAAAAAAATTAAAGTATAATCATAAAATTAATTAATTGAACATTTGTTAAATTCACTTGGTTTGTGGTGAAGTGAAATATGTAAATAATAAGAAAATATAAACATGTCCTTAAATATGAAAAAGATTTGTAATATCATACGTCTTGTTTGAGATAATCGTTAAATCGTTGAAAACAGCATATATTTTCACATAATTGTATCTGCGTCATTTTGCAATTAAGCTTTTGTTTATTTATTATCTCGTCGTGTTTAATGATTGATTCACGAGGAATGAAGTGTCATATAAATATATATATGCTCGTTATTATATATTATTAATTTATTTTTACCATTGATGTAGTTTTACCGTCATAATATCGTTTTAATCTTTAATAATGAGTGAAAGGTGTTAGTTAAATAACAATATATATTTTATGTAAATATGTTCATTACATTATAATAGGTGTTTAAATAATCATATATGATTTTTTTAGCCAAATTATTATTATTATTATTATTATTATTTATAATTATGTAAGAACTATTGTTGTTGCTATAATAGATATTAGTTAAATAATAGTATATTTTGTGTAGAATTATTATTATTTAATTACTTTCTGAGATATGAGCTTTTATATATTGAGATCTCATACAAAAAAATTTAAATTATCTTTTAAATGTCTGGAATTTGCTTAGACGTAAAGTCAAATAATTCGATTATACTATGATGATCGATTAAATCGATATATTTAAGTGTCTTCGTATTAATTGTTAAAGTAATATTTGGCCTTATCTACTCTATAGGACATACCGGTTTGGTATATAATATCTATACATATGACGTCAGTATATTATTATAATTTATTTATATTATATTTGAGAATGCGTGCTCAAGTATCGCCCAGTAAAAATATTAATTAGAAAAAAATTGAAGGAGTGAACAAGAATTTTTATCACAGGTTTTAAAATAATTTCGAATTAAGCATAAAAAATGTATCGAAATGTTAATAAATCGGTGCGTATGCGTCGCGTATTTCTTAGTATCTTAAAATAAGCCTCGGTTTAAATTGATAATTTCGGGTCATATAATATGAGATTAAAAGATGCCATGCCAATTTTCATATTGCATTATTGAGTCAAAATCCAAATATATGTATCAAACTAACCCCAATTTATGTATATTTCCATAATCAGTAATTTGTTTAAATTATGCAGTACTTTTCAGGTGTGGTTCATGTTTAATAATGAAGGGCATCATATTGTAGGACTTGCAAGGTGCATTTATTGTTGAAATGGACCTGTTCAAGTACTTTGCCACCTCCACCTGATCTTCCAAATGTCAGCTCATATAAACAAATAGCATCTTCGTTTGGTAAAATTTAATTTTCTTCAATTGATTGTTTAATTTGTCTCGTGGTGGAGCGAAAAAGGTTCGAGATACTCGTTTTATGAATAGCGTTAATTATCTTATATTTCTGCGAGCCTTTTAATGTATGATAAATGATATTTTTTATGATTAGTAGAGGTTATTTTGTGTATTAGTTTTAATTTGGTTTTTATTGAACTAATCCATAATAAATGAGTAGAGGTATTTTATTGCTCTGTGTGTATTAGTTAGTTTGGTTTTATTGAACAATCATAATATTATAAATAATTATTGTATAGAAAGTTTAAGAAAAATGAAATACTAATTGAAGTAATTGAGGTGGTTCATGTTTTTTGCCCACTGAACAGGACAAATATATACGCAGTTTATTAGCCACATAAATAATGGCTCAGATTACAATTTTAGCAAAGTGGGCCCCCACAACTAGATGTCCAAGATGAAAAGATCGACTCTCAAACGCTTATTTTAAAGGCCATGTGTTTTTAGTATATTATTTAAGCTGTTGTTAAAGCTGAATTAAATGTGTATTTAAATTTAATTAATTTATCTTTAATTTATTAAATTTATTTTTAATGAATTATTTTAAATGTGAGGGTGGAGTGCTTTATCAAATCTTATGAAATTAAGTTAAAAATTAAAACATTTTTCGCCAATTAAATAATTTGATTACTCTCCTCTTTACCGTTAATACTGCAAAATAAAAGCAGAAACCTTCTCGCTTTCTTACGGCTTCTGTAGCCCGTTTATCGTATTGTAATTTTTGTCACAGCTTTCTACATTCGATTTATAATCTGGGGATGTGTTATTTTTCGATTTAATTAACATATTTATTAAATATATTGTTATTGTTATGAAGAGTGATTATTATTTTGTATGCGTTGTTTAATTAATTACATTTTGATTTAATTCTTTGTATTTTATTCAATGTATTGTCTTGTATTGTTAATACTCGGTTATTATTAATTAGTAGAGGCAAAGTGGTTGGCTTTTCAGTATGTATTTTTTTGAGTGGCTATTTGTCATATGTGCGTTGTGTGTATGTGAGTAGAGATGAAACGTTGATTGAGGATTCGATTTGATGTATATGTTGTGGTTATATTGGGTGACTTAATTTAAGTAAATTAGATAAATAAGTTTGTTAGTTAACTTTAATCGGTATGAGGCTTTGACAGGTAATTCACAGTTGTGTATGGCAATAAGCTACTTTCTTTGTTTTGTTTCTCATGAGATGGAGGGGAGTATGATCTGATCTTAAGCTTTGATTCTTCGATGAATGTTGATGGTGTGTGTTGACCTCGAAGATAACCATCATGAAGAAGAAGCTTTGATACAGAGCATGCGAAATTGAAATGTCGTTGGGCGTCTTTTGGAGTTATGCATCGATTTTGATTACCAGTGATCTCTTAATGCGCATAGATTTCGACACAAAAATATCGTAATAAGCTTGTCTGGTATCACGTAATTTTATTCGTAGAGAGTAGACCGTCTGATTATTTCTTTATTGAAGCAGTTTGATGATGATGGCAGCGTGAGGTCGAGGCAATAATGGAGACTGCTTGGTGATCAGCGTCAGGTTTAATACAAGGCGTGCGAGATCAAATATATATGATTAATACGGGATCGAATCGGCTACTTAGGTTTATCTTGAAGTTTAATTCTGGGATGAAATTTGGAATGCGTAATTTTTAACAGTAGGATATACCAGATTATGGGTTCGAATGTGAGACGAGTGGTTATTTTAACATGAATTGAAGAATTTGTGTATTATCGATTTCGAATGTATCTTTGATCGATTTATTGAATTTTATATCTTTTTTAATAAATTTTAAATATTTATTTAATGATATTTAGAATTTTATTTATATTTTAATATTTATTTAATCAAATTATTATATTTATACTAATAGTATAATCTAATTAATAAGATTTATTATTTAATTATCTATTATATTATTATTTATTTAATATATGATTAGTATATAAGTAAATGAAGGAAACTAAGGTAAGAGCGAAATCGTCAGCAATTTCCGATTTAAATTAACTTTTAGCACTACAAAAGCATTATCGAACACGCAGAAACATTACTTCGGTATTAGGATTGATGTAATTGATTGATGAGTGGGTTTCGATTGGTTTTTGGGTTTTTGATTTAAACAAGCATTAAAAGCTGATACCCAATCTCAAAAACCTTCTACACTACCAGCATGTAATCAGAAATAACAATCATAAATTCACAAAAGCATGCGCATTTTTTAAATAAGGGCCTTTGTGATGTACATTTAGTTCGCGTCTGATACAGCTTCAGTAATATATTATCTCTGCATGTAATTTTTTAATATTAACTATTAATAGTAGTAATAATTATGACATTGTTTAATCTGAAGCCAACAAATAACGAAGAGTATTATTTTAATAGTTAAAAAGTAATTTGCCTTCGCCACCTCATCAATAATATGTTATTAAACTTTCAGACACCAAACCCTCTCTCTCTCCTCCCATGTTCAATTGAACCACAGGAACAAAATACCAAATTGGAATCCTATTGTTCCAAAATACGAGAAATTTTGAAGAATAATATTTTGATAAATTTATCATTTTTGTAGCATTCTTTTTAAAATTTTTCATTAAATGTATGACCTTACATGAAAAGATAAAAATCTTTGTTCTATAAACTTTCTTTATATAGATTTAAAAAGCTGCAAAAGCTTATAGAATCCTTTACCATGATACCGCCGTGTTTCCTGACCCCTCTTGATTGTAGCTTACTTGTGCACTCTGGCCGGCTTGACCCAGCCCCGACTCGGCCCTGCACGCAACCACTGCGCCCCATGAGTTTTGGAATCTCCGTAGCCTTTCGTTCCGGGATCACGCCCCCACACTTTGAGAAATCCAGAGCCACTCCACACACGCCGGAACCACCACAAATCTGACCACCTGGCACCTCCTTTTTGAGTGGGGTGGGTATGGGATTCTTATTTTAGTAGGGATGCGGAGACAAGGTTGCAGTGAGATTGGGGGTGGGGTTTCGTTGGGGGGGACGGCGTTTGTGATGATTATGGTGAAACATTTGGTGTTGGTAGGAATACATAAACACCCAGCTAAGCATGAAATCTTTGGTGAAATTTATGTTTGGTGGAGGGGATGGGTGATGATGAGTGAAGTGGTTTTTAGTTGGAGGCTGTTTTGGGATAAAAAAGTAGGTGGGGAGGTTGTTTCTGAGGTGGGTATTCATTTGGTAATTTTTTTTTGTTAGTGGTGGTGATGGGGTCAGCGATAGTGGAGGTGGTGGGGTGGTGTTGTTCGTTGTGTGGTAGAGGCCGGTGGTGGTGCAGGGGTTGTGGGGGGGGCCGATTAGGTGAGGGTAGAGGCGATGGTGGTGGTGGGAGAGTGTGGTGGGTGGTGTGCAGAGTGCGGTAAAGGTAGGTGGGGTGGAGGTGGAGACGGTGGGGTGGGGTGGTGTGAGGGATGGTGGGATATATATGAGGGAGGGGGATGGTGGAAGTGGGTGGTGGTGTGGGGAGTGGGAGTAGTGGGTGGTGGTGGTGATTTGGAAAAGAAAGAGAGTTGGGAGGTGAAAGGGGAGGGGGTGTTGTGTGTGCTTTTAAGCAGGAGTTGTCTTGTTCATTTCAAAAAAATTCGTAGGAGGTTTGTCTTGAATTTAATTTCCCAGAAAATTTGGAAGGTCTTGAAATTGATAAAAGTATTTACTTGGTGATGATTTTCAAAATTTCCCAAATGCCTTCATTGCACTTGATCTAAGGCCATGTTAATTGTTAAGTGTCCGTCTCGAAATTTTTAAATATTGAAATCTAATTTTGATTATTAAGTAAATATATAGTGATTGTTATTAAGCAAGGCAAAAAAGTAATTCAACACGAAATTTTAAAAAACGACGATTAGATCTAATATATACTTAAAATAAAAGACGATTCATATATTTTTTTAATAACATATATGCATCATATTTTAATCATTGATAAGAATTAACTTACTATATGTCAACCTTTCATTTGTTACATCTATCTCTATATTTACTGCTTTGAAATAGAAGAAACGTGAAAGAGTCGATGAGAATGAAATGCTTTGCAATGAGTTGACATATTGTCAATTGTTGTTAGTTGTTACCAATCAATTATTATAGTATAATCAATTACAAATCAGTCAAAACAAACTATAAACCTAAATAAAATTTATTATTATCAAGATTGTCGTAATGGAAACAGGTTAAAACAATAAAACTATAGTGCTCTATTCGTAATGAAGAATAATTCAAAATTGAAGCACCTCCATATATTGGAGTAAGTAAAAATGTGATCACAATTCACAACCTATCTGTCACTCACGAGGATGAGACCTACATCGCCATCCAACATTTCACTTTTCCTTACTGTCACTTTCTTGCATGAGCCTCGTTTTCTTATTTATTCCCAAATGGAATAGTAATTACGGTTTTAATTAAATAATTTAATTCTAATCAAAGATATTTCTAAAAGAATCAACAAGTACTTATATACTTCCACCATCCTAAAACAAAATTGTAATTTGATTTTCAAGGTTAGAAATTTAAAAAATTATTATCTTAATTAACACTTACAATTTTAATTTGAAAATAAGGTATGCCAACTACATACTCCTTTCAATTCATTTTAATTGATGTTTGGATTAACGATATGGAGCCCAGACCATAAATATTATACAAGATATTTAAATATTTAAGCTTAAAATTAAAAATTTCAATAAATAAAAATCAAAATTAGACATTGTTTTTTGGATAGAGAAAGTTCAATTTTAGTAAGATCAAGTAATATAAGGATTAAAATAATAAAACTTTGAACAATTTTAAACAAAGTATTATATTTTCAAAATTGGGGGCACATATTTCAATTTAAATCTATTCATAGTTTTTTCACAAATAAGATGAATTATTACACATTATCAATTATATGTATTCTAATGCATAAATGGGGTTCTAAGCTCACAAGAAACATGCAAAATCAAAAAATAATTCATCCTCTTAGATTAGGCTATTGCCAAGCCCACAACTTAAAGTAAGAACTAAGCTAAACAACTTAAAATAATTATTAGTATTATAATACTCCCTCCATCTTATAAAAATCGTTTAATTTCACTTTTTTCATAATTTGTCTTATTAAACCATATTTTTACATATATTTTTATAAATATGCCAATTTTAGTACGGCATTTTCTCTTAAATTTTAAAAAAAATCAAAACTATATACTACTCCGTATAATATTTATGGATAAAGAAAGTAATATACAATTCCTTTGAGCTAACATGGCTAATTATAAATTTATAAGCAAATATCATTCATGATTTTTATTTATAAAAAAATAATGATTAGGGAGCATATGTGAACTATTTTCCAGCAAATGAAACTTGACCTTTTAGGATAAACATATTTCATAATCATTTAATCAAACTCAAAAGCAAAACCCCAAATATAAAAACCTCTTATCTCAAAACTCAACAAAATCCAAAAAAAAAAAAACCCAAAATAATCTACTTTTTTTTGCAATACATTTCTCAAAATAATCAAATTTAATTTCCCTAAAATTCTTAGCTAAAACCCATCTCTTTTTTTTTTCATTCAAAGATGGGTTGTGTTGGATCATCTCAAAGCAAAGCTGATGGTTAGTGGATTTTTAATTTTTTGTGTTTTCAATATAATAATTTCAATTTTTTATTCAGTATTTGGGTTTCTTGATTTGATTTTTTGATTTTCTTGTTTAAAGAATGGTTTTTTATATGTGGGTAAATCGTTATACTTATAAAGTTTTGATTTTTAACTGTTTCTAAGATGGAGATGTGTCTAATATAAAATGATGCAATTAAGAAGTTAGTATTTTGTATTATATTTAAAAGAATAGAAATTTATGAAGTGATTCAAAAATTAATAGTGATTTATGTTGTTGGCTACATTGGTGCTCTGATGTCTCATGAGATGCAAGAAAAGCCCAGGTTTTACGGTTAAAAGCGAGGAGCCAATCGAGCAATCTCAAAGATAAGCCATGTGGTTTTTGTTCTCGTAATATCGGCCGGCCTGTGAAGAGGCTGGCAGATAGGGGTAGTAGTGTTGGTGGTGGTGGGGGAGAGGGGGGGAGGTCGGATAGTATACGTCTTTCTGTACCCATTAAAGCAGTAGCATTTCGGGCCGCGAGAGTGAAGCGCTTGTTTGGCGGTTAAGCAATAGATAAGAAGGCGTGGAATAGTGCCAATGTTATTTTTGATTTTTTAACTTCTTGTACTTCAATTTTTTCTTTGTGTTGTTAGTTCTTGAGATTGCGCAATTCCCATGAACGTTAAGCCCTTGTTCTTCCCCTTACTTTAATATCTTGCTTTGGGAGTTTGCTCTCGAGGGTGGGGTGGGGGGAATGAGTGTCGCAGCTTGATTTCTTATGTTTCTTGGAGTTTCGTAGTAGAACCCTTGGAGTCGGCTTTCATTTTTGTATTAAGGCAACATTTAAGAACTATTTTCTTTGTAATAGCCTCTAGCTTACCATAAGAAAAAGAAATTTGACAAATATCACAATTTTTTCAGAATCTAGATCCATTTTGTACCTTTTGTTTCTGCTTGATGAAAGCTTATAGTATCTCTATATTTTCACATGTATGTATTTTTTTTTTTTTGGTGGGTAAAACGGATATATTTCTGATGTATATCTCTTTTTCAGTCTTGCCACCATGTATTCATACATTCCACCTGACCAAAAATTGGAATTGTATCTATGCAAACTCTCCACAATATACAGACAGAGTTCTTCATATTGTTCGTACTCTATGTTTATCATGTATCCATCGACTTCATAATGTATATTTAACTTTGTAGACTATTCTTACTTTTGAATGTGCCAACCGTCTAGAATACATCTTGCCTGTCATATTCTTAAGCAGAAGTAATGATCATAGTCATCGTTAAAAAACTTGTATATCCCAATTCTATATGGTGGTCCCTTGAATGGCTGAGGTTGGAATGAGGAATGATGTGACTATGAAGCAATGAGGGAGTTATGTGTCTTCCACCTATTTGTTGGATCGTGATTACTTTAGGAGCTCTCTGCCTCTTAGCAACTGATCACTCGATTGCAAACAGCTGTTTTATTTCTCAGACCTTTTTTATCATCACTTGTTATTGCAATGAGAATTATAGGGTTTGTATATCCTGGAAACTATAGCAATTGCAAATAATATTTACCATTTCCAGATACGAAGGCGTTCTTCTAGCTCATGTTTCTAGTTATGATTTAACTTTTTCTATGGTCATGATTATAGGGAATGTGAAGAAGATTCGGAAGCCCAAACCATGGAAACATCCTCAGCCAATAACACAGAGTCAACTTTTGCAGTTGCGAGATGAATTTTGGGATACTGCTCCTCACTATGGTGGCAGGAAAGGTAGTTTAAGTTGTTTAATGGGTTATATTGACGCTTTAGGCATGTAGCATATGTATGTGCATATTGGCTATTAACAAACTTAGAAACTGGTCTGAGTAATCTGACAGAATCAACCTGAATTTATATGTACAGAGCTATCGAACGAAGAGCACTGACACTCTGTTGCATAACTTGTCATGTAGAATATAAGAGCATACGTGTAGGAGGAATCATTGACAGACTTGTTATCAAAATTCCAATAATTTCTTGATAACTTCGAGGGTCTTAACGATGAAGGAGTACTTAAGAAATTTGGTCGTTTACTTTGACGATCCAAATAAACGTGCCTGACCTTTAGACCATTACTAATAGTTTTCAGCTGCCTATTAAATGCATTGTAACAATTGATTTGATGAGAAAAAAATTAGGGTTTCCCTTATGCGTAAGGTTAAGCCTGAAGGTAAATGTTCCATTGAAAAAAATCTCTGCAGATTAGCAAACTACAGCTGCCTTTTTGGTCTGCAATTTAACCTCCCTTTTTGGTCTTCAATTTAACCTCCATGCAATTTCTTTCTTGTATTATAAGTAGGACTGTATTTTTTCTTTGTCAATATGGTTTTTTCTTATTCCCTCTGCGTTCCATTCATCTTATACATTTCTTAATTGTTGGCAGAAATTTGGGATGCACTTCGAGCTGCAGCGGAAGCTGATGATATATCTCTGTCTCAAACAATAGTGGACAGCGCTGGGATCATTGTTCAGAATGCTGACTTGACAGTGTGCTATGACGAGAGAGGTACTCAACTTCTATCTTTCGCGAATGAACTCACTTTCATGTACGTATGTGTTCTTAATAAAGTATGATAGCTCAGTAACACACAACGCCTCTAAGGAACTTAACTGCTGCGGGGATTCTTTATTTACTTATTCGCATTTTACCTTGCCCTCTCGTCGCCTAATTTTGCAATTTCTCGTTGCAGGTGCAAAATATGAAATACCAAAGTATGTGCTGAGTGAGCCAACAAATTTGATACAAGCTAACTGAAAGCAGGATTGTAGTTGAATCATGTGAAGTATATGTGTACATCTGCGCCTTTTCGCTGTTCAATTCATTCAAGTCTATTTCACCTTTACAAATGCTTTTGTGGCATGAATTCTAACTTTCAAAGTTGTCTTGTTGAGTGCTGAATATATGGCAAACTCGAAAGCACCTATTCCTTGTATACGTATATATGAATTACCAATGCTCAGTTATCACCTTAATTTGATAAAATGATTGGTGGAATTAATTTTTAGGAAGTTTTATATGTATAGTGTAATTGCACCAACACCTCTTTTACATTTCCTTTGGAAAAATGGAACTCATCATAACAGCTAGAAACTAAATCCAAGGCACTTCAATCTAATGTCCATATATACGGAGTATTATTTACCAATATCTTCATTTTGTCACTACATGAAGAAAGAAAACATAACAGTTGAGATATATTTTTATTGAATTTGCAGTCAACAATGAGTGGAACATTTTTAGATTAATCCGTTCTTGAATTGGCGTCATTTCACTGCTTTTGAACTGTATAGAGCAGAATGGTAATTTGGTATTAATTGAGGAAGAATTTCCTTGGAGGTTCATATCTTTTGAATTGAATAAAAAACTAGGTGAATATGTAAACTTCATCATAGCCCTTCCTGCAGAAAGGGAAAAATATGAGAATGGTTAAGAAGTAGTTTTGTGAATACGCATAGGCGTGATCACGCCTGTTACTGTAAAAAGAAACAGAAATGGATGGAGGAAAATTTTCTTAAATATGGATAAGGTTTGTTTACTAGGCTAGAGGTAGGGGAATGCTTCGATGATGTTCCAATAGGTGAGAGAAATGTGAAATTTACCCAGCCTTTCCACAATAAGTGGGACTATAATTATAGATGAGGTTGTCTAGCACTTCTGAAGCAGGCGGCCTATTTAACGACTTCCTGGCCTCGCTGCAAAGTGTTATAACCCAATACAGATAATTTTAGTTACATATCTGGAAGATTTAATAGCCAGTAGTGAACTTGCAGAAATCATTACAAGATCAACTGAAGGTTCACGGACAATTTCAAAAAAGAGACTTTAGGTGCGCAGTTAAGACATTCATAGCACTGATTTGTTAATTCTGCAATCTGAAAAATACGTACCTGATAAAAAAATTAGCAACATACTGAGTCACCTGAACCGCATCCTCGGAGTGTGGGATCATGGATAAGCCCCATTCAAATGCATTTTTCTATATAAGATAATAAATAGAAAGGAGTCATCACAAGAACAAGTAGCATGGGAAATAACAGCAGGATTATGGCATCAGATCTAACATAAAGTGAAAACTAAGAGTAGAGAAATGCAATAAATTACCTCTGGGTGCCACTGGAAAGCAGTGACAGGATAATTGTGTGCTTGAACTGTAGATACATAGACCTGAGAGAGGAAAGGAATAGAAAAAAATGTGGGAGTAACATTCATAAAAGTTGAGGTTAGGAGGCTTTCCTAGAACCTAGAGGTCTTGGTTTGATTCTCAAAAATGTAAGGGGTGGCTGTTTTCCATTATTAAAAAAATTGAACAGAAAAAAGAACACTCGACATGGAATACAGTGCCAATCAGAACTTCCAGAGTACCTTATCATTATCATCAGAACAAGTTGTAAGGATCTTGAAGAAGCCACATAAATTGGAATTTTCTTGAAGCTTTCCCGGTGATATCCCCCACTGTTTTAAGATGACATTTCAAGTTATCAGTGACAGAGATGCCAATTAGTTTATTGTAATGTATATACAGTGACGTAATGAGTTAAAAAATATACATTACTCTTTATTTCAGATGTTAAATTTAGACTTGGTAAAAGAATCAAATCAACCATATTACAATTGTACTCGAAAGGATGGATAACTGGAGCAACTCAAAAACATTTTGATCTCAATTGATAATATGATAGGTCAATGTTTGACATATTTCCGTCAAACAATAGTGGACAAGATTAGGAAAGTGGTATGGAATATTAATATTACTGATTAAACAATATAGAATTGTGGTAAATAATGAGAAAGCTCATCAAGAAGACCAGTGGGAGCTGATGTTATAGTCAAAGAGGTAAGTTGAAGTTTATTTTTCACTTATTCAGCACAAGAAAATAAAACATTTAATGAAGATTAAAAATACATTTCTGCTAACACCAGCCAAAGCAGTAACATAAATGGATTATATCATAAAAATCATGGTTGACAGTATAATCCTGGAGTCCCCGACATGACAGTTCACTATGAGAATGTCAAGAATGATGAAAACATTTTGACATCAAATTGATTGCTCCATCACATGAATAAATATAATCTATAACCTATCAATCAAAGTCACGAAGATAAAAAATCAGCTACATATAAGCTTACATAATCTAAAACATAGGAAAATATCCCCCAATTATGATTTTGCATCACAAGGCAGTCTGTACTCATCTTCTTTAGCAAATCTGGTGGAAATCTACAAACGCATTACAATGACAAAGAAACGATCAGGCATCAACTTGCCAGTTAGATTTGCAACTCCTGGTATCATGGCCTAAAAAAGTTGATACTTTACCATACTTAGATTGATTTAAGCATTCTAGTGTAACATAATATTTTAATAGGTTTACAATTTGCTTCAGCCAATATGAAAAAGGTTTCAATAACCTGGTGGAGGTCAATTTGTTCATTTTATACTAAAATGTATTCTCTTGTACCTTAACTAGAAAGTTAGAAAACCTAGCTAATAAGTTTCCAAAACATAGGGTAAAAGCAGCCTGTGCCGCATCCCACATTTAGGCAAGCTGATGGTCTTATACTGCTACGTGAATGAAGTTCATCAAAACATCAATAAACGGTTACCTGGCAGAAATTCCGTAAACATCAGTTATAGGTCTGAATTAATTGAAGTTTATCTCTGAACTTTTTATGTTGAAGTCTTATCATTTAATGAAAAAGGGTAAGTAAAATATATCTCTTTAATTTCCATTTTAGGATTTGAAATACTCATTTCAAAACCAGTGTGGTCATTCACTTTACAACCAAAATAGAATATAATGGAACAAATAAAAATAGCTTGTTAAACCACCTACATTTCTTATCTATTGTGAAGGATTAGTTAGTCTTTTTACTTTTTCATCAAGAGTCTAAGCGGAAACAGCATCCCATATCAAGGTAAGTCTGCGTACATCCGACCCCAGCTTAAGCAGGAGCCTCTTTAGAGGCATTGGAGAATGCTATTGTTGTTGTAAATACCTTTGGAACACCGTGCCATGAAAATTTATGTTTTGCATGAAGTCGAGAGTGGATGCTGAATCTGCTGCGCTGAATTGTTCAAGAATGTTCATGTCCTGGTAGCAATAAAAATCCATGCCTTACAATTTAAAGAAACTAATAATATATGTTTGATAATATTACGTATACTAATACAACAACTCAGAGCAATGTCACCACTCACCAACCAGTAACAACAAAGAACGAATATCAAAAAATTGAAAAATCACATATGTATTCAATTGCATTAAGAAAGTATACTTTCTCACACCGTGCACAACACCACCAATTGCATTAAAAATTAAAAAACTCTTGATGACATAACATTTTTTTATAGTTGAAGGGAGAAAGTATAAATGTCATGAAGCATATATATTTCCTGACGAACATATATCTAAGAAAACATGATTTGACAATGAGAATACAACAGTACAGGGTCACAGGGGTACCCTCAAGCGTCAAGACAGTACTGCATGATAAGATTACTACGGTGACATGTCTGAGAACCGCCTAAAGGATCCTCTGGCCCCTAAACAGAATACTCAGTTAATTTACTTCTTAAGTATGAGATTATTCTCCAAACTTGCTTGCACATTGAAACATGCATTGATTCAAATACATCAAATAGAGTTGTCACATTGCAGCTCATATTTGCCCGAAACTTACCTGGCTAATAATCATCGTTAAAAGTTCAAAACCTAGGCAGATTGCAACCAATGGAAAATGATCTCCTTCATCATTCTTCTTCAATACTTTCTGCACATAAATTTCAAATTCATGACAAATGCATACTTCCGATTCCTAAGTAACTGTAATTAGACCTATTTAGTCCCATCAGCTTTAAGAAGAAACATCACCATCACAAGAAACACAAACCACACACCTGAAAAACGTATTTTGCAACCTCATAGTAGCGACCACTTTTAGCCCATCCTCCAGTGAAGAGCACACCGTTTATTAGATTAAGCTTATGCAACGCAAATTAACAACAATCAAGCCAGCCATTAGCAGATAAGCTCAGCTTAAATCAGCTTCATCCAATGGATCACTTCTTTTGTGCTGTAAAGGATACATTGATACATACAAGGCTCTTTAACACTAATCAAATATGCAATCACAGAATGGACTTTATTATGCAAGATCGAATATTTCCTTTGAAATTACCTATTTCCCAATTCTAGTGGTCAAAATTATCTTTTTCCCCTTAAACTTTGTGGTCACGTTTCTGAAAATCGTGGACTAAACTACCCAAAAAAGCCAAAATGATCAATAGTTAACGTACTTGTTTGAAATTTTCTTCAGGATTCAATGAAACCATATCAATTATAGGCTGCTGCAGCACATTACTAGCTCAATTATAGGGTGTTGTAGATAGATAATCTCAAGGACAATATTTAAGTGTCAAAGTGATCAATAGAAACGTATGCGATGGCACAATAAAATTCAATACTAAAGATCGAATTTTTACTTTAACTTAACTATTTCCCTATTCCATAACCAAAATGATCCTTTCCCCTACACCATGGTGTTCAATTTTCTAAAAAAACATTGTCTAAAATACCCAAAAACTCAACATAATCAAAAGTAACGTACACGTTCAAATTCTTTATACTCCGTATTACAATAGAATATACAATCACAACTTAAAATTCAACATGCAAGATCCAATTTTTACATAACAATTAACTATTTTCCCAATTCCAATTAGCAAACATCTCTTCCTTCTTAAAAACATGGACTAGCACCAAAAAGTCAAAAATGATCAACATAAAAATTATCATTTCCCAAACCAATTACTAAAACATGACTAAAAATAATCTGAAAATGATATAAGATTAAGCTTATGATCAAAATTTTGTTTGGGCTCATTATATATAAGAGGAATAACTCTAGCACCAGCAGCTTCAACAAATTTCACATATGAAGCAGCTATATAAGAAGCATTACTATTATTATTAAGCCGACCCGATGCTCCATCTCCCGGGTGGGTCAAGATTCCAATAACGGGTCGGTAATTGAGGTTGGGTTCCGGGGCAGGGCAACCCGGAGAGAGTTGACCGAATTCTGAAGAAGTTAAGAGGAGTGTGGAGTTGAAGGTTGACTTTGCGTTGACTGATGTAGGGAGGTGTTTTGAGAGGGAGATTAAGAGGGGGATCCAGAGGTAGTTTAGCATGTTGGAGGTGGTGGGGTGGGGTGGGGGTGGGGGTGGGTGTGGAAGGGGTAGAGTTGAGTGGTGGAGGGTGGAGAGGTTGGGTGTGGTGGGGACATTTTTTTGGATATGTGGGGTCCACTTGAAGTGTTGAGTTGTATACTTTGTATTGTACTTTTGGTCTTTTTTGCAATCTTCTTGTCATCATAGTTTGACTATATAGTAACAATTTGAAAGTTTTTTATATAAGAATTTGGAGATGAGTACAATATTTTTTTTATAATTATGTATACTGCCTCAATTATAATGTGCTGAATTTTAAATTGGGTGGATGAATTAAAAGATGGGATCACTACAAATGTTCAGTTGTATTGAACTTTTTGGTCTTGTTTGCAATTTTTTAAAATAGATTTTCACCCCACCTAGAATATTATTTTAATGCTCCAAACAATATTCAATAGGAAGATAAGGATGATACAACGAGTTTTACATTTTAGGTTCACCTAGTATTTTCCAATGGCCTTGGACTTTTGATATTAAGATTTTTATTTAGTATTTGATATTAAATTAATCTCAATTATTGGATAATCTTTTTTGTAATGATTTTAAATTTTATTTTTATTTTTAAATAAGGACTTTTTAGTCATTTTGTAATATTCAAAATCCCTCCGATTATAAGTTTTTGAATTTTAAACTATTTCAAATTTTCCCAACATTACTCATTAAAATCTCAAATTGGCCATTTTTAGATTAAGTTATTATTATTTTTTGATCTCATATCAAGCTAGTATTAACATCAAGAGATTCAAACTCCTAGGTGCCGTAAGAGAGATTTGCGTGATATTGTTCCAAATACTGAATCTCCAAATAGAGTGTTGTTATTTTTTAAACTCTTCTGTATGTAGGAGTTTGAATCCCCTTTCTTTTTAGACTTCGTTGATTGCGATGATTATTGTTCCAAAATATTAAACTCATTTTTTTCTTATATCAATTTAAGTGATTCGGAGATTGAAACGAACAATAAAATTTCCGGGGCCCTCTCTAGGGTTTTTTGTTTTTTCTCTCTTCCCGAGAGAATCTCACTTTTTCTAGTCCCTAGACGGTGTTAGAATTTCAAATAACAGCCTTTCTTTCCATGTCTACATTCCTCTCAACATTCTGGGAAGTTGTCACATGCTTTCCGGCTGCCTTCTTCTCTTCTTTCGTGTCTTCCCGCTCGGGTCGAGAAGTTTTCAAAAGGATGCGGGAAGCCGCGTCTTGCTAACCTTTGCTTTTTTCCTCTCTTCTGCTTTCTATTTTTGGTAGCGTACTACCATTATCACCGACGTTGAGATTTGTCAGTGGGGCACGAGAATCGACGGCTCAGGATCTCATCTTCACACCTAGTTAACCGTGACTTCATTCTCTCTCGTGTCTTGGTTCAGCGCGGTGCCGTTTACTGGAAAATGGAGTCGGATTCATGCAGACTTTTCGGGGTCCATATCTCCGGGAAGCGGGACGAATTTGAGTAGAGTTTGAAGTGATGTCAGATAATATAGAAAGGGAGATGAAAAAGATCACTAGTCCTCACTGTCAGTGTCGATTAAGAAGAAATTTCTACAAAAATCAAAGATACCATCGTATCTCTCCTTAAGTGGTCGGTTTTATACCAATACGGGAATGAAACTCTTCCATTTCGTGTTTAGTGACGACAACCATATGAATCTACACTTTCTGAGGGGTATGCAATCGTGGTTGCCGCTTAGGAAGTCGAGATGGTAATCGAATGTCGTGTTCCTGAGTCTATTCCTTTGTCGGGTTCAAACATAAATTCAAATTTTGGTTTATAAGCCGACGGACTGCTCTGCTATGAAAAAAGCCTGCAATATCGTGAAGTTCTTGAGGTTGATAAGATAAAGTATAGAACAAGACGTGGTACATTAGAAAGCTAAATTGATTGACATGAATAAACCCTCAAAAAGAGGGTTTAAGTTCTCTATGCAAAAGTCCGGTGTGGCATATCGCGCTTGCTTTGCATGTTTGTCTCATCAGGGAAAGGATGGGCACAGCACTAACGCAGGATAAATTCATGACGCACCATAATTGTAGATAACAAATTTGATAATGGATGTCAGGCTACGTGCTGGCGGCGTACAAGGCGCCGAGATTATCGAAACGGATTCGATGATGAAAAAGAGAGGGTGAGGGGATAAGTTTTAATGGAGTGGACGAGCAAATTCGAGGCTGTAAAAGAAATTAATGGTGGAAGGAGAAGCAGAAGCTTGAGATCTCGAAATCATCGTCATTGGGGGAACAAATTTATGTAGTCTCCATAGAAAGCATCGAATACTAAAGCCCAATCTAAAAATCAAACATGTTTTGTATTCTTGGTGTTGTTCGATTGAAGCTTCAGCAGCTACTCACTGAAAATGAGATTTTAGGGAAGTTTAACCTCCGAATGGTGAGAGGTGTGTGAAAAGAAATCACTAAGCAGGAGAAAATGGTGCCCGTGTATGGAGAACTATCAAGCATCGGGTGGTCATACTCTGGGGACGCTGTCAAACGACTGCAAGTTAAGTCAAGCAGCAACTTGGAAAAACGGCTCTTCAAAAACTCGAGCACCTTACTTTGCCTTCTGGCTAGTACAAGAATCGATTTTTTCCACCTGGATGCTTCATAAAGAGGTACCGTTAAAAAGAGGTAAGCAGCCTTTGTTCAAAAAAAATATGGTAAAGAAAGCAGATGTAAGACACTCAAACACTGAAGCAGGTCCAAATTTTCCTTCTAAGCGATTCTCTGTTGAAGGTCAGTCCCATGAGCCTCCCAACCCTAACGAGATAGAAGGTTGTTCGTGATCAGAGACAAACCACTTTACCTTTTAGATTCTACTAGCTATTATTAATCATTTGAGCCTGCCGTCCAACCAGAGCGGTGCCACAAGACTTTGAGTTCTGAGGCCATTTATAATGTTCTAAAAACCAGAGGGTTACCAGCCTTAATTTAAGTTTATGGGAACTAACCTGTTAAGGCAAAGATTAGATCGAATCCTTTGTTAATTCTCAATGGTGCTTCGAGTTTCCAAAGGCTTATTGGTACTCATTTAGCCACAAGTGGGAAGTGATCATCATTCTTTATTATGGACAATGCAAAGTTCATATTGGTAAAGCCAAACGGGCGCTTGTTTTTTATAAACGCTATGTGTAAAAGAGAGCATGAAGATGGGAGAGCTTCGAATACTACTTGCTATGGACGAGGTGGTCTATTATTAGAGAGAACATCAAACTTGCCTCCTAATGGCAATTTACTGAGCGAAGAACAACAATTTAAATGGCAAAGTTTGAATCGATGATCTCAAGCAAAAAATTGGGATAACCTTTGAATCTTCCTATTATCGACCTAGAAAAATTTTTGAGCTGAGGAAAAAGCTTCGGGGCACGGCAAGAGGAGGGAAAGTCACCGCGGTGCGCAAGGTCTAAGGAGAAATTTCACGGGAAGCCGACAAGACTACAAGATATTTCCCATGCGCCAACTTTGATCAGTGGAGGCGAACTGTTATCGGGGACGGAGGATGCGACGGTACATAGCAGGGCAATTTAAAAAGTTAAGGAAATTGTTCTTCAATATTTTACTACTATGTTTCGGTCTAATGAAAACTCCAAACTGGAGTTGGCAATCTACTTTCGATTAATCTGTCTATAGAATGAATGCTTAGTTAACTGTACATCACTAACGGCACAAGTGACGTTGTCTTGAGATGCCAATTGAAAAATCTCCGTGTCCAGACATGGTACGGCTACCGCTTTTTTTCAGCTTCCTTATTAAGCATTGCGGTTCTTTGATATTATTCGTGTCGTTGACAGCTTTTTCTTTTAGCCTCGCTTATTGGAATTGGCGTTAATCATACTCATATATGCTTAATTCCTAAAACTTCGTCGCCTTCTAGTATGTCCGGTGTCAGTGCCCATGTCAAGGTATCAGGGTTAAGATTATTAGTAGATTTGCGACTCCACCTGTGACGCGCCTCTATTTGACGGATATTATTTTATGAATCAAAAGCGCATTTTTAATTTTATTGTAATGATCTCCGATAACATTTTAGACTGCTTCACGCGGGTCCTCCATTTTATGAATCAATGAAAGTCGGTTAAATGTCAATATGCCGACCAAATCGATACGAAGAAGGCATACGACATAGAATGGAACAAAAGTTTCGAAATGCATCACGTTAAAAACTATTTAGACGATGGGTCGATTGGATTTCATGGTTCGTATCTAAGCGCTTCCTTGGGTTTTCCTCCGGGACAATCTGCTCCCAAAGTGCCTTGCTAAAGCCGACTAAGGATCTGACAGCGAATTCTCTACCGCCATATTTGTGTCTTATTCATAAGCAGAAAAATTCAAAGAAGACGATCATCAAGTTAGTAATCGATTTAAGTCTCTTTCGGCATCAAAATCACCCTGAAAGTCCGATGCTAGCCACATCTATTTGGCGGATGATACCATCATTTTTGGAAGGCTGAGGAATAAAAAGGCCGAAATTATGATCTTCAAAGATTGGCGAGGAGTTTCGATCAAAAGGTTAATGGGAAATGTTCGCCGAGTTTTTCTCCCCGCACGCGATGTGACACGGCGTAAATACCAAATATTATGAACGGCGGAGGTCAAGCGATCAAATAAAATACTGGGTCTTCCATCGTAGCTGGTTGCATGTTAAAGAGATTTTCCGCTTCATTCAAAGCAACTTGAGAAAGCACTAGGCGGAAAGGTAAATTATTATCCCAAGCCAGCCGAGGCTAGACGGTAATCGTAGTAACGCCGCCCATTCCAAACTTTGTTATGAATCAAGTTTCAATCTCCTACAGTATATTGGCGAATCGAACAGACAACGGCACGCGCTTTTTTAGGGCTAACAAAGTGATGGCGATAAGCGGTGTTCAATCGGAAAGAAATGTGATAAGACATATTGAATAAAAAATGTTCCGGGCTTCGCTTCAAGGATCTGGGGAATACTTAATTTGGAGTTATTGGCTAAACAGGTCGAGGATACCACTCAGTTTTACCAATGCTTAAATTGCTCAAGGAAGTGATTTTAGACGTATTAATCGCTTTTACGCAAAGTCAAGCCTAACCCCTCAGGCTGGCCAAGTCACCAAGGTCGAAAAGGTGTTCGGGACGCTTATCTCAAAGCGAGAAATGGGCGATGGTCGTGAGTATTTACTGCATGAATGAAACTGGGTACCATGGAAAACATATTTTAAAGCCAAGGTGTGGCAGGTAACGATATTGGGGCCAAGGCCACAATTGAGCACCAATCTGCAGCTGGGATAAACGAAAGACGGCACTATCTTGAGGCGAGCTGCCCATTCCTTGGGTTTGAGGAACTAGAGATAAGCTTTTTGCCATCACACAAAAAGCAAAAGTGATCTTTGCGCGCTCAAGCAAACGTTCCTGACACGAAAACAAATCTAGAGTTGGTAGGATAATAAAAAGTGGATAAAAAGAATAAATGGCGATGTCATTTAATTTCTACTGGAAGCAAGAGTTCATGGGGAAGAACATTCCTCTGGCCTAAATAAGAAATCTTGGGGCCAGATAAACAGATAATGTACTTCCAACAAAAGTCGCTTACGCCCGTAGGTATTCAATCGATTCTGAGCTGCCAGGTTTTCAGAAGAGTGCAAAGTGCTCGAGGATTTTTACTACATTTATTTCTATCTTGTCCGTACTCTGCAAGGTGTTCCTCGTTTATTTGACACCGCTCCACCTTCAGATCAACGAGGTCCGCGACAAATATTGTAGAATTTTTATTACAACTCAATTCAAAGCGCGAGTCGCCCCAAAGTTGTCAGCTTTAATCGCCGTGTAATGGTGCTATGAAAGGCTAAATAATGTGGTCTTTGGGAAGCCAACTCAAGTGTGAGTCTATTTTACATGAAGGTTATTTACTATATGAAAGTTACTGTGGAGCTTAATGCAATAACAAATCGCCTTCTCCGTGTAAAATGTGATCACAAACAAATTTGATGGATAAGACCAACGGTGGTTCAAAATTAATATAGGTGCGACCGAACAAACATAGCGTAAGTGTGACCGCTGGATGTAAGTGCGTTGGCCGTGGATTTAAAATTCGGGTGATTTCGCTTGTTTCTACACAAGATTACTCTCAGACTCATAACAATTGTTGTAGCGGAGGCCATGGTAATAAGGGATGGTTTGGAATTTGTAACGCAATCATTGACAAAGGCGAGACAGAAATGATTCAAGTTAAGTTGACATGTCAATGAATTCAAGAACAATGGTGGTCTAAATAGTGGTGAATGATATACTTTATCTCGTCAACATAGTGGAAATAAAATTACACTTTGTCAAAAGAACACTCAACAATATTGCACACTCGATTGCGCATTGGGAGAATGGGAATTCAAGGGGAGTAACATGGCTTCACAATCCCCTGACATTGGCTTGGCCCTTCTTTTAGCACCACTATCTCCCCAACTTCCACCCCACCCCTTGCCAATGCTTCGTGGTTTGAATTAAAAACTAAATCCCCTCCCCCGCCAGTGCTTTGTGCTCACTAATGAGCATATTTATTGACATAGTCGTCATTTGATGTCTGCCAAAATATTTCAATTAATCTGAAGAACCCATTAATAAATAGAGGGACTGTTTTCAACTTAGAGACTGTGTCTCTATGGAAAATGTAGAGCTTCAGAGCGGAAATTTATTTTGTTTTGTTTGTTTGTATATACTCCCCTCATTTGATTCATGGCAATTTGAAACCACTTATGAACACTTATTACTGAAGTTGATTTCTTTTAGCTTAAAGATTGTGTCTTTTTGATTTAGGAAAATGTTGAAACAAGATCCAAAGTCAACATTTTTCTCACTCATTAAGATTTCACTCTTATCGTCATCTATCTCTAATCTTTCAAACCCAATATGCTGATTAAATCATTATATTTGATAGAGTTGAGGATAACTGAGGCTGATGTAGTTTCTGATTTAAATGGTAGTTAGATAATTTTTGTGTAATAAGATGGAAACCTAAAGAAGTAGTGCTTATTATTAGCTACTATAGCTAAATCTATACAACAATGGTGTAGGGACTGATGACAAATCATTTAGCTAAAAAAAATTTATTTCAGTAGTTTGAGGGTTGAATTGATGTCCTTTGATTTTTGATTTCATCTATTCACTTTGTCAGCTTTCTACTGATGGTGTAATTATGAAAAATAATGTTATTGGAGATATACAGAAATTCAAGCCTCTGGGTTAATTGGTGAGTTTCTCAAGTAGATATTTGATAAGTTTTCATTTTCAGGCACTCCTTGTTTATATATGCGATTGATTTTATTTTGGTAAAGGATCTGTTCAGGAGCTTCCTTTGTAAATTAATTTTATTTTCTAGCCTGTGAAATTTGGTATCTGTGTGGTTGTAATGTGGAGAGAGGAAAAAGAATTTAGTATCTATTCAGGGAGCTCTTTGTTATAGATGCATTTGTGATTTATGCTGGTTTTGTATGGTTTGTTATATAGTGAAGTGGTTTCATATCTTCATTCAAATGCGGATAGCTTTGCTCGTTTTGTTCAAGGATTATAATCTAGTGGCTGAGTTAAAGATACACACACCCAGTCAGCTGGAGCCTGGTTTTAAACGACTATTTCATTCCCTCCTTATTTGGTGTGCCGTTACAGAAGCTTCAAGCGCAAAATTATCATTTCACTAAAAAAGCTATTTATTGCAGCAGGCGTATACCACTGTAAAGCAAGACTGCTAAAGTGGCTAAGATAACTAGTGGATGTTCAAAATTTTCACCATATATTTTACTGTTCCAATATTTACTTTGAAACTTCTTTCCTTTTTAGTTTATTAATCTCTAACATCACCCTTGTTATGTTTTTGTCTATCTTACTCAAGCAAGTCAAAGATGCTATGTTAACAAATGTCCGAAGCTAAAAATGAGAACATTACCTCAAATTGTTTAAGGCATAAGTGAGTTTCAGTGTTTTATTAATGTTTTCAAAAGTTTCTAATTTTTAATATAGGTCTCTAAAGTATATTAATGTTTTGTTTTATTCATATTTTGACATTGTTTTTGAATTTGTTTCAGGCGATAAAAGAAATAGTAACGTGGATTGCGTGAAAGATGGATTAGCATGAAATGGATTAGAGTGACATCAATCATAAAGATGGATTAAAGGTATGTAAATTTAATTATTTATTTTTATTAATAGGTATATTTTGTAATTGAACTATGTAAATCGGAAAACATATATATTTAAAAATATAATTTAGCTTTAAATAAAAATTTATATTATGATATTCTATATTGTTATTTATAATTTTTTGTAATAATTAAATATTAATAAATATAATATAATAAAAATAAAATATACATATATCGTTGTATAGAAAAATATCTTTGTTATACTTTATTATGGTGTAATAAATACGATTTTTGTAACCCAAATATGGCGTAATAAAGAAAAAAGTCTGTTACCCAACACGAAAAACGAACAAAAAGCTTTTGCGATGCTGGGCGTGAATAAACGCTTTTATTTAAGGCCTTTTTGCAACGCAAAAAAGGGTAATAATGCTTTTGTTATATTTCAAGTTTTTGTTACGCTATGTTGTAACAACAAGTCATTTTTTTTTTAAAGGAGGTTTGGGATAGGTACATTGAAAATGTGTTAAAAAATTCAAGTTTGTTTCGCTGCAAAGCTCAGAACTAAAATCCTTTATACAAAAAATGTTGCCAACATCTTATCCAACATCCGGTCAAAACAATTCTTGCCTCAACTGTCGTTACAAATATCCATTCAACTGCCGTGCAACATCTGGTTGTTCCTACAAGTAAACATTATGTTAGCCTAGATTTAACCTTAGATAAAATGGTCATGCTTTGAAGTTAATATATTAACTTTTCTGTGCTCTTTAATCTTAAGAATGCGGACTAATACACAATGATAATAAGTTAATAATTTGATAGATTTACCCTGCTCTAGAAAGATTAGTCAACAATAGTCAATAAATCAAATTGATTTAGCGAATGATAAAAAGATCTACTTGAAAGCAGAGCGGCTAAGAGAAACAATACGCTGGCCGATTTTTAACGAGCTCGCCCTTATCGCCGTAATCGGCTTCGCTTCTTCCAACCTGATTTCGTAAGAAAGATAAATCCTAGACTTGATAAAATGTTTGAATACACATTGCTAAACTTTCCCAAGCCTATTACTGGAACACCCAAATTTCCACTATTTACCCTAAGCTACTCCGCTTAAGGATTTCGATCGGATAATCGACCTCGATTAGGAACCTGGGAACACACTCCCCGTGATTTCAATATACTACTCAACCTAGAATAGCAAACCCCAAGTGCTTCCCACACATAGATTTCTACCTAATACAAATAAATGATTGAGAATTGGAAATATCACACAAATTGAAAACTCTCTACAAAAAGATAATAAAGAATTAAATGTAAGTGAGTTATGACTTTTGCTTTTTGTTTGCAATGAATCGAATGCCCGAAAATTAGGTCAAAAGATTTGCAAAAGTTGTTTGTGTTTCTCTTTGAAAAGAAGAAAGTTTTAAATAGGTGTACAAAAAATTAAGGTCGAAAGTTACTCAAGAGTCAAAGTGACCTCATCGAGACTGTGGCCCCTAATGCAGCCCACGATCGTGAGGGCAACAAATAAAAGTCTGCTTGTATGTGACCTCGACTAGACGGGTCTCGATCATCGACCAGAACTCCTCTCGATGGGTCTCTATGGGTTCGAATTTTCTTTTCTAAAAATAAAGATCGCTTCACGCCACTCGAAACGAAATACACACGTCATTTGTAGGCTTGAGACTTAACCATGAATCAATCTATACTCGGATTGTGAAATCACGGACCATCGATTTTTAAACACAATTAGATTAAATCGCAAAAAGTTTACTACCAGCATATTTAAAACGATAATATACTAGAAACAGTAGCTTTCCTTTACAAACGCTTATAAACAATAAAGAACACCAAGCTCCCTTGAAAGGCTTTCATGCTTGATAGACTCATCCATGAGCCTCCGAACACCCCGACAACATTTTAAGTCATTTGAAATTATTATTAAGAAATAAACCCGAAAAATATGTTCATGAAATGATTAGTTCATTAAACAATTTTGTTACTTTCAAAATAGTTTTGTCTTTAATAAGTCATTTATTCACATTATCCAAGAACAAAAAAAAATGAGTTTGTCACTGCGGAAAGAAAAAGTCATGAGTTAAGACCAGGCTGTTTCAAACTCTATGAAAAGAGTATTCATGGTTAGATTCCCATATTCACAATTTTGAAACTGCTTATCATAAGGAACGGGAGTGTCAAAGAGCTAATTTAGTGTAGCTGCTCAAAGACAAGGAATGGAAATTTAATAATAAAATCGATAAATCTTTGTGTTAGTTTAGCTTTAAAGCTGTGAGACTAAGAAGGTCTTCTAAATGGAAGGAAGTTGAAACTACCATTGTTCTATCCCGCATCTTAATCAAGACGTGTCAACTAATGGACATGTTCACGAATGGATTCTGAATATATATGTGGGAGCCAATGGTGAGACTGGAGGTTCTACTAGTGTTAAGAACTTTTGTGAAGATAATGAATTGAAAAATTCATCTTTTGTTCGTAGGACGGATTGGACCTTTTAGACAAAAAAGGGGGGAGGAAATGTGATTGGGGAAGTACGTGTTTCAGATACAAAAAAATATTAGCCAAAGGGGGAGAGTTTTGTTAGTGTTTTGTCGGGTCACAATTATTTGATAAGAAAACCGAGAACAATAATGAAGTGTTTGAATATGTCGAAGACAAATTGGGTACAATGTCACACCGTTTAATACGTGTATATTTTCACGATTCCTCACGATTTTGTGAATATTTGATATATTTTCATCCTATAATATACGTAGAATGTCTTGAGTGTACCCCAAGCATATATAAAAATGCAGATTTATGACATGATAACGAAAAGATCAAAGCAATTATGGAAAGTTTTGTTTTATGATAGTTATTACTACAACTTGGATGCGCCTACAACTATATAATGTTCACGGCATCTAGTCGATCACCTGAATATCATTATCGTCTCCTAAGATTATGTTCGGTGGAGGCAAAAAAGCTCGAGGAGTTTTTATATTTTATTGTAGGCTAAATGAACAAAGTTGTTCTATAAAAACTCCTTAGGCTGTACAACGGCTGCTAATGACTCGTTACCAGCCTTGCTTTTTATTGTTTTACTGAGTTTTACAGCTACCGGTCCGATTCGTACGGATATCAACGAAATCATGGACCGGATCACAGGAACATTTTATCCTAATGTGACCGGACCGATAACTTGACGGATAATTTTTTTGGACAGAACCGTCCGATAGTAAATCGATGGATAATGTCCGACCGGTTCCAAAGTGGTCCAACTGTGAAACCCCAAATCAAAAAACAAATCAAAAACCCTAAATCCCTTAAAAAACACAAATCAAGAACCCCAAATCCACAAAGAATTGAAATTGAATTCTAAAATTAAAATCAAAATAAAAATTTAACAAATAAAAATCAAAAATCAAAATTGAATTCCACAAATACAACAAATATAAATTGAATTGGGAATGCTAAATCGTAATTCAACAAAACAAATTGAATTAATCGAAAAGCGACGAAGTGAAAATCATCATCATCGGGCTTTCGAGCAGTAAAGAGTGAGTACCAAAGATGAAAGTACTAAACATGAATCAATTCACATTAGTTGACTATTCATCAAATTTATGAGAAAATTCTAAAAAATGTATGTTTGTTTTCCCTTAATTTTCAAAGCGAATAAAACAATAACTAAACGGGAGGCCGAAGTGGAAAATCCTGGGCGAAACGATTTATATACCCCCTCTTCCCCGGCTCGATGATTTGGCCTCTTATCGACCCACTCTGGCTTACCTGGGTCCTGCCTCTACTAAGCTCGGATAAAGACTGAACCGGTCCGCTACATTATCTAATTACTATTGGACCTGCCCTTGTGTTTGACTCTGACTTGCTCCGCCTGCTATCCAGCCCAAGAATGCCTCATAGTAGAAGTTGCTACTGGTGAATAAAGCAATCTTTATCATACGATAAAAAGCCAGATTTGAAGCAGTATGCCCTACTTTCATAATGATAGAAGAAGTTAGGACAAAAAAGGTAAAAAAAAGAATTTTACATTCATATGTTCTTATTCGTAATTTTCATTATTTAATGGATTCCTCTTCACCTGGGCGTTACGCCTGTGATGTATTTTCTGCACGTTGCATCGAATTAGGCTACCATATTATGCTGCTTTTACTTTCTCAAGATTGTTTATTTCTGCCTTATAGTGTTGATCCATTATCCAAATATTAATGTATATCTGCCTCGATACTTAATTTCTATTCTCACATGTTTTGCTCTAACGTTATACCAACTATTGGCAAACATTTGGTGATTGATACTATATTCCAACAAATCTTTTACTTGTGTGTACAAATAGATTGTACACTCTACAGGAGAGAAACAAGTATTAGATGTCATTGATTCTTAACATATTTAAAATAATGTATTTTCAAAATAACTAATTCTATGATTGATTAGTTAATGTGACAAGCGTGAAGTTGGATAACCATATGCATCACTTGACATGTCAATGAATCAGCTTACTAAAAAATCCTATCGGCATTAAAAGATCATGCATTCCTGTCTTTCTCTAACTTTATTTTAATTTCCTGTCTGGCTGGTAAGCTTCCAAGTGGGCAACAAATTTCAAATTGTTTCTGCTGATTCTTAGTTGGAGATTGTATGACTATGCGGGGTCCCTTTTTCAATTAATTGTTGAATATATTTCATTAAAAGCTGTCATAATTGATTGCATATAAAATTTGAGGTTGTTATCCGATCAAAATGCTACTTCAATATATTCCAAATATTTGATACAATAAACGCTCTAATTTGCACTAGATTGAAGTTTGACGATTCGAATGCATGAGCTTATATTTGGGAGCTTAATTATTCGAATCTGGCTTGAAGACTTGGATCGATTGAAATTTTGAATGTTTGATTCCTTCATTTCTTGAAGATGTGAATTTCTTATGTAACTTGCATATATAGGGAGGAGAAATTCTATGAGCTTTTCATGTGTTGTCTACTTGTGGCACATCAACCATTTGAACTATATGGTATAGTTGGAGCAAACTTTTGCTCCCTCAGTTTTCTTTTATTGAAAGTAACTATGATATTTAATCGAAATAACCCTGATTTTAAAGCTTCTAAAATACTAGTATTTAGTTAAAAACTTAAATTCTCCTCACTAAATTTCTTCCAATGGTTGTCCATCCTTATGTTCACTCTATCTCTTATGTCCATTTTCCACTGTCCCATGGGCCATGGTCCTCTAGCTGCATATATTGACTAAAGAGCTTGTTTCTGTCAGAGTTCACAGAAAAAAAAATGAATGATCACTATACTTCCAAAGGGGAGATTTGCAAGGGGTAGACAATTAGGGGACATTTGCCAAGATGGTGATGGATCAGGGATGAAATATTATTTTAGCCTATGTTTATTCCTTGTTTGGCAATAACTTTTAAGTTGGGTCAATCCCTCATCAAATACTGGAGTACTGGACTCATCATCTCATCATACTACTTGTTATTAATAGAGAAATATTTAAAACACCCCACTCTTGGTAGAGCATAATAGTTTCATTAATACTAGAATAGCATAGGTAAATAAATGCACATCTAAATATATACTGTATCAACCATATGAATTAATACAGACATGGAAGTTGGCCAATTCCAAGCATTAAATTTGTTGGTAGAAAACAAAATATTACAGTCGCAAGTTGTAACCAGAAAAGATCAATTTTAAGTATCTTGAGCTTCATCATCAGCATTCAAGGTCACCATTTAAGTGTCACATTATTAAAGTGTACCTTTATTCTTAAACCAGAAATAGCCTGAGCTATACCACAAATCCACAATCATTATTTATGTACCTTAGATGTAGAGAGAGATAGTGATAACAATTTATTCTCACTACAGTACTATTTAGGTGCACTTTTTCTTCTCTTTTACCTTTGTTACCTTGCAGCATGTAAAGTAAGACATGTATGATTAAAAGGAGTCTCCTTTACTCATAATTGGCCACATTTGTAAACTCCTCACCATGAAAGTATAGTCCGTTGTCCTCAATTGATATATCATGACAGATATTGTTCTCTTGATTAAAATATTGATTAGAGAAATTAAGTGGACCTTAGTCAAATGCCATAGGATTCTAGTCCATAGTAGAGTATAGTTGTTAGGTGTGCGGCTTTTCAAGATTTTTTATTTAGAGCGACAAAATTGCATAAATATGAATCATGCAAACTTGTGAAGTGTAATTTAATTTTAAGGTAATGATTTTTTACTCTAATTCTTTTGAAGTCACTTTTACACCAGAAATGATATCAATGAATAAAGTGACAAAATTATTGAACCAATTTTATTTTTTGAACTAATAAAGTTTATAAATTCTAAAAATATAGAAAAATGACTGTCACTGCACGTCCCTATGATTTGCTATAATGGATCAAAACCTACATTAATCCTTTAAATACTCCATCATTGTCCACTGTATATGTTTTAATAATAATATTGATCGATCTATGATTAAACATCAGTGTAATATCTATCAACAATTCAACATATAGACATGTGTAACAAAATTGCGTTTTATATGTAACAGTGTACAAAGTCCCAAAATCAATAATAAGTGGATCTTATCAATCATTGATGCAACTATTTGAGAGAGTTCAATTTGGATAAGCAAAGGCAATCATCATTGACATCATTGATCGAACGACCCTGGCTCTGGGCTACATTGGCCCTACTTCTTGTAGAGATCACGTGGCCACATGTTAAAATGATTGCTCTTTAACTTTGACTTCATCAAACTTGCACTATATATCGGCAAAAACGTGGAAGGCAAAATTATGTGCAGCACATCATAATGTCGATTTTGTCCTTCCATATATAGCTGAAATACAGGTCATATTGTATGGTTTCATATGATATTAAGTCAATTATATCGGCGCTGGCTGGCTATGTTGATGCAGGTTTATTGCCGCATCGTACTTCGCGATATCTATCACGCCAGCCGCCATTACGTAGCGAAAATAACATATTTATTAAACAATATATCGTCGCGCGAAATCCACAAAGATACGCATTATCGACGCGCTTCCACATGATACATATTATTTACTACTTATATCATGTGAATCCACACGACATGTTAATCACCATATCGTGATTTCCCCGTCAATTTATACGTTGGGTTTGCCGCTATCGCGGTGATCTTCTGCATTTGCTACGACATGATAGATGTCATAACTACGCATAACGCATAATAATCGCTTTAACGCTGGCCCATCACACGATATTGGCCATTGTTTTAAGATTACGCTTTAACCAATATCGATATAACCCATATTTTACTTATATACAAGAGTAAATCGCATTTCAAGGTCTGCACATTGAATTCACAAGGAGTCTTGCAACATGTAGACCCCCTATATATCTGCTTCATAAATAAATACATAAAATCAAAACAAATACCACGTAAGACATCTCGTGACATCGGCCGCTTCTTTGCAAAGGGCCTCAAGGTGACGCATATGGGGTTCGATTCCCCCTGCAAGAAGTAATCATGGTTAATCCGTTGCCTCTCAGCTATTATGCAAGCATTCCCGCTTACGCCTGAGCTATGGCCAAAGGTGGCTACGAATTCGTCTCCGGCGACATCTCCTGATAACCTCCCCACACGGCTGGACATTTCGACCAATGCCATGCGCTTCTTCGCTGGAAATGTATTTAAACGATAAAATCAAACGAACACAAATTTAATGGTGCTTGGCTCGTGCGCCGCTCTAAGCCTCGTGCCAATATATAGGTTCGAATTTAGCCATCACTTAGGGGTTAGGAGGAGGAGGGAGTAAATCCGGCCTTTATTGTTTTGTTTGTACTCACAGAACTTCAATTTGTGGTGGAGTTTAAGATAAATAAATTGTACGATCCTTCCTCTTAAAATTTGAGAAATTCATATTCTATGGAGTATTATAATCATATGTTATTTATACTAATACTAAAATTTAAAAATGAGCCTAACCTCAAATTTCACTAAAGTCGGTTAATATTTTTGATCTTCTCTCATTTTTTCAACATTCGTCATTGATAATAACCTTATTTCAACATTCGTCATTGATAATAACCTTATGCCTTTTCTATTTGTAACTTCAATAAATTAGATAAATGATAATATTACAGAGCTAATTGATGTTAGTAGATCGTAAAAGTGTAATTAAATTGAACTTTCGATAATCAAACGTGATAGCAGCAATTTGATCTCACATAATAAATTTATCGCTTGATATGTATACTCAAATTACAATCTTCATCAGATATGTTTGATATATTTTTGGGATAATTTTATAAATTTTAAAAAACTTTGGACACATTAAACAATTCACTTAATATCTATAGGTAGTATATAAAAGCTTTTTTTATATATAATTTTTAAATAGAACTTAGATCACAATAAAAGTCAGATTTTCAAAATTTTAATTTTGTTTCCGCCTTTTCGTGATCATTCTATACCCAATTACCCATTAGCTGACAGCCTTAGCCTTTATCGTTTTATTCAATTCGTTTCCATTAAACTCTTTTATTTTCTTCACTTCACATCTTCTATTCATTATTCAAATGTGATTCATCATCCATAACAGTTTCTTCGAATTAGTCACTTGGAAGACAAGTAAGTGTTAGCTCCCCAAATTAGTAAGAAAAGCAAATAGTTAGGACAACCTTTCGATATATTTAATTTTTTTTTATGTATTTAATTTTTTTTTAGCGCAAATACAGGCCTCCACCTTTCGAATGATTCATTTTTTTTTCTTTTTTTTATACCGCTAAAAGCAGCTGGCTCCACCTTTGATACGTTAATTTTTTGTATGAAATGGGCTGAGCTTGCCACCTTTCGATTTATTATCTTACTACTGTGATAACATGTCGTCATTTAAACATTTGCTATAATATCGCCGACATTACTATCAATTCGCTTTTCGATTTTTGATTCGCATATTTAAAACTGATATTACAATAAAATACTTAAACTTTTCACATCAATTTTTGATAGATAATATGGTGACAGACACCTACAACTGGTTACATTATAATCATTGTATTGTCCCTGCCTCAGCTAAAAATTGAGACGTACAACTAAATTGGATCAAGAAAAGGAGCAATTAATTACACTTTCCGTCAACTATATCTGCCACATTAATACTTTTATGCTTTATCACTCTCTTTAAATCTGCAGACAATCTCAACTCAAACAACCCCTTTTCAGACCAACTTCCTCATTTCACATTCCCACAACCATCTCTCCTGATAATTGACAAACATTATGGTACACTTCAACTCATACAAAACATGAAATAAACAACTCCATTATCCTATATAATAATAAGTGTGCTTCAGTTAAGCACATACACACAAAGAGGGAGTGGAGATGACGACGGGGAATCGAACGCCGTCGTGGAAGGAGAGGGAGAACAACAAGAGGAGGGAGAGGCGGCGAAGGGCTATCGGCGCCAAGATATTTACTGGGCTGAGAATGTATGGAAACTACAAGCTTCCAAAGCATTGTGACAACAATGAAGTCCTTAAGGCTTTGTGTGATGAAGCTGGATGGACTGTTGAGCTTGATGGCACCACTTATAGAAAGGTACCATTTTTAGTATTGATTTTTGTTGACCCATTTTTGTGATTTGAGTTAATTGTGAATTTAGTTTACTTTTTTGGGATTGTTCATGGTGAGTAAAACAATAACATGTTGCTGTCACATCTACTAGCTAGATGTAGTTGCATATATACTTGCATTGTCATGTTATTGTCTAATACTTGTAGAATGTAGATTATTGTGAGCACTCTTTGTTAATAAATCAATGTTTGATGTTATAGAAATTTAGACATAACTTAAGAATATTTAATGCATTATTATTGTGTGTTACCTCCTTTAGTTAAGCTATGATGTTGTTTCCCTCAAAAATTTGCTATTTGTATATTAAAAATTTAGAGTAATATTTATGAGGATTACTAGGCTAATCCTACCGGTTACCTTTAATTAAGCTCTAATGTCTTAGAACTTTACATTATATGAATAATAGGCTAATAAAATTAATTAGTGGACCTAATTAGTGCATAATTTGTATGGTTTCATGAAACATAGAATAAATTAATAAGTCGAGATAAAGTGAACATTTTGGTTGGTATGTCATGTTGAATAACATCAAATTTTGTTCAAAATAACATTCAGTTAAAACTTCGATTTATTACATGTACTATTTTACACAAAGATGAAAAATCCAATTTTTTTTTTCTTGAGCCATTTAAAGATATTTTTAGTAGCCATATTAATCTTTGGCATTTTACAAAGTGAGTAATGTGAGAAAAAGAAGATATTGATTCTGATTTCTGAGCTTCTAAAGTAGTTTAGTCATACTCATACGATAGCATATCACTAAATCGGATCTGGTCTCGACTCAGAAGACTGAAAAAGATGTACTAGAAGAAAAGCAATTGCATCATCTTGTGTTTGTTGACGCATCAAAATAACAAAAAAGATTCCTTTGTTAAACTCCAAGGAGACAAATATGCCCCTGGGGATCTACATTTTCTTTTTCTTGGGTTTCTCAAATGTCAGTCTTAATTTCACAATATTGTTGCTTTTCATGCTAAAATTTACTGCTAAAGTGTTTTGTAAGGTTACTAAAAATGTGCCATTTTAATTTTTTTTCTTAATGGTAAATTTCATTTTCATTTTTAAGTACATGATAGGGTTTTAATATGAGATTTATTTTGAGAATCACATAAAAAAAATTATTTCACCCTTGGTACTTTTGTTTTTTGGGTACTTAACTTGTTTATTTAATCCGAATTAAGTTGTCCTCTTTTGTTTTTGTATAAACTAACAAGCCTTAATTAGACCTAAATGGATCAATCTAGCACTTTTAATCTATGTGAAAATCTGTGAAATAATACCATTACATAAATGTTTATTATTCTTATAACTTAAATCAAATTTGCCTAAACAAATATTATGTTGGAGGCTTGGAGCATATTTTTTTGTTTTTCATTAATACTAACTTTTGCACACCTAGACTGATGGTAATTATTTCTTCATGCAAAGCATTATAATTTGCTACATTCCATCAAAGAGATGATTAGGGAAGCGATTTCACTAATTACATTTCTTGTATCATGACCTAAGGGAGATGATTACTGGTTCATAACAATTTTTCATAACACCAAAAGTAAAAAGCAGTCAAAGACTCAAAGTGCATTTTGCAGTTTACCCTCTTGAATAACTTTGATCACTTGCAATAATTCACTTTTCCCCTGTTGAGATGTATAGTGCTGTTCTTGTGAAAGACTCTTTATATGTATGCTGTTGAATTCAACAAAGGGTCATTCACATTTAAAGTTCACCATTACTTGCAATGTTTCTTTACACTTTTCAGTGCTTTAACTTTATTCCATCTTACCCAAAGGTTTACTTATCTTCTTGAAATTCTGAACAATAATTGTAGGGAAGCTTTGAATTAATGAACAGCTATCAAAGAAAAATCCATATGACTGAAGTAAATAACATTAACAAGTTAGTTGGATTTTCCATTACTTGTTGCACTAAGATGGAAGTCCTGGTAATGTTAATATTGGTAAAGAAGAGGATTTGGCTAATTATTGTTAAGTCCATGCAGTTCAATAAGGATTTTGGGGTTTGATTTTCATTTATTTTGAAGCCTCACTCAATCTTTACCATGATCTACAGGGATGCAAGCCAGTTGAAAGCATGGATTTCGCAGGGGGGTCGACATCAGTTAGCCCGTGGTCATCCTTCCTTCCAAGCGCGGCTACTTCATACAACCCGAGCCCTGCCTCCTCGTCCTTCCCTAGCCCTGCTTCGTCCACTTTCGCCAATAATGTAGATGGACATTCTTTAATCCCATGGCTTAAAAACCTCTCATCAGCATCTTCGTCGGCCTCTTCATCCAAGTATCCACATCTTTACATCCATGGTGGTTCCATTAGTGCCCCTGTCACCCCTCCATTGAGCTCCCCAACTGGTCGGACTCCACGTCTTAAACGTGACTGGGATGGATCTACCCATGCAGGCTGGGGTAGGCCACATTACTCACTCTTCCCCTCTTCGACACCCCCCAGCCCTGGGCGTCAAGTCCTTCCTGATTCGGACTGGCTAGCTAAGATTCACATCTCTCAAAGTGGACCAACTTCTCCAACGCACACTCTTGTTGCTTCAAACCCATTTGGCTTCAAAATGGAGGACTTAGTCCTCGGTAGATCAAGGATGGGCACTCCAGTACAAAGCGGGACATGCTCGCCTGCTATTGCAGTGGGGCTGGATAATTCCGCTGATATCCCCATGGCTAATTCTGTATCAGATGAATTTGCATTTGGTAGCAGCACGGCTGGCCTAGTGAAGGCGTGGGAAGGAGAGCGGATACACGAGGAATGTGTCCCGGATGATCTTGAACTCACACTTGGAAGCTCAAAAACCAGGTTGGCCAGCTCAAAATTAGAGCACTAACTAGCTCAACGGTAGTTACTAATTCAAAACTTATGTGCTCTGCAGGTGAATGAGTATGATCACTTCATTGCAACAATGTAGGACTTTCTGGTACGATTGGAGACGTAACCAGAATGAGATAGCAACGGAGGCATCCTACTTAGTAGTTCTTCATTTAGAATCTGTCTTTAGCTGATGGTTCTTGTTCAATTCACCCCCCCTCTGGTTAATTATGCATTTCAAGAAACTGTTTTATAAGCTGCAAGTATATACAGCCTTATATTGTATGCTATTCTCAAGTGCTGTAGGACGAGCAAGAAATTTCTACAAGTTATGACTTAATTAACCTTTGGCCACTCATTGAATATCTTTGTTAAGTCTAATGCTAATGTCAAACATTCATTTGAGTTCATAGAGAAATTACAAATAAGGAGAGATGAAACACATTGTTGAATCAGATAAAGCTCTCCAAGATCTTGAGAAACAAATAAGGAGATATGATGTCCCATGCTGTTTTGAATTATTGTTGGTTTACTGCTAAACAAGCTTTTCAAAGCACCATTGAATTATATTGGGTATTTTGCAGTAGTTATGTCTGAAGATCACCAAAGAAAAGCTATCAGGTCTAGAGAATAAAAGTATTGCAATATAAAATAGGTCAAAGCCATGGTTAATTATATATACTGTTATTTAATTGTTTCATCACACATATTTCAAAACAGCCCATTTAACCGGACATCTTTCAATACTACAAATACTTTTGACCCTTTGAGTTATCATGGTTTTACTTGCAACTTCTATGATGACAATGACTTAGTTTGATCAAATCATTACCAATTTACCATTTCATCCTAGACCATTACTACATTCTTGTGAGATAGTCATTGACTGCTTAGTGACCTTTTGACATCTTATGTTGCCTTGGCACCTCTTTTTTTAATTATCATTCTTGTGAGATAGTCATTGACTGCTTAGTGACCTTTTGACATCTTATGTTAGTCTAGTACCTCTTTTTTTAATTATAAAAAAAAATTAGTTGGAGAAGAATTTACCATGACTATCACTTAGAGAACTTAACTGTTTAAAAATGTGTCTTTAGTTTTAGAAGGATGATGAATTAGGTAGGACTAAAACATTAGAAAGTACCGACACACTTTACTCATTGGTATAATAGTTTAGCATAGATATCGATACATCTTAAATAAATTAATGTAGCCATGCATTTCAGCATTATAGATAAATATCTGTAGCATAATATCTCATAAATGTGGGAGTTAAATGGAATTGACCCCGGCCTCGCCATGATTATTAATGATTAGCAGAGACGAATATGTGATACCGTCTAAGGCATAACTTTCGCCAAAGCGTGGTGATTACATTTTCGATTAAATTAAGCCGCTCTATAGGCAGTTAACTAAAGCCGTTTTCGAGTTGGGACCCGTTATTTTATTGTGTCCCTCTATAAGCACACAACAGTGTTAAAGTATGTAAAATGACCATTTTCACGCTAAGTGAAAGCTTCGCTCCAAGCACTATATACTTAAAAATAGGGGAATTAAAATAGTAATTTAACTCATGTTTTTTCACTATTTGGGTGGTGGTGTTATTTTGTACCCATCACTATTTGTATTTTTTTAGCCCATGCTGTTAACTTCTTATCTACAATTCCGCATAATTGATAAAAATAAAATATTTACTCAATCAAATTATCAAATAAATACTCCGTAAAATATTCTCCCAATTTTTCATTTCAATCCTATCTCAATTTTGACTCTAGAAGCCCTAAAAACACTAGAAATTTTCATTTTTCAATTCGTATAAATTGTTATCAATCGATTAAATTAGCTAACAATAAGCTATCAGAAGCTGAAATTTATCGCTTTATTAAATAATTTTATTTATCTGAATCGATTTATTTTTTTGTGTTATTAAAAGTTTATTGTAATATATTCTTATCGGAAAATTTCTCAATTTATTTGTCACGTAAACGTTGTTGTTATGGGTTTTGATGCTTGATACTTGTATTTGTTCGTTTTTTTATTCAATTTTTAGTTTTTAGTTTTATGAATTTGTTGGATTTAGTTTCAATTTTCAATTTTTAGTTGTAGATATTTGTTTGGCTTCAATTTCTTTGCTTGTAGTTCTAGAAATTTGCTCGATTTGGGTAAAATTTTAGTTTGTAGTTCTAGAAATTTGCTTGGTTTGTTTTTGATTTTTAGTTAGTTCCAGAAAGTTGTTATCTTTGGTTTGAATAGTTCTGGAATTTTTTTTTTCGATTTGGGTTTTATTTTTAGTTTGTAGTTGTAGAAATGGTTTCCTTGGAGGGGTCGTTTGATGCGTGGGAGGAAGTTCAACGGCATGGTCATGATTTAGCGGGTAGGTTATCGGAGGGTTTTAGTGGATTAATCCAATCGACTCAGATACACCCGCCTTCGTTTCATTGGCCAGCCCCGCCAAAAACGAGTTTCTTTGAGATGGATTTCCCTGCCCCTAATTTTGTCAAGGCGGATTTCTTGCCTGTAATAGACAAGTCTGGATTAAATGGGGTTTTTGATATAGGCAATAGGATTATGGATTTCCCTGCCCCCAATTTCGTCAAGGCGGATTTCTTGCCTATAATAGATAAGTCTGGATTAAATGGGGTTTTTGATATAGGAAATAGGATTGGTCAGGCTGGGGCGGATTTAGGTGCCAGTTTGAATGGTGTGGTTCAGCAGTTTCTTAGGAGATTGCCGGGGCCATTTAAACAGGATGAGAGTTCAGGGAGTGTGGATAGTGGTACCCATAGGAATGAAATGAGTTTAGCTATATGGAAGGATTTGGGAACATTGGCTGAGAGACTTCGGGATTATGGGTATACTGATACAGACATGGGTAAGGACCGGAACGATGAGGAGGAGATGTTTGGCGTAAAATTGAAGACACTGAAACATTTTGGAAAGGCATTGGTAAGGTTTCTATGACAGGCGATTGTGCCTTATTTTTTCATCTTTTTAAATAAGCCTTTTAATTCCGTAGTGCTGATACGAGTTACATATTTTTCTTGCACATGATTATTCACTCGACTTCAATAGCTCACGGGCATAAATTCTATACACCTTAACTTAACAAGGATTTCTACTGAATGGAGATGTTATGGCTGTATCTTGCGGGGAATTAGAGGGTATTATAAATTTTCATTTTGGATGGGATGGTTGAAATATCTGTTTTGTATTTGTTGCTACTACACTAGTTAGTTGATTATATTTTGTAAAACCTTGACACATGAAACTTTAATTTGCATACATTATTAGAATATTTACGATTTGATCAAGATGACTTCCTCCACTCTTTATCTTCTTCTTATGACTGGATATCTTCATGTAGGGAACCATCAATGTGACATCTACATATAGTAGTAGGACGCAAAATGTCGAGAGCTCTTTGGTTGCAAGAGGAGACTTGTGGAGAGTAGAAACTTCAAATGAAAGATCTACCACTGGAAATGAGAATTCTTCTTTATTTCTACTACAGCTCGGACCAGTACTTTTTGTTCGCGATTCAACTCTTCTATTGCCTGTTCATTTGTCAAATAAGCACTTGCTTTGGTATGGGTATGATAGAAAGGTATGACTGTAATGTAAACTGCTCAACACATGGTGGCATTCTTGGCTAGGAAAATTCTAGTGTCTTAAATGTAAATGGTTTTTGTAGTCACAACATATTAGGATATTTGGGATTGATTGATGTTTTCCCCCTCCTAGACAATGATAGAGTCGGTATTTTTGTCATCTTCCGGAACAGACACACTGGGAATACCATCTAAACGTTTAACTTTCATCTACTATTAATACAGTCACGTACGTGATGGAGTAAGATTACATTTATTTTCTGTATAATGCTGTCAAATTTAGTTGTTAGTAACTATTGTCAAAATAGTATTGCTCTTATTGGGCTTAAGCATCACAACAGGTTCCCAATTTTTGTCTTTGTGAAGTTCTGAGCCATTTGAAAAATTATTTCAACAATTTGTCTTCTCGTTTTAGCTTCAAATTTAAAATTGGATTTTCATTTGCTGGAAGTTTATGTTTGTGTTTTTTCTTGCTCTTATTGAAGAACTAATAGTTTCATTCATATGATGGCAGAGTGGAATGCATTCGCTTTGTCCAGCCGTGTGGTCAAAGCATAGAAGGTGGCTGTTGATGTCAATGATCTGTATCAATCCTTTGGCATGTGTAAGTTTAAAGAGGTCTTTTCTGGTCTTCTGTAGCTTATTTCTCTTGATGATATGTTTGGATTTTTTTCTTTCTCAGAAATAGTTAATTGCTGTGTTTGTGAACTTATGAATAGCATTCTTTCCTACTTAGGAATTTGTTCACAAGACATGACAACTTTGTCGAAACACAATGGATTCATATTTTTCATGATATATTACATTGAATATTCTGTTTTGACCTTATAACATTTTTACCGATGATTTGGAATACTGCTATTTGTTTCTTTTATCAACTAACACTAGAATTTGTTATCGGGTTTGGTAATTAATTTAGAATCTGAAGCAGCTAAACGTACATAAGGTTTGTTTGGTTTCTTCCATTCGACTTTCATGTTAAGCAAAAAAGGTCTAAAAATAGTTTCTTTGTTAGCTGGTGACAAAATTCTTCCACTGGAGTTACTGGATTGAGATGAAAGAACATACTATATTTTAATGCTAGATTTTACTTCCACTTCTCTTTAACTGATATAGTATGACTATTATGATTATTTTCCCAAGATTATCTGACATTAGATTTCCGGTTCCATTTTCTCCTTTCTCAATTTCGGGTTCACTAAAAATTATGTTCCTCTTGTCTTTCAGTCTTTCATGGACTTGCAATTCCCAAATGGACAGATCACATATGTATCTGGAGAGGGATTATCAACCAGTGCCTATTTTCCTGCCTTTGGGGGGTTGCTTCAAGTTCATGGTCAATATCCAGGAGAGATGAAATTTAGTTTCTCTTGCAAGGTGAGCTATTGAGATGCGGCATCTTCCATGAACTTGCTTAATCCAGTTTTATGTTAAGAAGTGATTTACAGTGTAATTTATGTCCTTTGGAAGATATCATTGGTAATCATTGCTGATCTTAATATTACTTCCTTATGCAGAATAAATGGGGCACGAGCGTAACACCAGTTGTGCAATGGCCTGACAAGTCATTTACGTTGGACTTATCTCAGGCCCTAGCATGGAAGAGATCTGGCCTTATGGTGAGGCCGACCATCCAGATTGGGTAATAATCATCACATGTAAACTTCAGTTTAATATGTTAATTCTTTGCTTGGCTTAGCGAGAATGCTCCCTCGTACATTTGTTTTCTAGCATAAACTTCTTGTTATTTACAATTATATTTGTTGCCAACTACAGATGTTTGAACTCATGATGCTGTTGTAACTTGTTCTCTTATGTAGTATGTAAAGCTCGTTGCATGCTTATCCAATGTATTTGTCTTTTTATCAACTTTTCAGCTTATCTCCAACTTTTGGTGGAAGTGATCCTGGTCTACGGGCCGAACTAACTCATTCTCTGAAAGAGGAAATCAATCTTATTTGTGGTTGTGCGCTCACAAGACATCCATCTGCATTTACAGCGGTCTCGGTAAGTTACTATTTCCTTGATTACGTCCATGCTCATGAAGTCTCATATCACAGAGTATGAAGTTGGTCTTGTCTATAGACATTTATTTGAAATATGTATTTTAACTTAAGGGTGTTTGCGCATTTAAATGATAATATATTTCCTGGTGAAACTAAATCTCTTTCACAAGGCTTGTAAGATTTGAAGTTTCAACTGTTGTTTTTTATCGATAAAAATTTACTGTCTCTAGCTTTTTACACGAAATATGATCTCAAATTTTGTTTTTCAATGGTTAAAACTAACAATCTTTGTAATCGTAATTGACATTGACACACATAACCTTGATTTGAAACAAAATTATCATATATTAATAAAAATCGTTAAAAACTAATCCCACTAAAATTTTATCCCTTATTGCAGCTGGGCAGATCAAGATGGAATGGCAATGTGGGGAGTGCAGGGGTAGTTCTTAAATTTGAAACTCCGGTTGGCAACGTTGGAAATCCTTCCTTTTCAGTTCAGCTAAATGGTGGTTTTGAGTTGTAACATGTTTGTGCATACAGTAGTTAAATTATGGTTTTGAGTTGTAAACATGTTGTGCATGCAGTAACTGTATATATTCGTCTACTTGTGTGTGAGATCCCTGTTATCTCCAAGTTCTAATTGTTCATAAATGAAAATAGAACTTGTGTTCTCTGAGTTGAAATTAGTGAAAGACATTATATCCAGCTGCCAATTCAGTATAAGCGCTGCATGCTTATCGAGCTATCTGAGTTGAGTTCGAACTTAATAAGCTAATCCCCCTATTGATTGGATAATATTATACCTAACTCGAAATTGTTTAGACCGGGTTTTCAACTACTAAACATTTTGAATACATTTTAGCTTTCAAGAAAGTGTGGAAGAAACACTTACTACCTCCATTCCATAAGTAGATGCTTATGCATTTGTTAGTGGTGAGAATAATATACTACCACCTCGATATATGACTCAATTTAAGTGGGATTCTAATAGGTTTAACTAATACGTACTAATTAATTTTAATTCAGATTCTGATAGATTTAACTTTTAAAATAATTGTAAGAATTATGAATAAAATAACCATTATTTACTCAATCACTAATATATTATCTTGAGACGACAAAAAATATAGATTAGTAATTTTGAAATTTGAATGAGATAAATTTAAATATGAAAGCTTATTACATGGATTTCCATAATAAAGTTTAGCTAATAATTGCAAGCAATAATAACACTTTGCAATTATAAAGAAGAGTGCTTCTGTAAAGCCATTCAATAAAACAGAAGATTAAGGTATCGTTAACCTAATATGAGGTGTCAAAATCAACATACGGAGTAATATTTAAAAAAAAAATCTTATAAATTTAAATTATGATTTGCATTTCACCTCACATGGTCTTATGGGAACAAATTTTTTTAATTACTTAATGATAGCAAGAACTCTTATCATTTATAGCAAGATAGGAAATGGACTTTATTAAACAAGTTCTTGTAAAATATGTCTATTCCTATTTCCTAACAAAAAATTCCAAAAATATCGAAAGTGCCTTTTTTAGCATGCGTTTCTAGCTATATATCTCCCTCTTCTTCCTCAACCAAGAGATTGAATTTCAAGATTTCTCTCTCAAGAAATCAATGAATAAAAGTTATTGGTCACATTAAATATGTTGCATTCTTCTGTGATTCCATTCATTGCTCTGTTTCTTGTTGTTATTCTTCATTTACTTGAGCAAGCAAATACAGAAAAGTGTGATTACTTCACAGGAAATTGGATTTATGAAACATCTTCAAAAAGTCCTTTTTATGACTCCAAACTGTGTCCTTTTATTGGGAAAGAATTTAGCTGTGAAAAGAATGGCCGACCTGACCAGAGGTACCATAACTACAGATGGCAACCCACCTCCTGCAATTTATCAAGGTTCACCATTTTCATTCTGTAATTTCTTTTTTAATTTAGAATATTGTTAAGTATGGTATTTGTATTTCAACAACATATTTTATTTATTGTTTTCTAATGTAATGTTTTTTTACATCATAATCTAACTCATAACCTTCTTTTATTGATTATGGATTTTTATGTAAAATACTACGAGTACATATTCTTAACAATCGTGTAAATGGCTAGGATGACGAGTAACATTTTATCCCTTAAGTTTGTGCCACACTGAACTTTCACCTCTTTGTCACTATGCTTTATATACAAAAACTGACATATTTGTTTGTATTTGTCTATATAGTCTATGGTCCCTGCATGTGAACCCGGATGGTAGATATTGAAATCTTAATTTGTGAGTTTTTTTTTTTTTGGTTCTGTATCAGATTTAATGGGCATGATTTGTTGGAGAAACTAAGAGGGAAAAGTGTGATGTTTGTTGGGGATTCACTAAGTAGAAACCAGTGGACATCACTTGTTTGCCTGCTTTACAATTCAGAGCCTCAACCTAAATATAAATTCACAAGAGGAAGTGATGATCTCACAATGTTGACATTCACGGTATGTTAATTTCAACTGCAAGATCATCTATGAGTTATGAACAACCTTAATCTTGGTCTTAATATGAAACATCATGTGCATGGGTTAACCTTAATATTAGGTTAGCTATTAAAACAATGCATGTGAAAACAATAATAATAATGCATGTGAATTGTGGAGGGGTCCAACATTTGGACTTTCGTATTTACAAGACACCTCACTAATTACGTACTTAAGTATTTTAGTGGAAGGTATGTTGCAACTTGCAACAACACATGGGAACAACTGTATTGTTAACAAGAGTAATTAAGGCTTGATATTGATGAGGTATCGTCACAATTTTCTTCATACGCAATATTACTTCACATAGTACGATTAGATGAACACTTTAACACCAAACTTATTGATATTAGCCTTTTGCAAAGCGAGTTTAATTAAGTAAAAACTAATCCCACTAAAATTTGTTTTACTTACTTACAATCTCACTTCATTCTATATATATTACCTCTAATTATACTTTGAATACTCTAGCGACTTTTCTTTTAGTGTGATGTTCTACATACCTTCACAATATTATTAAACCAAATCAAATATTGAATCTCTTTTAGGAAATTCATCAACCCAAAATTGCAAGTTAAAAATATTTTATCACTAGCAAGGCATGACCATACATTTGTCTTTTTTTTCCTAATGCATTCATCCTGCATCTTTCAAAATGTTTCATTTAATGAATGATCGTCAATAAATGAAATTTTTTTATTCTCATTTATTTTTTGGTGAATGCACTAATAATAACCCCAATATAATAATGTTAGAAGGGTTTTTTTTTAAAGGAACCGATTATTCCTCTAACACCTTAGTTCCTCCAAAGAAACAATTATGATAATTTATTTGAATAATTTGGAAGAATACCCTTTCTTGATTCAATGGAAGTTCAAAACGATATCTCCAAACTAAATAGACCACAACTTTTGACAGGAGTATGATGTTAAAGTGATGCTGAACCGGAATCAATATTTGGTTGACTTGGTGAATGAAACCAATGGTAGAATTCTAAAGCTAGATTCCATTGAGATTAGTGGTAAGCCATGGAAAGGAATTGACATGCTCATTTTCAACACATGGCATTGGTGGTACCGAAAAGGATCTGGCCAACCGTAAGTATATAGTAATTCAATTCATGCACTATGAATTTACCATTAAACACTTGACAAAATTCTATTGGATTAGATGGGATTACATTGAAGTGAGCAATGAGTTATACAAAGACATGGATCGGATGGTGGCTTTTGAGAAAGCACTAAATACATGGGCGGCTTGGATAGATAACAACATTCATCCATCCACATCCATCGTTTTCTTTCAAGGCATTTCTCCCACTCATTACAAGTAAGTATCGATCTACTAAACTTTTTCTAACACATACACACACCCCTTCATAGATGTTAAGTTAATTTATTTTATTACTCTAGAATGAAAATGATTTTTTTGACGTTTTCGTATATCGAGATGAAACTTTGATTATTAATTACTAACTAGTCATTATTTTAATAAATATAAAATTTATATCATTACATTCAGCTTTGAAAATATATTTTTTATTGATGTAAAAGCAGTTACAAGTATGAGCTATCACTATTCAAAGATAGTTAAGCTAAATCCCCAATCTATACAAATACTCCAATTATTCTTGTTTCTATTTATGCCTTTCCAGCTATTAACACGACTATGTATGACACTAACACATCTAGTTGCAACCTGGCCTGCTTCCAATTCAGTTTCTTCAAAAATCCGTTCATTCCTTGCTATCCAAATATGGTATATTGCAGCTGCTTAATCGTCGCAATTTGCTTTTAAAGCCCTTTCCCATGCCACAGTTCATGATTCAACTAGCCTCATCAGCCCAGCATTTGGGTTCATGATACTTCTTCAAATAGAGGAGCAATTTCCTCCATACTGAGCATTGACAAGCAAAAAAAATATTCCTACTCATGGTAAAAAAACACAGGTGTCATCAGGCACTACATTCCACCTTTTCAATCTCTTTTTGGTAGGTAATCTGTCCAAACACACCAACCATTCAATGAAGCCAAATTTTTGGTACCTTGAACCAAACCAATTTCCAGTTTCCAAATATGACAACTTAAGAACATGTTGCCCCAACTATTGATTGTCTTCCTGATTTGCTCAATGAGAACTCTACGATCTTGTGCTTTGATCTGTTTTGCCGTGAGTGGAATACCAAGATACCTGATTGGCAGTCTAGTTGTGGGAATGCCAATTATGTTGCTAAGTCTCTCTACTTCCTGGTTTGACACGCCTGCAAAATAGCTTGTACTTTATGAAAGAAAAATAATTTCATAATATTATTTTTTTTATAATTTTTGACCATATAATTTAAGAATAATTGAAAGTCAAAGTTCAATCGTATATTTTTAGAGTAAGTACTATAAATAAAGTAGAATAAATGCTACAAATAAAGTAGAAAATGTCTTCAACGAGAGTAGAACCAAGACCTTCTTGTAAAAGCTTGAGTCAAATCCTATCAGACAATTGAGTCATCCACTAAAAATGAAATAATTGAGGTTGAATATCTAGTGATGTGAATTTTTTTTTATATAAACTTAAAGTCAAATGATGGGTGTGTTCCTACAAAGTTGACTTTACCAATAAAAAATCACTCAATAGGCCCGGATTGATACTTTTTATTTGGGAAACAAATATGATAGGATGGACTTTTTTATAACTAAATTATCCTTAATTATTTTTCCTTTTTCCTTTGTTTATTTATTTTTATGTTCGGCTTTGTTATTTAATGAGAAATAAACATATATACAGTGGAACAGAATGGGATGAAGTAGGAGGTACATGTATGGGAGAGACAGAGCCAATAGAGGGCTCAACATACCCTGGAGGCTCTCCTCTTGCATTAAAAGTGTTGAAGAAAGTCTTGAGCACAGTTGAAAATATGGTGACCCTTTTAGATATTACAAATCTTTCTCAATTACGCAAAGATGGACATCCATCTATTTATGGAATCAATGGAAAATCAGTAATGGATTGCACCCATTGGTGTCTTTCTGGTGTTCCTGATGCTTGGAACCAAATACTTTACAATCTTCTTGTTTAAAAACATTTTTTGGGGTAAGTTTGTATAATATAAAGATTACCTGGTGATATAATACAATCGAATTCATTTATAAGTTGAAACACTCTATCAATATTAGATGTTTTAATAATTTACAATATTTTAATTGTCGAAAAACATGCAAGTCTTGGGATTTTTTGAATTTAAATGGCAATGTATGGGATTTATAGCATTTATACTATCTATAAAAAAAAAAGTTGAAATACCCAAAGTGGGATTGAAATAACAAACTTGGGGTGGCTTGGACTCATTGTTGGAAGAAAAAAATTGTGATGGTTTCCTTCTGTATAAATTGCTTTATTTCTTTAAGAGTTGAGATGAGATTGATGTAGACTTCCATGAGAAGACTTTAACTAATGGAATGAGCTTTCTTTGGCTTCAAGACAAATATATCTCGTCCATGACGTCTTTGGTAGGATACTTGGTGATAAAAAATCAAAATAACTTGTCTCATTAATTAGACCATCGACATGATTTATGAAAATTACATGTTTCCAATGCAAAGCCCGGCGAAATATGTAAACTTTTAGTAGCGAATATCGGCTTCTTGATTTTATAATCTTAATAGACAAACGAATTGGCTAACAACTTATTTGATGAACTCTCGAATTGGATTCGTTGATTGATTTGAGTAATATGTGATTTTTATCTTATTTCTAAACATGTAATGTGTCTCCATGAATCCTCCAATAATGTTCAGTAGATATTTATAAGTAACGTTTAAGCGTGGTCCAGTTGGTTTAAGGACTCGGAGCTAGGTATGCTTGAGTTAGCCGCGTGGGTTCGATCCTCGGCAGTATCAATTTATTGACATTTGATCAAAGACAACCTGGTGAAATAAATGAACTGAATACTGAAACACTGCTTATCATGTGATTGAACAGATTTGTTTTCTTTTTAAGTCGTCAGATAATTGAGTCTTGCTCATTGGTCCTGGGTTCAGACGTTACGGTAAGAATGAAAAGTACACTTCTTTCTTAGCATAATAATTGGTAAAATTGGAGATGCAATTTATAGTTGAGTTTTGTAAAATAACAAGAATGCAGGAAATACAGGGGAATTTACACATATGTTTTCCAATGTGTATTGTTCATTTGTAGCTCGGGACTCGGGTGTTTGAATAATGTCATATTCATTTAGTTTTTATCATAAACAATATTTTTTATGTTACTTTTTATTCAGTTAACATTTTACTATTTTCTTATATGTATATATTTATATAGTGTCATAAAAAATTAAATTTCATATGTAGCAAATACCCCTAGCATATCATCAGCATAAATGACTTTGCTGTGAAAAATATGAAGGATATTTTAATAAAAATCAATCTTTTTCATAAGTGAAAAGCAAATGATATTAGGATTTAAGTAAAAAATTAAATTTGATATGTGGCAAATATCCTTAGCATATCATCAACATATATGAATTCGATGTGAAAAATATGAAGGATAATAAAAATTAGTGAAAAGCAAATATTAGAATTAAAGAAATTATTAGATCCTTTTAACTTCAAAAAGCACTAATATAATTTCTATGCTTTTAATTTGGTAGTAAAGGAAATGCGATTCGCCTTGTATGTCGATTTTTGAAATATTTGATCATTTTTATGTTTAATTGAAATTGATACAAGCGTGTAAAAGCTATACTCCTTTGGTTTTTATTTTTAATTAATATTTTATTTTTGAAGGGATATTTTTGATTATGAATAGCTTCTTTAAATAAGATGATAAATTCTGATAAAAATCGATGATTAAATCTTTTTTAAGATCATTAGTATGTTGTAACATGACCGAGTTCTTTTTTGTGAATAATATTTGTTTTGTTTTCTAGTACATTTTATTTCAAGTATAATTCTTGTTAATATTACTTAAATTATTAATATAAATTATTATTAATCATATTCAACAAAAATAAATGTTTTTATAAACTTAAATACTATATGTCGATCGTGTATGTAATAAATATCTTTTAGTAAAATATTAATAATATAATATTAAACTTATATTATTATAATAATCAATCAGCGATTGTCTTGTGAATAGATAATTAGTTTGAATAAAAATCTTGATTTAAGCATCTAAATCTCTCTTTTCCTCCGACAAAGAGAAAAGAAAATAATGTTTTTACATGACACGTTAATCATATTAGTATGTTACAGACCTACCGATTGCCGTCAACTAGCGGAACACGTTATCTATAATGATAGTAGTAAGAAATGATTTGGTATTAAACTTGTATGTTTATCTTTATGATTTTATTACCACATGGTTGGAAGAGAATAGAAGGCTATTTCCAATGGTATGTTAAGCAGTTTATTCAGTGTGCTTCAATTTTATACATGAAGTCGGTGGAAATAATTTATTGGGAATGCTAATAATCGTATATGACTTTATCATTATTTGTTAATTGAAACTAAAATTATTAGTCTTAACATATTATGATTGAAAGGATAATTAATCTTAGTTATCGATTGCTTGATGGGAGGCTGTGTCATTCAATCGTGATTTATAATAACTTTTTTTGGAAGTGCTAGTATAATATATTGATTTATGAATGGAATACCAAGCTTAAAAAACAAGTAAGCAGCCTTAAAATTTATCGATATATGGTGATTGCTCACTTTTACCTAAAAAGCCGTCGTATTTATTAGCGGATCAAATGATGAGTTATACATTTGCAATCTGAGTCGTTATATCAATCGCCGTGAGTTTAAATATCTTATGTTGGTACTCAAGTAAAGTAACGATAAAAACCTGTTGGTTTTTGGCGATACGTGGTGATTTCATTGGTTACCGTAATTAATACTTTGTATAAAGAGTATTAAATGTTGGTAGTTATGCATTTTGATAATTATCTTGTTGTTTACCATTAGATCGATATGAGAGTGGTGGTTGTTTTTAGGAGTTATCTTGGGGGTATATTTGTCGTCAATAGTATGACACATGATGATGTGAAAACTTTGCCCCTTAGTCATTATATATATTGTAGATTACTTGCGGAAACTTTGCCCTTAGTCATTATATGTAGGGTAGATTACTACTAACAATAATAAAAATAAAAATAATTCTACCAGGAGCATATAAGGAATATCTTCACGTATTAATTTGTTAATTTGTAAATTGTCTTTAAATATAGAGGAATTGACGTTTATGTCGAGTTGGAACAAATATATATATATATATATATTATCTCCAGCGGGGTGTCAGTAGAGATATCTGAAATATAACTTTAACAATTTGCCCTACGACCAAGTATATTTTGGAATTTGATAAATACGTATAGTATCTCTGGCCAATTATTTGATTTATGTCGATTAAATATTTCTTTAAAAGTATAATTTAAATTTTGTGGATCTCGATTTATAAATTCATATCTATAGAGAATTAAATAATAATAATAATAATAATAATATTATTATTATTATTATTAATATTATTATTATTATTATTATGGGTCATGACCAAGCAGGGGCTTAAATCTAATTCAATCGTAGATCGACTTGCTTTCTTAAGGGATAAACTACATGGTATTGATGATTAGAATATCAAATAGTAGTTAGTTACTATTAAAATTCATGAGTTGTGCTTTAATAGGTGGAATTATTAATTAAAAAAATAAGATTTTTAGAAAGAAAGATAGTGCAATAATTAATAGTGTGTGAAAAGGAAGAAAGCGGAATAAAAGCATGGCCTACTTTATTTCTGTTTTATATATGTTTATTGAATTTAATATTGATATAAAATATATCACTATGAAATAAGTGTGAATTGAGTCTTTGAAGCTTGAGCTAGAAATCGGCTAGGGTATTGGAATGCCGACTCGACTCGTTAAGATGGCGAGTCGGGTAGATAACGAGTTGGGTAAAGTAGCAGGCCCAACTTGGTACGGCTTCGACTAGTTAAGACTCTTGACCGGGTAGTTAGCAGTCGGGTACCGAGTAGTACGCGGCCGTTAAGTTAATCACCCTGAAGCCGAAAATCTTTGTAAATTTTCAAATTAAACCTTCAATGCTCATAAAATTTTCTCAAATTAAGATTAATTAATTGATTAAATTAAGCCCAAAATAAAACAAAACAAAAGTACGCACCTCTTATGTATCAAATATAATTATCTATAAACCATAATAATTTTTTTGAATAATGTTATTGCTCTTTATTTATGATTATGTATTGAACATATTTTATAATATTTTTAAAATTTTTGATAATTTGTTAACGGACCGAGTAAATATCGGTAGGATATTTCAAGCGGCGTCGCGGACTAAATGCTACTGCCCAGTAACTAACGAGCGATTACATCGAGATCGAATGCTGAATGGGATGCCGGCGGAGTAGCGGGTTCTGGGCTCGATCTGGCGCTAAAGATGTGATGTTGATTTGAAACCATAGTAATTAAGATGCTTTCGATAAGTCGAACTGGCTGCGCCGGTGCGAGCATCTTGACATCTACAGGCTGAGTCGTGTTAAGTCACTCTTTGTGAAAGTGGTTAGATTGATGAATGTAATCGACGATATCTGACAAATAATAATAATAATAATAAGTTTTAAATAAAATAAAAATTAAGATGCTCAATAAAAAGGCATTGAGGATATGATGTATTTAGCCAGCAATACAGACATAGGCCATTTAAAGTAATCAAGTGCTGCCTCCAAGGAGAGACAGACATCTGAGATAGATTTTGTGGCGGTCAATTTCTGGCTCAGCTGCTTCTCTCTCAGCGCACCCCCACCCCACCCCACCTATAATGGCTTCCTTAAATCGAAGCTACTATTGTAGTTTCTCCATATTAAAGATCAACCTCCTCCACATTACTTTGTTCATGTTTGTAGTGGTTCATCAACTTCAAGAATCATATGCCCAACAAAACCAACTTGCTTATCCACCAAACTGTGATTTGTTCCAAGGGAGTTGGGTCATTGATCCCTTACACCAACCTTTATACAACTCCAATTCTTGCCCATTTATTCAAAGAGAGTTCAACTGCCAGAAGAATGGCCGCTTAGATCAGTTGTACCTCAAGTATAGATGGCAACCTCGAGCTTGCAACTTAACAAGGTACCTTTCGAATCATATTACTATTGACTCCCATTTTTTAGAGTTGAAGATAGTTTTGTTATTTTAAAGAAGATAATTACTACAGTACTAATTATCATCAAACTAAAGCAAGTGAGATATTATATATGGTAATTTCTGGTAGTTGAGGAGCTGATGATATATGAGTGATAACTGATGAAGCTCCATATCAATACAATTTTAATGATATACCATAAGCTTCACTCGTAAATGAACGTGGCTTATAACAAGAAGATAATTGGAATAGATAAAAAATCATGAGTTCATGGTTAATTAAGAAGAAAATAACATAGAAAATATTTGTATATGTCTTTTTTATATGGTTTTTGTTATTAAGTCTCAACTAGAATAATATACGCGTTTTATAAATATCAAATGATAACATGTATAAATATCTTCTGTTGCGTTATGCCACCGGAATTAATTTTAAGTGCCGCTATTCTGCGTAGTTAGTTTCGTTTTAAATTATAGGAAATATTTAATGATATAGAAACCTTTAGAAAACAATGTCCAAATCTTGAGGTTAACTCAAGATAAATTATCTTCACTGTCCCTTAAAATTATCGTTTTTGCATTATGTTTGTTTATATATTGTTTTTATAAAATATTATGTGTAATAAAATGTTGAATTATTTTAGAAAAGTATATAAAAAGTGGGCAAATCTTTGTGGTTGAAGGGAGTATCTCTTAAAAAATTTCTATAAACATAGATATTATAAAAAAAAAAATTAATTGTTCTTAATGCCGCTGCAAATTAAAATTAGAAGAATATATTACGAAGCTAACGTTACATGGCGAAAATGTTGGAAATAATTTTTAGTAAAATTTGAACTTTAGAATAAAATATTTTCATAATTAGTATTTTTGAAAAAAAATCTAAAATTTTATAATTAAGTTAATAATATTATATGATAGTGATATAGATATCTGTAGGCCAGTGCAATATAATGGTATAAGCTTGAATGGTTTAAATTGAGAATAGTAATTTGAAATTAGTTAGGTTGGTTGAATGAAGATTTTGGGATTTAGGTAAATTTGGTCATCTTCGTTAGTTTTCCATAAATACGTATCTCTTTGAATGGTATATCATTTATAGGTTTAAGTATTGATTTCCCAGGCTTGGTAGTGAAGAACATATCGTTCAGTTCAATACCATTATATTTTGGTGTGACTTCTAGGACATTTTTCAGTCTGGCCTTTTTATTTCATCTGCTAATTTTGACTATATTCTTAAAATCTGTGATTAACTAAGTATAAGGTGAAATATTGTTTGCTGGTCCCGATTCGTTTACGCGATAAGTGATGCTCGGGTTTGTAATTTTTGATGGATATTCACTATAACCAGAGGGCTGAGTTAGATACATGCAGTGGGTGTGTAAACAGCTTCGTTGGTGTTCGCGAGGAGGCGGATTCACAAAATCTCGAAGTGTGAAGATGCAGAATCTTTGAATATTTGGGTAAATGATATCGTGTCCTTTGGAGGAATCAGGAAGGCTGAATGATATCATCTATTAGGTGTCTTGTGCTTATCTGTGTTGGAGAAAATGACGATGATGTTTTGGGATGGGGATGGATGTTGTCTAAGTTTGGATTTTGGAGGAGTAGGATGGGCTCGATGGAGGTAGGGGTGGGCGGGTGAGGGGTGACCAATTATCTTGCCTAGCTAATAGGCTTCACAATAGGGAAGGCAGAAATGATAATTCAGCGCCGTATCTTTCAGTGGTTAAATGATCAGGCCTGTTTCGATGTGTATTTTAAGGAGTAATATAGTCGTTTCCTTGTAAAATTAGGGTGTAAGGTCGAGAGTGCTGGGCAATTTAAAAAAGTGGGGTTCTTGGGAGGAAGTTCGAGAGTCTTACAACCTTAAAAATGTCTGAGGCGCGTAGGCATTTAAAGCAGTAGTAAAGGAATTTATCATTGTGAAAATAAAATTTCTTCTGACTATATTCTATTGGATAAATACAATGATTAAGTGTTATGTCTTTAGAAATTAGTGATAGTGTCGGTGGGATTTAATTACTACTTTGACTCCTGTTTGTCTAGTTGTCTTGTTTCTTGTCCATTTCTTACATGTTTCTTTTGCATTTCGTTCTTCCAGACCTTAATGATTATGCCGATGAGCCATTAAATTATGATTTAAGGAGTTACTTTTAAAATAAAATTTAATGTGTTCCAATAAAATATATTTAACATTGTTTTTATATCTTATATATAATCAAATATTTTTATATAAACATTTTAGCATGTCTTTTAGAGTGTATAAAATGTATAGAAGTTCTTGAAGTACAATTTCTAATGACTTTTTATTTTGTATAATTTTTACTTGAGATTTGAATATCTTTTCAATTTAAGATTTTTCATTTATTATTAAAAATGTTGGAATCATTTTTGAGAATTTCTATATGTTAGAAGCTTAAAAAAATTGAATAGTGGCAGTTGCTAATTATGTCATGCACGCAGATAAATTGATTAAGCAAAATATTTCAATTAAATGTTGTATATAACTTATGTAATGAGTCAATGACAATATATCTTAAAATTTATTTCAAATATTGAAACAAATTCAATTATACTTTGTAGAATATAGGTGGTTCCTCCTTCTTTATAATATTTAAAAGGCAATATAATAATTAAATAGTTAACAGATCATTTATCATTTAATAATGTAAAACTCAACCTGTTCTCCGTTGCCGATCTCAAGGCTATAATCTGACTGTTCATGAATAAATGTGATCTACGTTCTCTTAAGTGGGATCATAATTTCTCATTTATATGATTATAAATAATAGATGTTGTTTATTACTCCTCGTGACATGTTCATCTGGATTTGGTAAAAATAATCTTTTGTTTTTTTAAATTATCATTCTATATATTTGCACATTGTAAAATTCATTTTAAGATCATTCTTTAAATGTATTTATTTCTTTATTATTCCATGTCTTCTTATTTTGATTATTTATGTTGAAAATAAAATATCTGATGATAGAGTTAAAAAGTAATTAATATTAGTGATCATTTGGGTTTTGTGTTTGCAGATTTAATGGACGTGCTTTTCTGAATCAGTTTAGAGGAAAGAGCATAATGTTTGTTGGGGATTCTCTTAGCCGAAATCAATGGGAGTCATTGGTATGTATGCTTCACAGTGCTGTTCCATCAGCTAGATTCAACCTCACAATAATAGGGGATGATGTTACCTTTGTTTCACTTCCATTGCTAGTCATTAGTTATATTAATTATTAGTCGAGTTGATTGTTAAGGCGGTTGATATTGTTTGAAATTAATTGTGCTGATCTCGATTGATTTAGCATGAACAGTTGCTAAAACTAAAAAAGTTGCAAATTAATCCTCCAAATCTTAAAATAGCGCAACATGCCATATGCTTGTCCACTATCTTTTTATTAGTTGTGTGCGGCGTAACAATTAGACAGTTTAGAGAGTGGTCTTCTTCAGCTGTCCTTTTAATTTCATTATTTAAAGATATTCTCAATATGTATTTATTGCATCTTTATCTTTAAACTTAATAAAGTTTCTTCAGTTCATGTTATCAGTATCAATATGTAACAATAAATCAATAGTGATCAACGGTAAATGGGTAATAACTAAAGGAAAGTGATCAATGCAGACTTCAATCGCACTTTTATATACACAATTAAAATTTAAGCATTGTGACAATTATAATCTTAATGAAACCCCACCACAGCTGTTTGTACAAGATGGTGAAATACTTAACGAATGGTATTTTTGGACTTTTAATACTTTGAGTCTCTATAGTTTGATCTTAACATTTTGTAGTACCTTTATTTATATATATGATTATATTTTTCCATAAACTTCTGTAATATGTAGGATTATGACGTGAAAGTGATGTTGAACCGCAATGTGTTCTTGGTAGATGTTGTGAAAGAAAGTAAAGGAAGAATACTGAAACTAGATTCAATTGAAGGAGGAAAACTATGGACAGGAATTGATATGCTCATCTTCAACACTTGGCATTGGTGGAACCGTCGAGGACAAGGCCAGCCGTAAGTTCACAAATACTCTGTCTGCATAATAGTATAGGTATGGTATATTATACACAAGATTTTAATCATCTCTAATGTTGGTATGATATAGGTGGGATTATATTCAAGTAGGGAATCAAATATACAAAGATATGAATAGAGTGACCGCTTTTGAGATAGCACTTGGGACATGGGCTAATTGGGTGAATACCAACATCAATCCAGCCAAAACCATGGTTTTCTTTCAAGGCATTTCACCATCACATTACAAGTAAGTACTTTGATTCATCACAACTTACATGATTCATCACAACTTACATAATGTTATATGGCGTATTAATTATATTTTACTATATTGAGTTTTGAACGATACGAGTATTGAATTATAGATGAAAGATGGTAGATCTCATTATTTTACAACAGTGCTTATTTTAATAGCGACGGAATTACGATTTTTATTTTATGTATTCTATTATAATTTTTTTTGGTGTTTCGGAATTGTTAGTGGCACGGAATGGCATGAACCAGGAGCAAAGTCTTGCGTAGGACAAAAACAACCACTAAGTGGTTCACTTTATCCAGGAGGGTTACCGTATGGATTATTTGAACTAAAGAAAATATTGAGAACAATAAAGAAGCCAGTGAAATTGTTGGATATAACCAATCTTTCTCTATTGCGAAAAGATGGGCATCCTTCTATTTATGGCTTGAATGGAAGAAATGGTATGGATTGCAGCCACTGGTGCTTAGCAGGAGTCCCTGATACTTGGAATGAAATTCTTTATAATAGCATTCCTTATTAGTCATATTCTTTAACCATTGGTTTAGGTGCAATTTGGAGATCATTTCATTTAGATCAGAAATTATTGGAAAAATATAAATTTTGTCAATTGATTCAAAATTTATAGATCACAACTTACACGAAAGGAACAATAGTTGTGGCATATTCATTCATCATACTCATTTGTTATTGAAGAAATATGTATTGAGATTTGAAATACTGCTGATATATTTAGTTGTGTGATATGCGTTATTTGATACTACTTTGCAGTTCAATAATTGTCGTTTGGAAAATTATTGTGGAATTTTGGTAGTAATTCTTTTATTATAATTTGAAAATTATGAAAATAATATTAGGAAGCTACTTAAAGATGAATCTAATATATAAATTTTATATTTATTTGAATAATTAATAATTAATAAATTAATTACGCGATTTAAAAAGGCGATCATTTTGGATTAGGAGAAAGTATATACATAATAACAAAAAAGGAACTCCAAAGGTCCCAATGTCTGTCTTGCCGGGGCGTAATTCATTTAGTGAAAATAAAACAGTCTTTAATCTGGTAACTCTGTCTTTCATCCGGGTGCTGGTTAGTCGCATAGTAAAAGCAGAATCTAAATATTGAAGTGGTTTTAAAGGAAAACAGAAGTTAAAGGCCAGAGTTAGTCAGCGTCGCGATTCATAACTACGTGTAGGCCGAGGGCGTAAAATAGCGTGGGGCCAGCCCAGAGTTGAAGGTTTGATAAATTTCAAAAACAGAGTCTAGTGAAAGACCTTTATGTCAAAAACTTGTCTGGCACTTGAAGAAATGTTATAATTATAAAATTTTGTTTTTATTAATGATAAAAATATAATTTATGTCTTAACACTATAATTTTTTCGCCTTTTGGTATATTTTAGGTGCTTGTCTGTTTTAAAAAAAATTAAACTTCAGTATATAAGGTTATTTTAAACTTAGATGTATCAGTTATTGATGAATTTTGATGCGGCCTTTTCAAATTAGGTACATAAAATAGTTTCATATACTTTTAATTTTTAGTTTTTACCCGAAAATGCTTGGAAACGTCGTTGTCTATCTGCAAATTTTTACGATCTAAAATCGTATGAAGGTGCTCAAATATGTAGATAATGGTATTAGTATCTATCATGCTAGTATTTGTAACTTTAAAATAATATAATATCAAAGTGATTAACGTAGAGCGTCTACATGAGGGTCTTAGCATGCATAATAAGCGGTATGTGTCGCATGTATGAATCTTAACGATTATATGAATCTCCAGTATCGAACTTTGTGATAAAAAGTTGAAATAAGTGTCACTTATTTTTTATGGGGACGCCTTGCGTATTAAATATGACTTATCGATATCTTATTGGGTGAATTCTGAATATCATCGTGGGATAATTTTTAATTCTCTCCCTATAAAACGGAAATTGGCGCCTTTTTTCTACTCGCAACACTAAACTCAAAACCGATTCTCTGTCTCAGAAGAGCAAAGCTCGTCAGCTCGATAACGGCTCATTACTGTTCTGCGAAAGGTTCGTTAATTCAATGTCCCAAATTGATTGTCCACTTTCAATAATATTAATCAGGGTATACAATTCATCATTTCTCTTTTTTACCACTGCATTGTAAATCAGTTTATGTGTTCAATTCATTATACCTTCTGAATGTTCGAATTTATGATTGTTTTTTTTCGATTTTTTGCTAATTTTCGTCATATTTTGATGTTCGTGGTGAATTTAGGGGAATTCTGATGTGAAATTGTTATAATATTTGTTTACTTTAATTTTGTTTCGATTTTTTGTTACATTATGAGGTGAATTGTGATAATCTTAGTTTACGTTAATTTTATTACGTTTTTTTGTTAGCTGATTTGATTTTTTGAGTTGATGAATCTGCGTTATTCAGTTGCTTTGTGTAGAATATGCTGAAAATTTACAATTTAAGCATTGGAAAATTAATTTGTTGATTTGAGCTGATATACTGATGAAGATGCACAATTATCCTTCTAAATCTGTTACTCCGATTATCTCTATATCTTGGTCGCAATTTGTGATCTTTATTTCACTTATTAAACGAGAACTATTTGGATGTTTTGTTTAATCGAAGTGGTTACCTAGTGGATATTTCGCTTATAAACTTATAAAGGCATTCGTTTGGTGGAGCACTTTTAAATATAATCAGTTCCAGTTTGTTAGATGAAAAAATTAGTTAAATTACTGTTTTTATGAAGTGAGGTAAGTATTTTCTACCTTTCTGGATTATTATGATAATATCTGTGGTTTTTAGACTTCAATTTGTATGTAGAAAGAAGCATATGCATTAGTTGACACCACAACTCTCCTTAGGGAAGTGGAGATACCGAGATAGTCAGTATTATTCTTCCTGTGCTACCTGATCGAGAACTGAATTACTACTAAATCATTTTTGAGTCGAAACTTGATGTCAGTTTAAGTTGTATCACGTTCCAGATATTGTACATGATGTATCGTTTGAGTTTCTTTATCCTATAGAAAGGATCCAATTTCTTGAGTTTTCTCATGCAACTCGGAGAGTTTGCAAGTAGGATAATTATAATATTTGCTATAAGTAACGAGTGGATTCTGAAGATATTGAAGGTAGTATAAGTACTCAATATTCAGTTTTCTTTATGGAGTTTTTAGTATTGAATATCAAACCTCTTAGATACTGCTGCTGACTGTTAGCCTGTCTCCAGGAATTTTCTTTTCTTTTTCTTAGCTGTAAGTTCACACTTCACTTTGAAGATAATTGTTGAATGCTGAAATGAGATGCAATGCATGCTGGCGAGAATTGGAAGGACATGCAGTGTCTACCACTTGTGGCCACATCCTATGTATCCTTTACATGTTATATATATTATACATATACAAGTGATCTCCTTTATGTTAACTTGTGAATTACTTAAGGTTGACTTAACAATGTTAAAGGCAAAGAAGATGCCAGCAAAATTCTCAACAGTGATGGTGCTTGTCCCATATGCGACCAAGTTCTATCTAGAAGGTAAATATGTTTTGGTACAGATTTATACAAATTCCTCTTCCTATTAGTTACTTGTCTTTTTCTAGGGGTGCAGAACTGCAGATGCAGTCAAAGATATTAGTAATGTAATCATGCATAGCAAATATGATAATCAACCTTCTCCCACACTTTAAGAAACTAGCAGCATTTTAGTCATGCATATGTAATATGGTAATTGTGTATGCTGCTACGATGACATAGCAAAAAATTGTCTTGCATACTTAAAGGTCTGACCATATACTAAAGTGAGTTAAAGTTTAGTTTTGATCTGACCTAATCTAAACGATTCTTTTCAGTCTCATGAAACCTGTCGATATCAACCCAAATGATGAGTGGGTCAATGTAAGTACCTCCAACTGGACCTCCATAAATCTAATTGTGATATGTATTGTTCTAGTAACATAATTTGTTTTTGATGATCCAAACCATAGACTTCATATCTGGCAGATTTTCTTGTAGACTTCTTCTCTTGTTTAATGCTAATGCTTTTGCAGGCATTCCATGGCTAGATATACTCAAATATGTATCCTTTTTAGTTGACATATTGTGGGGCTAAGAACTTATAATTTTGAAACCCTCGACAAGATTCCTCATGCTGGCTATAAAAGCCAAATCGGATGTCTATTGGTGGAAAGAACTTATCGAATAGATATCTGATAGTTGGTGAACTTGATTGCTCCATTGATGATTATATAGTTTGTTAGTTGCATCCACCATTTATTCTCTTTAACTTTTGCTTAAACATGATGATGAAAACTGCATACAAAAGTGTGATGTTCTATATTGGGCAAAATGAACTGGAGATGCAATATAAGATGAACAGAGTAGTAGCTCAGTGCCGGCAAAAATGTGAGATAGTACAGAAAATTCTCTGAAAAAATCAGAACTTAAAATTCATACCACTGTAAATGGTAAGAATTGCCGAGATGATGGAGCAAGAAATTGAGAATTTAACGAAAGATAAGCAAGAGCTCCAAGAAAAATTTGCTGAGAAGTCCAAGTAATCACTTATATTCCTATGATTTTAGAGGTTTATATTAGCTTTTTAAAATCATATGACAATTACGGAGTATTTAAAATCTGAAAATGACCACTATTTCCAATTCCAGGCAGAAAAGGAAACTTGATGAGATGTATGATCAGCTGAGAAGTGAATATGAATCAGTGAAGCGTGGAGCCATTCAGCCAGCTAACAATTTCTTTCACCGAGCAGAACCAGATTTGTTTTCAAATCCTGCCAATATGATGGACAACAGAGATTCAATGAGAAAAGGTAATGTCCCTCTGGTGATAACAAATTATAGTGAACTATTTGGATTAATAGTTTATCGTTCTGTTATATACAAATATTTTTATTTTTCCAGAGGAACATGAAAACTCTTCAACTAGTTTATTGATCTTGTTCCAATTATGTCTCTCACACACACTAACCAGTTTCGCACGTCTATTTAACTTGTATTATTTCGAGAAATGCTAGTTGACTTATTTGGTGCAGATCGGTCGATTTTGACTCCTGAAACTCCAGGGCAAACAGAGGATATGTGGCAGCCAAAAGCTCGACAAAGCGGGTCTGATTCTGGTCACTTCGACATCGGTGGCTCACCACGGAAACCATCACCTGGTTTACATGACATTGGAAACAGAAGGCCTGGAGCCCGTCCAGCCTTTGGAGCTGGAAGTGGAGTTGCTGCTGGTGGAAACCCATCCATGGCCTTACGTAACCTGATCCTTTCACCAATAAAGCGAACACAGCTCTCTCGCAGCAGACCTCAACTGTTCACGTAAGCCTCTAGTTTGTGTATTTGACCTTGTCTGCAGTCTGGACTGTGGCTCCTCATTACTAAATTTTATCATAAATGCTGCTTTATTATGCAGACTGTAGATAGAGTGGAGCTTCAAATATCTAATCCAGCCACAGTAAGTGTTGCCTTGCTGTTTTCTCATGCCCAGTAACTAACAACTAGTTTTATAGAAAGACCTCGGATGAGGATAGACGATCAGTAAATATGACATTGAAGTCTCTTCTCTCCTTTGTTTTGTCCAATTCAAATTCAGTAGCATTTACACGGATTCGAAACATGCATTTCAGCTTCTTGATCTGTTTATTGACTGCATCGAGTCATGCCCCGTTTAAAAGGGTATACTCATCTCCCTGTGTGTAATACATAAACTCGCATCAAGATAAGAGAAATGGTCACTGGAACCGGTTAGTTTTTAAGTTCTATATCTGTAAAGACAGTAGTTATTGTCAGTCAGCTTCAGTTTCCATTCCCTCTCCACACCTACCTGAGAGAGCATGTGACATGAATTTCTGACTAATTGAATAAAAGACATATCACATATGTGACACCTAAATGTGTCTTAACTGAATAGGTTTGACGACGTTGTTTGTCACCCTGTTGGATTCGACAAATGTTCTTAAGCAAATTGCCTAATTTTACAACAAATTTCTACTTAGCTCGCAATATACTTATATTGAGTTGTATGCAGTAGACTTCCTTCCATGACAAATGAAAAGCCAAATTGACAATGCTCAATTAGATGAATGAGAAAAATACAGGGCCTGACTAAAAATGGACCTCCTAACGGATGAAAATCCATGCTCACCGTAGTCCGTTCCTTAGTCTGGGAACTACATGACTAACAAAATATTACTTTCCTCCATTTTAAGCATGTCTTTTTGGTTTTAAAAGGTATTCGATTTTCTGTGATAATGATTAATTAGCGATGAAAAAATGTAAAAATTTACTTTTATGAAAATATATTTAAAAGAAAATTTATTAAATATCGATTTTATATTTTACGAGCCCAAAGAATAAAGTAATTGATGAATTGAAGTTAGTAAAATGCATATTATGAATTGGTAGTATCGAGTTATATAACCAACAAACATTTCAGCCATACTTGGCGTATATATCTGCTTTGTGCTTATCGAGTTAGTCAAACAACAAACGTTTCACAATTTTACTGGCACCTCTCTTACAAATAAAATTAACTAACAATTGTAAATAAATTGTCACAGTAATATTTTACATACATGTTCAAAAACATTTGAGTTCAAATCTTAGAATATAAATATTAATTTAAAATTAACAACGTCTGCTAAAGTAGGCATGGTCTGAATAGATTGATATGCCGTAAAATTGTCGAGTTGATGAAGTAGGTGATCTTGTGATTAAAGGTCATAAATTCGACACACTTTTCATTATTGAGTTTATTCTGCTGGTTTTGTCCCAGTACTCACTCGGTGTTTTTAGTTATTAAATGCATGGTACTTTTCCAAATGAATTGTCATTTACTTTGTAATAATTATGCTTTTACATTTTAAATGTACTTTTTAATCTTTTTTTTATTGGTTATCAATCGCTTATTGATATAGTTTGATTAATTGACGTTATATTTTGATCGCATGTTTACTAATTTTTACTTTTCGCCCAATAGTTGTGCAAAATTGTGGGATGGCAAATGTGGCTTGGGAGTCGGAGGGAGTATGATTTAGCGATTGGACATGATTTCAATTTATTGTGTTTTAACACAAGATCTATACGATATGATTATTAGTAGCGGGTACTGGGTGATAAAAAAAAAATAAGTGCCCAGTGTCATTAGGCGTGTAAGCAGGCTATTCGAGACACCGGTGGGCCATTAGGGCACAGCCCCTTGATCAGTTAAATGGTAACGCGGGCCCAGCAGCAGCCCCGAGCCGTTAATAAGTGGTCAGACCCCGGGGAAAGGCAGAGTGATTAGTACGAGGCGACCAGTTCGAAGCCAGCGTCGGTGGGCACTTCGCCCACGGAGCCGGTTGGCGACCCGCTTAGGCCCCGGTATTAACGTGGTACCGTTACGTATGAAGCGTGCCAGCGTTATCTGTATCTTTAATAATGATGTGCCAATTTAAGCGCGAAGCGGTACCGCGTTAATCTATAAATATTGCGTTTTTAACATAGTTCATGCGCGGTCTACGTTTAGCAATGCCGATTTTTGAAGTCATGGCGTTAACGTTGACAATTCGCGTTATTCATAACCGCAACATTTCAAACGATAACAAAACATTCAGCGTTAACTTTGGGCAAAGTATTAATACAACAGGCATTGTTTAAGCAGGCATACATAGCAAAATGGAGGTGGGCGTGATGGGGGAGAGCTTGGCTCAATTCGTTAGTGGTCATGGCCATCTTAGGCATAGGCAGGTCATTCTAGCTCTTCAAAGTGTCTATAAACTCGATTTGAATCTGAATTGAGCCTCACTCCCAGCAGCATGGTTTCATGGAATTAGATCTCCCAGACGTCTGGCATAAATAAACCTCAGGGAACAATCATGTGTTCATATGATGAAATGTGTTGAGTGGGGTAAGATTCTTATATCCTTCATCATTTGTAGCAACTAAGTTAAATTAGCTTTTGGATTGTGGGAAAACAATTCTTGGATGCAAGCTTCCATATTGATTTCACAAAGGGTTTTTGGGATCTAGTTATTGACAACATGTTAACAATCATTCTAGCACAGTGGGATAATCTTCATGCATTCATGGTTAATAAATCCTTAAGTGTCTAATCGTAAAAGACTAATTAACAGATCCTCATGATGTTCATTTGCCGTTATGTTAAGGCTTCAATACTAAATATAGGGGTGCCATTTATCTAGTTGACCTAAGTTCATGACAGTCTTCTAAGGAACAGTTCACAATTTGGGATTAAATGTATAAATGTTTTTAAAAAATCATCTTTTCTTCATGCCAGTTCTTTGGATATCATTTGTCTTTGTTATAACCCATTATTTAGTTGCCCCATCCAGATAATCTTTCATTTTCTTTATCTTTGTCTTCGATGCTCCATGACGTCAATCCTTGATACAAACCTTGATATGAACATGAAATTCTATTTGAGTGTGTTGAGCATAGGCTAATCTTGGTTATAAACATGGTAAATATTTCTTTTGTGCGTTTCAATATAAAAGGTTATGTCTTATATTTCGATTCAAAGTTAATGGTTAATATTGGTTAACTAATTCAGTGTCTTTATGGGCGATTGGATTAGTGTTACCTAGTATAGCATTCTTGGTGATCATGTAATATCTTAACTTTCAGGTATATTAAAACTTGTTCATCTGGTCCTTGGCTATGTCGTTTCATCTTTATTTGAGTCAAGATCTTTTAAAATGACTTAATTTAACGTTAGGTCAAAATATATGGGATAAGGATGAAAATATTTTAAAAAACTTATTAGTTATACATACTACCTTGACTATGTTTAGTCATATGGAAAGAATTATTAATAGATGAATATTTGGTTTGTATTGAGTTGAAAAAACTTTAGTATAATCTTTAAATGGCTCAGAAATTTAAAGTAATTCTTAATAATTAATATGTGGGGATAATATTAAGCGTGGGCATGTCTCGTAAAATGTTGTTCATACATACACTTTGACTAAATTTCGTGGTCGAGTTCTAATTATGATCAAAATTAATTTTTCTTGACCTCTTCTGTTTTATATTCGTGTCTTCTTGATAATTGGTAAAATACAATTAATATGAAGAGACGTGAAAGGATACTAAAATCAGGTTTAGCGGCAATCTTGTTCGTCGTTGTTAAATTGATAATCATTAAACCTTCCAGTGAATATGATCTAAATACAGTCTTTGTAAGACCCGATCAATATTACCCAAATTATAAAAAACATGATGTAGTGGGAAACCTTGTTTCTGGAAGCCAAATTCAGAAGATTTTACATAAAGTGCTTTCATTTTAAATCTTTAAAACGTGTTTGGATCATTTCGTGGCATGGTTAAATAAAGACTACCGTTACAAATTTCATGGTTTACAAATCCTATGCTAAAATACTAAAAGTTTTGCCGGTTTGGTGTCATTAGTTCTTGTATACAGCACCATCTTGTCTTTGGTTATCTTCATGACGGCTTGAGTGTCTGCTTGATGGGTTCTCCTTCCGGCTGACGAGTACTCTGATTTAAACGAGTTCTTGGTTGTTTAGGTGCTCCCAGAAAATCTTACAAATCGTGGTTTTCCTCTTCAGTTCGAGTTAATGAGAGGTAATTCATGGAGTTCTCTGTTAATTCTAAATTAAAAGTAATATGTCAGCTTTGAATCTTTTTTTTTAGAGAGTTCGTTTGATCTTAAATTAAGAAGAACAAATATAAAATTACAAAGATTAATATGGGATCTCTAGTAAACAGACAAGGTAAGATGGTTGATCAGGGATTTGAGAGAAAACTAGGAAACTAAGTTAGGACTAGAAGAAAGCGAAAACAGATTCTGTGTCAGCAAATCTTAAATGGGGATAAGCTGAAGAATCATTATGTTTGGGTCGTAGAGACCACAATGAGCATTTAGTAAATTTCATGGAATGTGCTACTACAAGTAAATGGTGTTAAATTTGATTATCACATTTATTGTTTCCTTTACTCTATCTGGGAGGCCGAAAGGAGTGAATGCTCAAAATCCTACGAATGTGACCACGTGGGGCCGAGTGGTGCAAAATTTTGCGCCCGTCTTTCCAGCGTCAAAATCGCTAAATTGAAGAATGGCGTTGTGTGTGTTTCAGTAGAGATGAAGATGAAGATGGTTGGTGAGCTTAGGAGCGGTTTGAGGTCTACTTAGAAAATGTCCAATCATAAACTTTCCCCGTCTTGTTGAATTGAAACTTTAACTAATGAGTTAGCCTTGCAGAAGCACTTTCCTTATTATATTAGATGATATGCTTTGGAGGGCGTTTGGTAAGAAGGCGCCCGGGTAAACTTATCTTTATTGGAGGGGTATACGCTGTCAGCGCGGCCAGCACAAAGCTACTCGTAGGTGTTGGGGTCTTGAGGTTGATGAAAGACAATTTGAGCGCAGTGCCTCGCCATGGTCGGTTAAACGGCTACTTAGCGATGGACATGGTGGGCGGATCGCGGGGGAATATGGTTCAGCTGTGTACTACATGTGGTGGTAATCATGAAACTACATCTTTATGCTTTGGAGGTCCTGAAGCGATTATTATCATTAATTTCAATCAGCCTTGGCCAGAATGCGTGCATTCTCAATAACTACAATAATAATTGGAAGGAACACTAATTTCTATAGGTAACAAGCAATGTGATGAGACCGCTGAGGATTTCAAGATCGATCGATTTGAAACTTTGAAGAGTCAGGTTGGATAAGATTAAGAAGTTGTGTTAACTTTCAGTAGTGAAAGAACCCGAGAATAAGGATGTGCCAAAAGTGTAGAGCGACGATTGGGCCCGTTGGCGTTGAATAAGCGAGAAATGTGGGTTCCATACAAGCCCGACTCTGAAAAAGAACCCACGAGAACGTCTGTGTCCTCAACTTTCTGTGATGGTAAGTTTAGAAGTTGATTAGGCACTTTCTGGAAAGCGACCGTAGGAGAAAGCATCTTGACCCGGTGAGGAGTTTGCATTGATAAATCTAACATTTCACGAGATATATTTAAACTTCACCGTTCACTTTACCTGAGGGCTTGAAAAAAGCGGTACAATTTCAACAATTTCTTGATATGTTTAAAAAAGTTCATATTAACGTTCACTTTTCACAGAGGCTGTGAAATGATTCAATTTCTGCGAAGTTTATGAAGATGTTTTATCCAGAAAAGGTTGAGGAACATGAAGCAGTCTTGTAATGGTAGAAGAGTGTTCATGATATGAAATTGCCGTAAAGTTAAAGATCCGGGGGAGTTTCACGATCCGCGTACTTGATCCCGGTGGCGTGGTTGCTGGCGTTATGTGATTTAGGTCTGATATCAATTTGATGCGCTTTGTTGGTAAATAATAAATAGAGTTGGGTTTAGGGGTCAAAGAGTACGACCATTTCTTTCGCGATTAGCCGATAGATTACATTGTGTACCGTATGGTGATACTTAGAATGTTTTAGTTAAGGTAGATAAGTTTATCTTCCTCTTGATTTAGATTTAATATAAATGTCTTCCAGAAGATCGAGAAATCCAACATATTTAGGTAGACGCACCTACCCATTACCATTGAACATTGATGTTCATAAAGAATGGTCGTCTTAAGGTGGGGGAGGAGCAAGTTGTTTTTTGACATCGCTAAATTAACAAATTTCCATGATACTTGAGAATTGATTGTTTTTAATTGAGTATTAAGTTAATCCAATTTAAGTCTGTAGTACACTTTCAAAGTGAGTTAAAGTCTCGAGATGTAGTAGGTTATGTCTAACAAATGCTAAAGGGAGAACTTGTCATCGAAACTTATCATTAGCATATGGATCACGGGCCTCTACGTTATACCGTTAGTGAAATGGTATGAGGAACTGGACCGCAGGTGTATCAAAGTTGATGCAATCTATTGAAAAACTCACCTTACAGGTTGAAAGGCTTTGCGCCCACCTTTGCTTAAATATCTTTTCTTTAAACATGGAACTAATGAATTACACGATATTTCTTAACTTTTGTTGAGTGAGGTCTGGGAAGAAAAACTGCCAGAACATGGAAACATAGTAGCTTGGTTGAATGATAATGAACTTGTGAGATTTCGGCCTTATTTGTCCACACATCGAATACTACTTGAGGATGGTGCCGTCAGCTATCGACCTCGGGAGGCGATTAAATCTAATCTCAAGGGTGGTAGGCTGAGATTCTCCCCGAGCTTACGGATGCGGGTATAATTATCCTATTTAGGATAGTCTTAAAATTGAGTCAGAGGTACAAATTGTACCAAAGAAAGTGTGCGTGGTTAAAAATGATAAGGATGCATCTTTATGTGATTTGCTTGTTAGGATGCATCTTTGCATATGACTAATGAGTGTGCGTCTTTTTCCATATGACTATTGGTGTGTGCATCTTTCATGGGATCTATTTCATGAGATTTTTCAAAATCAAACCCTTTATGTGATTTGGCCAAGATTTTATCTTTCCATATGACTAATGAGTGTGTGCAGACTTTTAATATATTGAAGCATAAACTTATTTACTTTCCGTTGGTCGTTGCACGATTGGGCAAACCAGGGGTATGTGCGGCCTTGAGAGTGATTATGCCGTTGGTGCGATTCTTTCGAGACCGAAAGGTGTTCAGGGTAAATTCTTATCGCGAGCAAAACCTTGATGATGCTCGAAGCGTAATTACGCTACCTGCGAAGGATTTAGCTAACGTTGTTTTTTGCTGGATAAGTTGATTATGCAGGATTGGATGCCGTGTGGTTGTATACCTTGATGCGTACGCATTAAAATATTTGCTTTCAAAAAGATGCTAAGCCTAGGTTGATAAGATGAATTACTTTTACTTCAAGAATTAGACCTAGAAAGTGGGATTAAAAGCGGGTTACGAAATGTATGGTGGTGATCGTTTATCTAGAATTTAATATATTTAGAAGAAAACGCCCGTTAAGGAGACACTCACGATGAAAAATTATTTGGTAGTCCTCAAAATCGGTCGCGTTAGGTATCTGATTTTACATTAATTCTATAATTAGTCTTTACCACTTTGAGGTTATCCTGACCAAAAATTTTTATCAAAAGTAAAACAATATTTTGGGATGATCCACTTCTTGACTTTTAGGATTACGATGTGATAATATCATTGGGAGGATTGTATCCTGAGATAGAAATTCTTGACATCTACTTTAATAAATGCAGAGGTAGAGGCCATTCAGTTCCTACAGACAGGCTGAAAGGTGTTACAATGGTTTTGTGGCGCATATTTAGGATTGTAATTACGCTTTGTGAAGTAAATGTGATAGTTGTCGGAGAGGGAAACGGTGTATATCCATAAAACAGATCACTAATAACACGTTGACTTTGTTTGGCGTTTGGGGTATCGATTTCATGGGTCCTTTTCATCATCTTTTCAATAAGTACATTCATATAGCCGGACTATATTATCAGAAGTCGATTTGGAGGCAGTACTTAAACTAATGATGCCAAGGTAGTCGTATCTTTCTTGAAAGAAAAATGTGTTTTACTAGTTTGGGACTCATAGGCTATGGAACTAGTGAGAGGTAAACGTTGCCTTAATAAGGCTTTAGAGACATTGCTATATAAATATGGAATTAACCAGCCAGGGTTTTATTAAATATCACTGCCCTCGAACAGATGGACGGTGAATTATCTATTGAGAGCTTAAGTGCATTTTAGAGAGAAAACGATCGATATTAATGGAGTTGGTCTAAGTTAGATGATGCGTTATAGACATATAAATTGCATTTAAGACACCTATTAGTATGTCTCACTTATCGTGCCTTTATGGTAAAACTTGTCACCTCCCGATTGGAGCTTGAGCATAAGCGCATTGGGCGATTGAAATCTCTAGAATACAGTCGGGATGCGGAGTCTGAAAGTTGATGGATACCAGTGATGAGCAGAAGAGTTTCGTTTGGGGGCTTATGAAAATGCAAAAATTTACAAGGAGGCAGACCAAAGTTCATCTAAATGGCAGAATCTTCATGATTTTCAGAGCCAACAGGTTTTGTTGTTTTCCAGATGCAATTTGTTCCCGGAGATGGGTTAAAATCTAAATGGTGGGCTGGTTCTTCATCTTCAGAGTTTTTACTTGTGGTGCGGTGGAAATAACTTCGTAGGAGAGAAACATTTTAAGATTCGATGGTGACGGCAGCATTATTGTGGTGTAGGAAAGAGTAAAATACCCGGTGAGGTAAGTGGCATGTCTGCCTTCAGGTGAATGAGTCTTGCAGTCTTCGTCGAGGTTTAAGGCGTTAAGCGTGGCGACATTGGGAAGCGACGATCTTACCGTTAACTTAGTTATTTATTTCTTAGTTTCCATGTGTGTCGAAAAAAAAATTTGGGTGAAATTTGGTAAAGAGTGGCGTTTTGAGGCGGTTTGGATGCGAGTAGGTCAAATTTTGACGCTTCGATGGCTTTTAATGGGAATATTATTGCTCGGCCAGTTAGTTGCCAAGCGAGGCTTGATGCCCGACACTTTGGTCGATTTTTAATTGAAAAAAAAACAAAAAAATAATTAAAAAACCCAGCGCGTCTTTTTCCCCGAGCAATGACAGAGCCGCACTGCTCCCAACATTTCACCATGATCAAACTCGCGAATCATGGCGCATTTCGAAGCCTCGCGCCTCGCAGCTCCGGCCTTGGCCTTGACTGCGCGAATCCACTCTTCAGCGGCCGCCAAGATCGCGCTCAGGGTGGCTCGCGACTCCATTTCTGAAACCCACACTTGACTCGCGGAGATCATTGATTGTAATGAGCCCCAATGTTCTCATGATACAATTTCATAAAATCAGCCCAACCCAATTGTGACTCATTTGATGCTTGACTCGACCCACGTTTAGATGCGCTTTTGACCTCGGACTCGGCGAATCAGCATGCCAGCTCGATTGTGTTAAGTATTCGTTTTTGGATTTACGATCTCTTGTTTTTAATTTTCAAATTTCATAATTTGTTGAAATTTCCGGCACTTTATTTTCATTGGTTTACTTAATTTATGTCATTTCAGTTTCGACACTGTTTTAGGCCGTTGTTTAGACTTGGTTCGGTTTTTGTTTAGTTAATTCTGTCGATTTGTTGTTTAGAGCGATCTACCAGTTTTGGGTATTTGTGAATATTTTTGAGCATTATTAAATTAGTAATTTATTTTACTTTGGATATTCGATGTGATAATTTAAGAACAATTTTCCTATTTAGGATGTTTTATGGGTTGGATACTGTGACTTGCGTCCATTAAAATTATAAGCATGATCTGACTTTATTCATTATTCTTATTTAGTATATCGTCGTATGCGTTGGCTAGCATCTTTGCGTTTGTTTATCCCAGAATACTTAGTTTATATTTGATCGAGTGTACTCTGAAATTTCCCATGTTTGAGATCGACAGATGAATTGTTCACAAAGCTTCGTCACAAAGGACGGAGATTGGATGCTCAAGAGGACTTGTTAAAGGCGATTTTGTCTTAGGTGGACGGCGGGGAGGATGCGTGCCTCCCGTCCTTGTACTGATGCCGGTCGCCTTTGCGCTTATTAGGAAGTTTGCCAACTCCTTTTTATTTAAATGTTATACGTGAGGTGATCATAGCATTCAGTATGGGGGTGCGTAATGATTGTCATGCAAGTATATGATAAGTTTAACGGATGAAATTGATATATCTGGATCGATAGTAGAATTGTATGTCGTTCGATGATGATTTCTGCGTAATTTGATTGAGTTTTTGACTTGACATTCTTAATTTGGTGTGATGTTTTTTGAATTGAAGTTTAGTGGATAACTCTTGTTAGTGAATATACACGGTGAGATTTTGTGCTAATTTTTATCTTTGCCGAATTTCTTGGTGTGATACTCTTGTCATGTTTTGTATTAACGAACTTGTTTTGATCTTTCTCTGTTACTGTATGCATGCATAAAAATGATAGAAGACATTTGGGTTATAATCGCGTTATCACAAAGAGCTAACTTAGATGTATTATCGGCTATTGGGCCCCACCCAGGCACAAAGTGACCTTTCTTTTGTGATTATACTTTTCTAGCCCATAAAGCCTTATTTTTACCATGTTGTCTACACTTGGGGAGTGTGTAATTTTAGATTATCTATGTTGAATTGTGGCTTGTTAAGAGTTTGGATGTCAAATTAGCGGGAAGGAGAAAACGTTGGAAGGTTGAAAGAAAAAAAAAAAATTTGTAAAAAAAGAAAAAAAAAGAAAACTGGAGAGAGTACATAGTGAGAAATATGATCTCAAAGTGAAAAGAAATTGTGTCTCAGTAATTAAAAGTGTTTAGATGTTTTATGGGTCAGCCTTCTATGGAAAAAAAAAACTTAAGAAAAATGTATGAATAAATATTATGGCCAGGTGAAGGGATGAATGCTAGGATGTAGAATGTTGGTTGAAGGGTGTAGTTGTTTTAGACATACTGGCACCAGCATAATTAATTAGGAGTTTAATCCTCACCAGTATTAGAATGAAATATTTATCACTGCTCAGCCTCATTGACCACATAAAAGACACAGTTTATATTTAAACATTGTTGATGCGGATTGAAATGAATTATATATAGAACATACTCGGTAGAAACATCGTGATTCAGGAGATGGCGTAGCTTGTTAACCACTTTGATGTTTGGGTGATGTGAAGTGAAATTAATTAAATGGAATTATACACTCATTGAATTGATGATATTACGGCTTAGCTGAAATGGGAAGAGCCGTTACTCATGATTGTTGTTGTCGAGAACTTCGATGATATATGAAATCTTGAATCGGCTTGGATGTTTAATTTGTCTCGTTTCACAATAAATACAAGTTTTAAACTGAGGGGACCAGCAAGAACTAAGTGTGGGGGTGTGATAAGTGTTTATTATGTTTGGGGAGACTAAATTAGTATTAGTGAGTGTTATTTTTCTGGCAATCGATATCTAATTGCTTTGTTTTAAGTTTTTATTTGAGTTTAAATGATGCTCGGTTAAAGTGAAGGAATCGGTGGCAGATTGAAGATATAGGCAGTCCACTAAGATTTATGAGTCGTGATCGAGAATAGATGATTGACGTGATATTAAGTTATGGCTATAAAGGAGAGATTCAGAGTAAAAAAGGATATATCTGCAATTTCAGGAAAAGTAAATCCAACATTTGGAGAACTTTGGCGCGCCGTTGGAAGGTGGCAGAAGAAATTGAGAAATTAATTACAGTTGTGCGCTGAAGTGCAGTTGATTACTTTTTAAGTGGTTTTGAATATTTTAATTGAGTTATTTCCCATTGTTAGGATGAATGCCATTAATTTCATAGCATTCATTTATGCACACAAACACATGGTAATTTTATTATTAGTCGGGCCTTGATGTAGTTGGATCGGATGGTTGATTTTAACGGGTTAATTTGTTTTCCAGTTTTCACCAAATTACGATTATTATTGCATAATTAAATACAATTAATATCATAATCTCGAAAATATTAAATTGATTCATACTCATTAGTTAAATTCATTTAAATAGGGTTGTATTTCTGATTTAAATAAATCGGAAACAGCGTGTTTGATGCTGATGAGAGATATAGGTAAATATAGCATGTGTTCATTCAGAAGATCTCTTTATTTTAGTATCGTAGAGATATAGTTAGTTTCTTGGGAGGCTTGTTGAGTGATGGCGGTAATATCAATTGTTTGGAATCTTTTTTGTTATGAAGCCCAACCAAGTAACTCTTGAGTATTAAAATTGGTATCTGACGTCAGGTGAAATCCTTCTTGCTGACTATCTTGGTATTAAATGCAAATGAAATTCACTTTTGCGTTAGTTCAGTTTCAGTTAATTTAAAGTTAAATTCCATTTAGTGAAATGATCGAATAATAATTTACTCTTGAATTATTAGTTAATTAAGTTAAAGAAAGACCTAGTAATTAGTATATTGGAATTTGTGGGGACAAATCTAGGTCTTATTCATTATATTCTTGTACGTCAGGACTTGACCAAGAAACACTATAATCAAGTATTTAATCATTCTACAAAATGGAACTAGCGATATCACGATAATAGTAATTGTAAATTACTAAATAAATAATACATTAATCTATTATTTTACCATCGTTAGTATTAGTAACTGGACTTTTCTTTGTTGATTTCTCCATGCCTAATATAGATTTAGCCCAGTTGGGCCTTAGTTTACAATTATTAGGATTTAAGCCTGAGAGATCATATGTGGTGAAATGAGTAGCGTTATGGGTGAGTGGTCTTAATGAATAGGGTGTCAATGCTGTTCGTTCTTGCGATAGAAAACACCTTTCAGCTTGACTTCGATACATTCGAGAGGTTAATCGAGCGACAACAAGTAATTTTCTTTAGTGACTGAAAATCAGGAGTATTCTAGAGTTCGATAAGAAAGCCGGTCGGATAACGATGCTGCATTTAAATAAGAAATTTCGCTAACATAATGTAGCTGCATTTAGTTCATTATTATCATGCAGTGCGGATTAATGAATGAAATATACATGTTACTATCTATTAATATTTAGGAATTCAAGGCTGCTGCATGATGGCATTTCATTCATTGAATTTAATAAATTAATATGAAGTAATATACATAAATTGGGCCTGTATAAATTAAACCTAATAAATTCAATTCTTCTTCAATCAATACTCGAAAAAATGACGAGAGAAGATTCAGATTTCTCATACTACTGAATTTGCTAAAGTTTGAAGCATTTTTGTTACATTTTTCACCTTCAAGCTTAATCTAAGGTACTTTTATTATTTTATTAACCCAATTTATTGTTCAATTTATCACATATATATAGTTTTAATAATTAATCTATATAGAAAACTTACTGATTTATTCTCATAATACTAAGTTGCTAGTACCATAACATGTTTAATTTTTTTTATAATTTATAATTTTACATTTGAAGTAATTTCAGTTTCTGAATTCTTAAGTCAATTATTTATTTAAATAACATGTGTATTTTATGTTAATAATATTTAAACTAGATCAATTTAGTAAATGGGATTGTGTTGAAATTAGGCTTCAATCATGGGGTTTGCTGTTGACTTGAATATTTTGGAATAGACCATTTTGTGTATTATGTGTAGTCTGGATTGTGTAGTGTAAAAGAAAGAATTGGATAAACGAAAAGGTTGAACTTTGTGTATTTTGCTTATCATTCCTCTGAAATTTGTGCCTCGGGGGGTGATTACTTTGCAGAGTGAGATAGTCTAGTTGAAACACGGAATGCATTAATTGTATGTCGTGTGTGTTTGAGCACATGTGCAGCTCTGGTACAATTATTTGTATGGAATGTGGTCCTTTATTATTCGCGAAGTTTTGGTTGGATATCTGCTATGGCCCTATGACATCTTAACCTTTTGCACTCGTAAGGTGATCTACTGGTCATGGTAGAATATGTTTTGGATGTATGGTGTCCGACCCTTTGTTGGGTTTTCTGTAGTCGTTGATGTGTAATAGTTGTTTCTACGAGCTCCGAAGGTGAATTTTTACAAAATATAGGCCGATCACACGAGTGATAAATGTGGAGTGTTATGAGAGTTCTCAAGTGGAGTCATTTAACAGCTGAATAAAATTAGAACTTAGTCATTTCACTATTGCTACCAGAGTTGGTTTGGTGCAAAATGTTTATGCTAGACATTTTTTAGTACTTGATAGTATTACTTTTTTTGAAAGAATCATGAAATGGGTTCCATTTAAATATATGTTTGGATATAAGTTGAGTTCACTGACAAGTATTTGACTGTTTTTCTTGTTTACTGTGTAAATATACGTGTACTATCTGGTAATCAATAGCATGTGAATTAGTTTCCTTGATATTGTTTCCAGAATTCCTTTGCCATGACATCGTTTATTTGTTTTTATTCTCTTTCAGCAGTTCGTTTTGGTGATTCATGTTATATTATCTCGTATTCTTTAAAAATGAAGTGTTAATGAATGAATTGTTCACGATTTATTGGAGCCTATTGACAGGCATATATATTTGTGTTGTGAGATGACTCATAAGAGCTCATTCCTTTTGAATTCAGATAACACGATATTACTTTTCAGCTCATGCTATGGAAGTTGTTGATGAAAGTGAAACCCCTGCCAAGAAACCAAAGAGGCTAACTTCTATCGTGTGGAATCACTTTGAAAGAGTTAGGAAAGCAGATATATGTTATGCCGTTTGTGTTCATTGTAAGAAGAAACTAAGTGGGTCAAGCAACAGTGGAACAACCCATCTGAGGAATCATCTGATACGGTGTCTAAAGAGATCAAATTATGATGTGTCTCAAATACTGACAGCAAAGCGAAAGAGAAAAGAAACTACCCTTGCTATTGCAAATGTACCGTATGAAGAAGGGACAAGAAAAGATGAAGTTGTTAGCCTTGTGCCCTATAAGTTTGATCAGGAACAGAAAAAAGAAAATCCATACCAGCCAATTAATTATGGTAGTGGCACGTTTGATCAAGCACGAAGTAGGATGGATCTAGCTCGTATGATTATGTTACATGGTTATCCACTTACCATGGTTGAGCATTTGGGATTCAAATTATTTGTGAAGAATCTTCAACCATTATTTGAGTTCCTGAGTAGTGATGTTGAGTCTGACTGCATGACTATCTATATGAGAGAGAAAGAGAAGGTGTACAAGCATATACATAATTTGCAAGGTAGGATCAATATTGCTGTTGATATGTGGGTATCACTTGAAAATGCAAGGTACATGTGTTTGACTGCTTACTATATCGATGAAGACTGGAAGCTACAAAAGCAGATGCTGAATTTCACAACTTTAGACCCTTTGCATACTGATGACATACTCTCAGAAGTAGTTATCAAATGTTTAACAGACTGGTCTATTGATCGCAAGCTTTTCTCAATGACATTGGACAGTTGTTCTGCCTATGATGATATGGTTTTCAGAATGAAAGACTGGTTATCTCAAACGAAGCCACTTTTGAAGAACGGTGAGTTATTTGAAGCCCGATGTGCTGCACAACTTTTGAGGTCCATTGTACAAGATGTCATGGAAGACCTTCAAGAAGTAATGCATAAAATCAGAGAGAGTATAAGGCATGTGAAAAGTTCACAAGTAACTCTGGGGAAATTTAATGAGATTGCTCAACAAGTTGGTATTGATAGCGACAGGTGTCTTCTTCTTGACTGTTCAACACAATGGAATACAACGTATTCCATGCTTGAAGCAGCCATTGAGTACAGGGGTGCCTTTTCTATTCTACAAGAGCAAGATCCTTCCTACTCATTGTGCGTGTCAGAAACCGAATGGGAATGGGCTAGTGCTGTCTCTGGTTACATGAAACTATTTGTGGAAGTCACTAATGTTTTTATAGGGAGTAAATGTCCTACTGCTAGTATATATTTTCCTGAAATATGTGATATATACATTCAGTTGATTGAATGGTGCGAGAGTTCTGATGATTTTCTTAGTACCGTGGCACTGAAAATGAAAGCCAAATTTGACATATATTGGAGCAAGAACAGTTTCGCTTTGGCAATAGCTGTCGTTTTAGATCCTCGGTTCAAGATGAAGTTGGTTGAGTACTATTATAACCAAATATATGATGGTGATGCATCAACACGCATCAAGGAAGTTTCAGATGGTATCAGGGAACTCTTCAGCGAGTATGCAATGGGTTTAAACTCGGTTGACCAAGATGTTTCTCGAATCGATAGCAGCCTTCCAAGCTGTAGTACTGGTTCTTCAGATAGACTTAAAGGGTTTGACAGATTTGTACATGAAACTTCACAAAATCAGAGCATGGTATCAGACATTGAAAAATATTTGCAGGAACCAGTGTTTCCACGCATCTGTGATTTCAATATATTGAATTGGTGGAAAGTTCACACCCCTAGGTATCCAATATTGTCCATGATGGCACGTGATGTTCTGGCAATGCCTATGTCTATACTTGGACCAGACCTGGTATTTCGCAATGGTGGTAGAGTGCTTGATCGCCATCGGAGTTCACTCAATCCAGAGACTCGAGAGGCCTTAATATGTGGCCAAGATTGGCTGCGAACTGAACTTGGAGGCAAGCATACTGCACGTCAGTTCTAAGTACCGTCTTATTTTGTTTTTCAATGGGTAATAATAATAGACTCTTTTGATGCAGAAATGAATCATTCCTTAAGCAATGCTGCCAGATCTCTCTTTCTTGAATCGAGTTAAGCAAATACAAGGTATACCATTTCCTAGATCCTTGATTTTTCCTTCCTCGACGCTGAAATCAGATCTATCTCTCATTAGTTATTCGAATTAACTTCCGTTTCTCATCGTTAGTCATGCGTTCTTGCAGCATAATGGTCCAAGGCAGGACCATGTTGAACAAATGGATGTAAATTGTTACTAGACCTTGTCACTTATCATGCACTTTGTTTTTTGAACATTAGTGGACTGCTAAAAAATCGTACCAGCTAGCTTGTATGTTGCTAATAATTGTATAACTGTCATTCTTATTGGTGATACAGAAGATTGTCCCCTTTGGAGTCCTACTATATCCGCATCGAAATAGTAAATTGCATGGCGTGAATTGTCGATTTTGCCCTGTGATATATCGTGCAACTTACACGATACAATATGGTTGTATCGTGGGTATATTGTATCGTGTAACTTGCACAATATATCCTAAGTATATCATACATTTCTGTTATCTGACGATTTAAGTATTTTAAACCATATTTATTTAACTTTGTATAATATTTGATGAAGCCGATGGAAAGAATTTGAAATGTATTTTATTGATATAGTTTTAATCCAGTATTATACAATAAAAATGTATATAAATCAATTCAAAATTAATAAAAATCGAAATTAGACAATTTTTTGAAGGATGGAGGAGTATATTTATTTAATATTTAATTATGATCTGTATCGTATTTATTGTTATTCATTATTTATTTTAATAAGCTAGTTATGGTCTATCTTTCAATATTGTTAATATCGTAGATTTATTTACATATTTAAAGATTGAAATAAAATGAAAAATAAAATAAAAATCGTGTCGATCATAATATACGGATATATCTAATAAACAAAATTTATTGTTCAATTTATTTACGTATATATTAAATTTTAAATCAGTTTTAAAGATAGTTAATTTAGCATTTAAATAATCAAAAATTAAAACTCGTAGATAAAGCTAATAATTATGAAAACATTCTGGCATAATCTCTAAAATGTTAATGGATTTTTAACTTTTTTATGCGTTAATATTATTGAAAAATCAAGCTACCAAAATTCAAAATTTATAAATCTTAACTATGATTCTACTAAAATAAACAATTTTTCTTTATCAATAGTTACAATTCATAAAAATTCTAAATGAAATTGATAAGCTTATGATTATTCACATATAACTTATTCATGTATCTAAGAGATTTTCGATAAATTAAAAGAAATTAATAAAATTATTAAATTGAAGAAAAATTAATACAGAATTAAATTTTTTAATGACAAGTCATGAAACTTTTCATCTAGTTATATACACTAGTTATGTCTTGTAATCTTCTTGTCAGGTATTTATTATTTTTTATAATAAAACTATATTAAATTTAAAAAAAAAAACCTAAAAATAGATGAAAAATTACAGTAGAAGAAAAATAAAGAGAGATGAAGGGATGGCCAAAACCAGAAGCTTTAATTTTTTTGGTGATAATTATGGAGTGTGCAATTGGTAGATAATAGTAGTAGTTTGAAGAATTTGTCTTTACATTGGCGGTTATACGTAGAAGATTTTAACATAAAAATTAAAATAAAAAAATTATCGGGAGGGTCGAATAGAAAATACATTAATTTGGTTTGACATAATAAATTGATGCGCCCTTCTTGCGTTATATATAGTATAGATAACATTGATTTGAATAACAAATTATAATATTTTTAGTAAATTCATTAAATATATTAATCTATAAATATTTTCAAATGTCAATCTTTATCATCTTTTTTAACTCATAATTATTCTTAACATAATACTTTTGATTATTCAAGTAAAATAATTATTAATCGATTTTATATCAAAACATATTTATTCAAGTAAATTCTATAATTCATGTCATGCTCCTGATTTGTAATGGGATTCACATAATAAAATAATTATATTTAATGTAGAACTCTATATTTAATATTTAATTCTTTCATTTAATTAAGGTATCGAAAATAAATTATACATGAACTATTTTAGTCAGTTAATGGGAGAAACTTTTAAAACCAAATCGCTTTATCCATCTATAGTAAGAAGGTAGAACTTTGTTACCGTGATTTCGTTTATTATAATTATAAATGTAACATGAAATTGTGTAAAACTTTCTTCTGGCGTGATTTCGTTGTTATAATTGTAATAACATAAAATTGTAGTAATAAATAGGTAAGAATAAATATCACTTTTATATATTTTAAAAGTATCGATTTTCACCGTAAAGATAGTCTACACTATATTGTGCATCAACTGACGTTAACAGCTTTATAAGATTGTATACCGTATATAGATTAAATGTAGTTATGATGAGCAATTTCAAATAGCGTGATGTCTGATATTATAAAACGAGAAATCTTAGAAGATAAATCTTTCAATAAAGAAGGTAGATGGTCTTGGCCTTAAATTGCTAAAATAAATAATCTTTAAAATATTAAATATTTTCTTTTTATTATCTAAAAATTCGATTAAATTCTTTAATCAATTAATTTTTACGTCTTTGATAACTTGTTACAATTCAAATTAAGTTCGAATGTCTAAATCATTCATTAATTCTTTCATCAAGGGGTCAGTTCACCAAAATTAATTTTTAGAGGTTCTTCAATTCGTTTTCTTCTTTATTTTTGTTGGTCTCACGGCGTATCCTTTTTTCATGAGAGTGTATCTGTTTTTATTATCATAGTTAATTAAAACAAATGCGGTTTAATTAATAGTTGTCTGACAAAGATATTCTTAAAGAGACAAATTTAATCTTCGGTATCTTCTTCAATTTATTGCCTAGATTAAGAACTATTTACATAGTTTAAAAAATAATATGAAATCATACCGTTGTTATATTTAAGTATAATTAATTATGGCTGATACCGAATAAATGTGGGTTTAGTTTTTAATAATGATTTATATTTGTCAGTAATTAATCTTAATTAAAGTAACGATTCTTTAGCTTACCATAAATATTATTTTGGATGTATTATTTACGGCTCTTGATAATTTTAATTTGGAAGTAGTTCCGTTATTATTATAATTCTTTATCTTGTTATATTTATCTCGTAATATTGATATGGGTAAAAGCAACTTGATAATAACCTAATGAAATATCACACAGTGAAAGAACTAAACCAATGTCATAAATTTTGCCACTTCTACGATGTATATATTCTTAATGAAATGCTCAACGTAAATTTATTTGAAATCTAGTGCAAATAAAAATTTTCTCAAATAATACATATATAACATAATATAATGAAAACTTAGATGTAATAATTGATATTATCGGTATTATTTAATTTTAATAAAATAAACAAGCACAGAGCGATATGACTATTAATAGTTTTATAAAAATTATCTGAATGAAATATATAAAATATATCAAAATAATTATAATAAAATAAATCTAAAGTTCATATTTTATAATAAAATAATTATATTAAAGTAAATCTAAAATTCATATTAAAGATGAAATATGTATATACATTAACATACTTAAAATTCATATTTTATAAAACAAAAATTTACAAAAGAAAAAAGGATCGTGTGAACCACCGATACGCTGAGTAATGTACATCATAAAAAATATATTAGACATCTGGCTCATATTACTATTTCGGTGTGGTTAGCTCCCAGGTCGCTGAGCAGGATCATAGAAGATGTATTTCTTATTTGATATTTAGGATATAAGCCCAAAATCCGCCCAATTTGATTCTGATATAAATTTGCGCAAAATCATACTCTATGAATATGATACAAATTTAAGACTAAATTCATATTCAATCAATAATATGACAACGTAATTGGTACCATATTATTTTAGTTACAATAATTACTAAAAGATGAATAGTACGGAGTATATATTTGATGTATAGGGATATAATAGGAAAAAAAGATATTAGAAGTGTGTAGAAATTGTAGAAGATGAAGTAAAAGTAAAGTAAGGAAACAATGCTAGATTGTTGTTCAATAACATGCAGGAGAAAGCAATGTTAGTTGGAATGAAAATAGGATTGAGCATTTCTCTAAACACAATCCAATTCTATAATGGGAAGGAGGTAGCAAAAACACATTTTTCAGTCAAATTTAAAAGGACTCCCTCCATGAATGTGAAACTAGGGACTCCCTTCAGCACTCCCAATACATTTTTAATATTTTCTTTCACTCTATCGTTGAACTGGAATTTTTCAAGATACAAAAATTTTTTTTCAATTTCAAGCATAACTATTATAGTTAGGACTATGCAATGCTTGTATCTTTCCACATGGAATTGGTTTTTATTATTCAAGAAAGTGGGTTAGGACTCTGGCCGCTCTTGACAATTTACAAGAAATAAAATTTTGCCTACTTTAGATTGTCTATTATGTTTTAATTCTTAACATGTGGAGGATTTATGATAGAAAAATGATTGATATTGATTCTCCTAATTCTACACCGTTCAAAACTTCAAATAAACTTGGGCCTATCTCTATTCTTAACCTTCATATGTGATCCACACGTGGAAAATGTCCAGACCTTGACAAATAATTTTCCACTTCATAAAGTGAGTTGATGACTATGACCCTCTTCAATAAAACAAAATATTCCTTACTTGTCACTTGAAAAATATCGACCAATAAATTCGCGACTAACATAGGAGTTTTACTCTAATGTTGGACCGAATAAAATAATTATAATGAGTATTAAAACCCAAATAAAAGACCCCAAAATGGAAAATTAATAGTGACATGGACAAATTGAAGTAAAAGACACGAGGAGGCTAAAGATTTAAACGTTGTGGCATGTGGTTAGATTGTGTTTTACCGTGGCATATGCAGATTTACTCTCCTATGTACTCATTTTCTACTATATGTTACATTTCAATTTTAATGATTATTATGAAGAAGAGTCCTAGTAATATTCTTCATCAATTAGACAACCAAAGTGAAACACTGTTTGTCAATCTTTGTTGTTTATTTCTGTACAATTGAAGAGAAATTCATACACAAAGGTAACTTGTTCTTGTTTTTCATTATTTATGTTTTTTTGATTGTATTATTTGGCATGTGAAGAAATTGGAAATCCTTGTAATATACCAAATCTCTTTTTTCAAAATAAATTAGGGTTAGAAAGAATTAAGCGGGAATTGATCTAGCTTTTTCGCTTTTAAAGATTCACGAAATTATAATATGGGATTTAAACTTTGTTTTGTGTATAATTCAAGATTACTTTATATTATTCGGGAGACGAGCCATGGTTTCATTATCATCTTATGTATTTACAGAAAAATATGAAAATTTAAGATTAGCTACACAATGTATATGATGTATAACCATTCAATGCATAATGTACAAACATTCATAGAAGGGCTCCAAGAGGAAGTTGTTGATGTACTATGTTAATAATTCTAATAGTCTCAAACAATTTGTGTTTATCATGGACTCATAATTCATTTAGACTTTAATGTATAGAAACTACTGAATATTACAGTAGTTGGCATTATATTGCCTTTTAGGTAGAGATATCAGAGGTCTATCTCTGGAGGGCTTCATCATTGTTTCCAGCAGCAAAAAGTGTTATATGAACGAATTAAAATAGAATGTAGCTGATCATAACTAGACTAATTGTTCCGTCTTAATCCATTTTGTTTGATTCATTTCAAGGAATTACATGTGATCCTAGAATGGCGAATGAAGATTCCCAGGGGGTCACAGATTCAGAGAGAGAACACATTGATGTAACAGAAAATACTCCAGGGGATATTAACATTCCTCCATGGACCGAACAGATTACTATCCGGGGACTCGTTGCTAGCATTGTGATCGGAGTCATGTACAGTGTGTTGGCGATGAAGCTGATACTGACCACCGGGCTTGTTCCTAATCTTAGCGTCTCAGCTGCTTTGCTGTCCTTTGTGTTTATGCGGACCTGGACTAAACTGCTTGAGAAAACCAACCTTCTCAAGACTCCTTTCACAAAACAAGAGAATCAGATCATAAACACTAGTGCAACTGCATGCTACGCAATGACTTATGGAGGTTCCTTGATTTTCCAGTAATAATTTGAAGCAAATATAATTCTTGTTTTCAGAATGTTTAATTTTTTGTTGTTTTCAGGTGGTTTCGGATCTTATATTCTTTCATTGAACCGGAAGACATATGAGCTTGCAGGAGTCAACACCAAGGGGAATTCAGCGACCGGGCTGAAAGAACCCAGCCTCGATTGGTTAATCACTTTCTTGTTCATTACCACATTAGCTGGGATAATGGCATTAGTTCCTCTAAGAAAGGTTGTAATCTCACTTGAATTTCGGAAATGAAAGATGGTAAAGATCCTAACTCGATTTTTTTTAATCCTTTGCCTTCGCTTTGTTTTTCAGACATTGGTAGTGGACTACAAATTACCATATCCCACAGGAACTGCTACAGCTGTTCTCATAAATGGATTTCATACACCTAAGGGAGACAAACAAGCCAAGTATGTATGCTATTAAGTTTTTATTTTCAAAGAAAGTCTAATTCGGTGAGAAAGAGACTTACTTTCCCTTTGACAAATTTCTAGGAAACAAGTTCGAGGATTTATGAAATTCTTCTCGTTTAGCTTCCTTTGGAGTTTCTTCCAATGGTTTTATACTGGTGGCGATGGTTGCGGCTTTCTGAATTTCCCTACATTTGGGTTGAAAGCAAGAGAATTGTCGTAAGTATCCATCAGTAAAGCAGGACTTTTTTCATTGTCATCACAATTGCTTGGGTCACGTGGAATGAATTTTTGTTTGTTTTATTTTGATTTTAGCATGACATACATTGGAGCAGGAATGATTTGTTCCCATCTGGTGAACTTGTGCCTTCTT